>OU015502.1:43031964-43229464 GCA_907164885.2 Dolomedes plantarius | reverse complement strand
AGATTAGGGAGGATAGCCGAGAAATGGCAAGGCTGAGTGGGTTTTTAATTAATGTTAACACATTCACTGCCACTGACGCTCTAGTGCATCAGCATGGTGCTACCTCCCATGCCGGCGACGCTCTGGTGCGTCAGTCGACTAGGATAAGCTATTTGCTCTATATTTAGTGCGGCCTTGGAGTCTGAATGAAGATCTTGTTGAGGCATGTTAGTGAAGTATTATTTTTATATTTTACGTGCGTGGTTTTCAAATTTTGTGTTTCAATTTTTTTTATGTGCATTTTTAAAAATGCGGACAGTACAAGTATGGCAGGACCTTCACAGCCCAAGAAAAGGAAAGTAAATAAAAAATTGACTGATGCCGAAATATTAGAATTATTAGAAAAGAGGGATCTTTCTGATTATGACAGCACAGACGATGAAGATTACGGTTGGGATTCTACGAGTGAATCGGAATGAGATAGTGATGTTGCGTTGGACACCTTAGAAACGACGACATCTGAGGATGGATATGCCAATTTTAGTGGCAGCATTAATAAAGTTTTTTAAATGTCTTAAGTCGTAGTTCTTTGCCACAGACCTACTTTGTTGACTGCTTTTTGATTAATTAATTAGATAATGGGTACGTTGGTGTAAGCACTGTGACTATATATGATACTAAATTTAATAAATGAAACATAGCCAATATTTCCATTCATAAAATAATTCCTCTCACCTAAAGAAAGAGATATGTACAAACACTTTATAATTTAATCACTAACTCTGGATAAATGCATAAAGAATATTATATGATACAGTATATGTTTCTAAAACATACTTTAAAACATAAGAAAAAAGATGAATGAATAGGTAAAAACAATTACTCCAAGCCCCTAAAAAATAATTTTAGATATAAGAAAAATGTAATAAATTTATACAATGCTTTATACATTTAGTTTCAGAAAAGAAAAGAGCATGGAACAATGAACAAACATGTATATTTTAAATGAAAAGATAAAACACAAATACCTATGAACATTAGATAAGAAACACTTGCTTAGTAGCAAAGCACTTAGCCCTATTTTGCTCTATGACAATCACTTTAAATGAATCATGGATTACAGTATAGTAATGAAAATGTTCAGGGCCACACCAACTGCTGTGGAAAAAGAGCAAGCCCAAACTAAGATCAAAACTGATCAAATGGAGTCAACCAAAGTTGTTTGATTCTTACAGCAACCCTTGGGGAGGTCTTTTTAGGATGGCCTTAACCCTACATGGTCTGTCCCACCACACATGATGATGATGATGATTACTCTGCAGTAGAGTTTTAGCAGTCACATTTGTTTCTTACTCTTCTACTTGTAGTCTTAACTATGCTTTTATTTGGAAACTTTACCCACTCAGAAGGCCAAATGTGTTCATAGAGGCATATACTGTTAATCCAGACTGTGTGCATTGCATGCTCATGTTTTTATTTGGAAACTTTACCCACTCAGAAGGCCAAATGTGTTCATAGAGGCATATACTGTTAATCCAGACTGTTTGCATTGCATGCTTGCAAATATACTACACATATATTACACTAAATGCTAAGTATAAAACTTACATTTCTAAAAACATATTTTACAAACAGAGACAAAAACTTGAAAAACTTCCACTCAAATGCATAACTGTACAGTGCTTAATATCTAATTCAAGAGCATGAAAATCTATGCAACTTATTAAAACAGATTGGCTACTTTTACTTCTTTATTTACCATCTAAAACTTACACAATGAAAAGGAGGTGACTACAATGAACTCAAAGAGAATGCACATGCATAACTCAATACATATCTCAATAAAATTAATGTAGATAAGCACTGAATTTTCTTGTAAACACTATGACAGCTCTATGCTAGAAGAACTAACTACAATATTAGAATTTAATACTTACTGAACAGGTAATAATGGTCAAGTCCCGGCAGCTTTGGAAAAATTATGATAAACATTAAATACACACAAAATAGATAAAATAAATATTATATATTTTGTATCTATTTAAATGCTGATTCTAATTTACACAAAGAAAGATAATTTATTGAAATGTACATGATTTCCAAAAAGCATCCGGCAGATGAAATTTAAAGAATTTTGCATAATTTGAGTGAAAAGTTATAGTACCTTTGCCGTTTTCTGTATCTGTGCTATTTTGCTGGGATGTCTCACTTATTGGACTGATCGTTTTAGGTGAATCGCATTCAGGAGCATTACTAAATTCTCCTACAAATACAAAAAAATTCTGTTTGAACTACAGTTGCATAATATGCAGAAGAGTTTAAAACTAGTTAACAATACATAAACAGTATTTTAAGATCTTTCTTACTAATACATTTTGAGAATGCTACAATGAAATAGAGGCTAAACAAATTAAAGTTTGGGGGATGAGAAACTGTTTATTTAAAACATTTTCCTGTGAATACAATGCACAGAGAGATGCAATATTTGTATATATTATATAAGTGAATTCAAAGGTTAAGTATTACATAATCTTCATACATAGTATTACTAAAACTAAAAACTAAACTCATGGAGCAACAGTCCGCTGTTGACCAAGGCCAGTGATACCCATCTCCGCTTTCTTGACTGTGGGCTTGGGGTGCCATACATCATATGTCTTAGTCAGGTGGTCAACCTGATGTGGGACCTCACGAGTTCAGTTTTCAAGCATGCTTGGTCCTCATTTTATTGACTCACTCAAGGGATGAAAGGCCCAGTCGCAGGGTCAAACCGTGGACCTGTGGGATGGCAGCTTTATGTTTTTAATCACTACGCCACCGGGCATCACACATAGTTTTACTGTTAACTAAAATCTAGCATGCTGTTGAATGTAACACACACCCCTTATTCCTGATTTCAAATGATGACTAATCTGGACTTAAAATCCACATTCAGATTTTTATCCCAACATTTCTTGCTAGAAAAAGTATAAAATGCATAAATATGGTATTTATTTTAGCATTAGTATTATGACTCATAAATTTTAATACTATTCGGTTATTTAACTATTCCATAATAATTAAAATTTAAACTAGGTGCCATGACAGAGAAATACCAGATCCTATATGCAACAAGTTTATTAATTTCCAGATATTGAAAGAAATCTCTACCTGATAATCTCACTTCAGCAGCACCCCCAACTGATTTTGGTCTAGGTTTTGGTGCAATAGGGGGAGGTTTAGATTTCATGATTGGAGTGAGCCTCCCTCCAGGATCCAACTGAGGTGAACCTAAAACATTTTATAGCATTCTTTCATCATCATGGGAAGTCAATTGGGGTGAAATGAAAACTAAAATACATTTTAATATCCAATATTGACCCCTAAAAGTAATGCTTTAATTTAAATCATCTGCTTTTAGATATGAGATTGAATTCTAGAGCTCATAAAGGTACTAAAATCTATATATACAAATTAAATTGTTCAGAAATACGCTAGCAAAAAGTTTCCTTTAAAACTGAGACAAAAGTAAATTTTGTCATCTAATTTTTTTTTTAAATGATTTTATTTTTTAAGTATTACACACTTTGTAGTGGCATAAACCATAGTGAAAGAGATATGTGTTAAAGCAGTGGTTCCCAACTTGAAGAAGTCTGCGGACCACTAAGCCAGAAACTGAACCATGTGCAGACCACCGCCACCCCTCCCCGACTTGAGGGAGGGGAACCTTTCGGAGGGGCATGGGTTGGTATCGAATATCCCTCAGGCAAAAGGGATACAGGATTAACGTACTCACATTCTAACATATCATATTCTAATAATAGATTAATTATGTTAAACTTTTAAGAAATTTTAATTCAACACCTGATAGTCATCGGATATATTCTGCCCATCTAGTTCAATGAACATTGCTTTCAAAATCCCCATTTATTTGGCAACTTTTTTTGATGTGGTGCCGGACCACTCCTGAAACTCTTGCAGACCACCAGTTGGGAACCACTGGTTTAAAGCATGAAATTATGCAGCAAAAAAAAAAATTTTTTTAAAGGCTGTTATTAAATTTGTATACTTATTTGGTGGCAGCTAACAAATGTAGACAATACTCCAACAAGTGCAATTAATCAATATATTTTAATATTTCATAATGTAACTTTCCACTTAACATAAAACCCATTTGATAAAATTGCAGATTCACATTAGAGGAAACAGGCAAAATTAAGTATAGTTTTTTTTTAATTAATAGTATAGAATGATATAAAGGTACCAGGAGATGATGTGGCAAGTGACAAATTTGATGCATGGCTTGGTTGTTCATCCAAATTTTCAGGTGATACTAATGTCTGGCTAAGACCTGTATGTTTCAGCTTCACATTTTGCAGAGCAGATATCCCTTCAGACTGAGCTTTGTCTTCAGCTGCCTGCATAACAAAAAAAAAAAGATGGAAGTAATACTTTTTCAAAGAAAATATAATTAAAGATAAATATAACAATGATTACTATAAATATATTACCTGTGAAAAATTAGAAAACTCTATTTCCTAAGACAACAGCTACCACAATACATTATCATTAGAGATACGTAAATTTCGCATGAAAAATATCAAAATTTCGCCCCCCTCCCCCCCCCAAAAAAAATACAATATATGAAATTTTTGCATTTATTCGCAAAAAAAAAATAAATTAAAATTTCACATTTATTTTTAAAAAATTACAATTTTACTTACTTAGAAAGGTAAGTATGAAAATTCTTAGTTAAAAGCTAACATTGTATTAGTCACCACATTATGTTCCTTACGTCTTTGCCTTCTGTCATTAATTACTGTGTTGTATGTACTAAAATATCTCAGCATCTACTCTGTTAACAGGACTATAGAGGTTTTGCATAGCTGTCTTTGCAAAGTTAAAAGGTAGCAGCATTTCATTGCAATTAAAATCAGTATAACATCAACAAGAGTCTCTTGGTTGACTGTAATACAGCTGAAATACTCTTGACTTTGGCGCTCAAGAGACGTTCTTAAATCTACTAAATTGCTCCACAAAACTTAATGGTTGATTTTTGCAGTTAGATTTTTAGGTTCGACTCTGGTACGAACAAACTGTCCATGTGAAATTCAGAGAGAATCCGAAGGAGAGTGAGAGTTCCCAATGGAAGACCACAGATGGTCTTAGTAAAACAATTATGTTAACAAATTATTACTATTATTACCTAATTTTGCTTAAAAAGCCATTTATCACCGAGTTTTCATCAAAAAGTATTAAAAAAATAATTTTCGCATTTATTTACTCATATCGGCAAATTTAGCATTTATTCGCATCTATTTCGTAAATACGAAAATTACGTATCCCTAATTATCATCATAATATAACATACCTGGATAAATCTCTTACAGATATGACAAGAATTCTATATTGTTTCCTTTGCATTTAGATCTGAAACAATAGCAAGCCTTAGATCGCACAAGTTCTGCAACTACATTTCTCTATTCAAAACATTTTTTTAGGAGGAGATTTGATCCTTTTTTTATATTAATATCAAGGTACAGAGGAAACATAGTTAGATTACACAAAATAATTTTAAAAAGGAAGAAAAATGAATTATCAAAGGGATAGGATATTCGATAAAGCAGAAAAGCATGAATGAATTATGGAATATAAGATTACATCCATATGAACAATGAAAATACACTCAACATGTAAATTTATATGCAAAAATTAGGGCAGTTTAAAACATATAAAAAAGATGCCATCCACATAGAAAAAAAAATCTCCATAATAGGAGTATACAAAATAAGAGTAAGCAACTACCTGAAATTTTTCACTCATTCATTTCAGCTCTTTTAACCTATATAATCTATATATATATAAAATAGCTTGTTTGTTTGTTTGTCAGCTATTGAATCATAGACTGTTTCACCCACCGGGACCAAATTCGGCACAGTTAATGTTTTGGACCCGAGAAACTTAAATCAGGAAAAACAAAATTTGGGGCTCAATTAGTTTTTAAAAAATTAATTTTCTATTGTTTTTGTGCCCCTAAGATGTGCGTTTACCCCCTGTGGATACAGCTCTTTCCCCTCAGCCAGCTGCGTTAAGAGGGGTGGTCTGAGGATGACGGGGGGGGGGGGGGGGGTGTCAAATTCCAATGCGTGGAAGGAAGATGTATGGGAATGACCTTTGGCTGTGGCTCCCCAGATGAACACTAACTTTCCTGGCTCTGCTATGTGTTGCAGTAATGGGAAAGTACAATTGCCTATAATTCAAGAACCACTCAAGCCTTTGAGAACATTACTCACAGGTAATACATCTGATTCAAAACATTTCTTACAAAACATACAAGCTTAAGAAAAAAGACTTCATGGGGAATCAAGCCTTACTTTGATTAAATAAAGGGGATAATGCATCTTGCACTTTACCTCTTGGGTGACGTGGAAAAAAGTGAGTTTTTAAGGGAAAAATAAATAATAAAGGCAAATGTAAATTATAAAACTTATTTATAATTAAACAGTGGATCAAACAAATCTAACTAAATCTAACTGAACAGTATCTAACAAATATAATTAAACAGTAAACTTATTCAATCCAAACGTGCGAATCATGCAACACGGTGTAATTCTCAATAAAATCAGACGAAGGTCCATAGGCTCAAAGTTTATTTCTTTCTTATTGTTTGTATATCATTTCAGTAGAAATGCGCAAGCGCATTCTGTCTGGCCAGATGAACATGAAGAGCAGTACAATTGCCTGTAATCCAAGAACCACTCAAGCCTTTGAGAACATTACTCACAGGTAATACATCTGATTCAAAACATTTCTTACAAAACATACAAGCTTAAGGAAAAAGACTTCATGGAGAATCAAGCCTTACTTTGATTAAATAAAGGGATAATGCATCTTGCACTTTACCCCTTGGGTGACGTGGAAAAAAGTGCGTTTTTAAGGGAAAAATAAATAATAAAGGCAAATGTAAATTATAAAATTTATTTATAATTAAACAGTGGATCAAACAAATCTAATTAAATCTAATTGAACAGTATCTAACAAATATAATTAAACAGTAAACTTATTCAATCCAAACGTGCGAATCATGCAACACGGTGTAATTAATTCCCAATAAAATCAGACGAAGGTCCGTAGGCTCAAAGTTTATTTCTTTCTTATTGTTTGTATATCATTTCAGTATAAATGTGCAAGCGCATTCTGTCTGGCCAGATGAACATGAAGAGCAGGGGTGCAGCCCAGTATTTTTTTGATGGAATGCATGAAATATTTTACATCTATATATCTACCTGGACAACGCCGGGCAATAATGCTAGTATCACAGATAAAAGGACAAAAATACTTTAATAGCTACCTATTCAAAATATTACCTTTGATTTGAGCAGCATTGAAAGTATTTCCGTTGGCTGCTTGTTTGTTACTAATTAATTCATTAAATACAGATACTTATTAATATTAAACATTTATTAATTCATAAAACGTACTCGTAACCTTTCTGCAGTGTACAATCTATAACAACTTAACAGGCCTTCTCTGTTTCAAATTAAAAGATAATATATCCAATACATACAGCTGTTGTCATTCCACTGTAGACATTCACTAACGTAATAATAATAAATAAATATGCCTTTTGACAATCACAAATAAAATACGCCTACATATCAAACACTTAATGGCCTACAAGAAGAATTTTAATTATTCATTACCTTCAAATCACATTTTTTCCCTCTTTCATATCACATATAACTTGGTTTCAAATGATAATATTCTTTTATAGTGTGAAATTTAATATTGCAAAATTTGAAGTTATTTAATATCTGCAGTTCTAAAAATTACCCATGCTCGATTCAAGAGACCTCATATGTACTTCAATAAATATCTGATCACAGAAAGAGATAAATCATTGATTACCTGAGGTGGGTGGTACATAGGAACTCTTCTTTCTTGTCGAGATTTCATTTCTGCTAGCAGGAAAGGATTAGAACAGTGCAGTGCACCAGGACCAAACCTTTCAACACTTTTTGGTTTCAATAAAACTTCACCAGTGTCATGGTCTTCTTTAACTATACAGAAAGAAAAATATTTTTTTCACAAATATTGATAAGAGATAAAGAATGCATAGGTTATAACTAAAGCAGGTTGACTATATCTGACACAAACCTATAAATTCTTCACTGAACACAAGTATAATAAAAAGGGAACGAGGACTTAAAATTAAAAAAAAATTAATTATAAAGTCATATTACATACTCAAATCTAGTGCTTTTTAAGAGGAAGTGCATTGAACTTATGAAGAATAACCTTGTGATTTACCACCTTAAGTGGCAGCAATATACATCAAAAGTTTATACCCATTTTTAAAACTATTTTTTAGAAATAAATAACAGATTCAGATACAAATAATATAAATGGAACTTCTTAAACTTCGCAATATAATTAAAGGGATGGAATTTAAAATGTTGTGTTCCTGTTTGAGATTTCCACAAGTTTCCTACTAGTCACAAATATATTTGTGTCAAACAGTGTACATTATACATGCATACACAAGAGAGTGGAAAGGAAAAGAGAGACAGAAGACAAACTGATATAATACAAAGCAAATTAATTTATAACTGCATTCTACTGTATGAGATTTGATACTACGTAGAAAATATTCATATTTACACATACTGAGAGTGAGAAATATATATTTAGTAAGAATAATACATATTTTATTAGAGCTTCTTAAAGATGTCATTTCTAATTTCTTTCCTTACTATGTATATGAAATTCATTCAGAAAGTTGTACTAATTTTATAAAACAATAACCAAAAAAGACTGCAATGATTTCAGCACAAAACCTTTACTTCTATATCTACAAACCTAAGGCTATTTTCCCCCATAACTATCCTAGTCATTAAATGTACATTTTATATCATGCAACAAAGTTTTGTAATCTCTTCATCATATACCTTTGCAACTAGTCAAATTAGAAATGTAATGACATTCTCATACCTTCCCACACAAAGAGTTTTCATTGACAAAAAATCCTTCAGTTTTTAGAAAAAGAGAAGGTTATTATGGGCAAGTTACAGAGGATAACTGTAACACTTTTCAGTTAGAACTTTCAAGAAGCTGTTTAGGTGTGCGGTGACCCAGATGGCAAGAGCAGTGGGCCAGTGATCTGAACGCCCCTGGTTCAATGCTCATCACTGCAAATCCACCGCCGTGTTCACTAATGGTGGCCGGGGCATGTAAAATAGGTCATGCCTGAAATGTCCTCCAAGTTCTTAAATTTACTTCTGGGGGTACAGGGTCAAGTGTTCTGGTCTCATCACTTGACTCGGTACAAAATTATGGGACCGGTCATTAAGTCAAGTTGGACTCCGACCCTTGTGGTGCTAATTCAAAACAGGAGCTGCCCCTTTCAGCCGAACAGCATATTAGGACCTAGTGAACTCCAACCAGGAGGCATTAGTAACAACAACAACAAGTTGTTTTGTTAAGTAAGGTGATAGAGGAAAATCACTTTACTGAATAATCTGACTCCAAAGAATTTGCAGTAATCCCTTGTATTGCACAATACACTTCAGAGTTAATAAAGATTATCTAGGGCATGAACTCAACTATGAGTAGATGTTCATGATCTAACATGATAGCTGTAGTGACATTTTAAGTTGAGAGGGTAAGCTTGAACTTTTGGGGTTAAGAAAGCAAATGAAGGTGAAGGCATTAGATATGGGCACGATTTTGTAATTTTCTTGCTCATTTTAAACATACAGAGGCAGAACAGAAATGTTCGTGACAGAGTGAACATCCTATATTTTGACAACAACTGTCATTGAGCAAGGCTGATAATGATTTAGCTGAGCAAGTACAATGTTAAAAAAGAAGATGCTTACTATCTATAACCCTTCATATTTAATTTTAGGTTTTTAATAGTTTTTTTAAAGGCATACATTAAATTTTCAAACTTCTGAAAATAAAGGAATAGACTAGCCATACTTTTATCTTTTTTGTTTCGTCCACCAAGTTGCGGTGAAGAGGAATGCATAGTAATATCACCTATTCCAATGACATTTTTGGTGGAATCTTTCCCAGAACTGTGAGAAGGAGATGGATCAGCTGCTACACCTTTATCAGTTAAATCATATGAACGTGACTTGTGTATATGACTGACATCGGGTGATATGCGACTAAAAAGACTACTAATTCCTTTTATAAACCTGAAAGAAAAAAAAAAGACCATGAAATGAAGGCAAAACTTAAACAAGAAAACTTTCTCAACACAACATGACACATATGAAAAGAACTCTGCATTTGTTACCACCTTAAAAGCATAACCAATTAATATATTAATATTAATATATATATATATATATATATATATATATATATATATATAAGAAAAAGATGAAAGAGAAAACCAGTAATAGCTCTAAAGCTACTTGCAGCCAGGAACAAATAACATGAAAAGAAAAGTATGAAAGAGGTTTTAGAGGTTATATATATATATATATATATATATATATATATATATATATATATGTATTAAGGCTTTGAAAAATCGTACAAGGAAGCACAGAAGTAAATGTCAGAAAAATATAGTCAAAATGACACTTTTTAAACGATAAATCATAATACAACAGGTATAACTCATAAAGTAAAATGTTAAAAATCACTTAAAAAATTGTTTCAACAATCAGAAAAGACATAACTTTTAATGAGAAAATTAGGAAAGTTATAACTTTGAATTAATGAACAAAAAAAAATTTTACAATATCATGATTATAAATTTACTCTCTACCTTATACATTTAGACTAATTTTCATGCTGTTACACAGTCTTTACATAAAGATTAATGAAGAACTTATATAACTAATAACTTCAACTTGCTCCTTAAAAAAGATTTTAGCAAATAAACCACAGAAAAAGAGTTCAGATAAGTTTTTGATTTTATTAACTTCTAGAAATTTAAAATGTCTAAATTTATCAAAAATACTAGATGAGTTCTACAGAAAAATATAACACTTCCTCTAAATAGTATGATGAAACAGAAGAAAAAAAATAAAATTAACATGCAGTATGGCAAGAAATCAAATTATGTTTGGTATTAAAATTATAATCAGTAATATCTGATCTTGACGGTTATAATATAGCACACAATATAGAGATTGAACTAATAGGTATGGGACTTATTAAAAATATTACTGCAGTACACTGAATTATACAGATTTGTTCAATTAACAAGTTCATAGAAAAAAGATATTTGTGACTTTATCAAAGTAACTGGATAAAAATTATATCCCCTTTTTTTTATCATGATAGCACAGTTTTTAAGCACAGTTAATTGTTTGATTTTGTTTTGGAGTAAGTTTAGAAAACCTAACTCCTATAACTGATAAAAATTGGAGAGAAATTGTTCATGAGAAAATTCAATGTAATGTTAAAGTGTGTGGAAAAAAATATTTTTATTCCCTGACACAGAAAACACAATTTCTTGGACATCATACAATGTCAAGAAAAATTTAATTTTCACCATCTTTTACAATAGTCAGTGTTAGCTGCATCCAATATTGAATAAAAACAAATTAAGTTGAATCACTACCAAGGCATAACTTATAGAAAAAACTAATTCAGTTGAAACAATACATTAAAAACAGGCTGTGTTTGAGAGACTCCTAACAAGTTTTATACATGTGTGGAATTCAATTGAATATATAATTCATCATAATAGTTTTATTTATAATAATCATTATTATCATGAAGATATATTATAAGGCACTTTTGATTTAAAAGTTTCCATACAGGATGGCTTAGAATAGAGAGAATTAAATAACAAAACTTATCTTAATTTCAAAAGAGTGCATTTGTTGTCAAACAAATAGGATGCTTCCCACCTTTATTTAATCCCAATCAGGTTTAACTACCTCAAAACCTATGTAAATCAATGACTAAAATTTGAGTTTGATGCACACACCTTCATTTAACAGAATAACAGTCATTACTCTAGCATCAGGCAATATCCATTCAATGTTAGTACATATAACACATTCACACCTAAAAAAAAAATTCTCAATTCATGTGTAACACTCCAGAATCAGCTACATATAAATAGAGACAGAAATGGCACAGGAATAGAAAAACCTTAATATTTCACTATATTTTATTGCAAAATATTAAGGTTTATTTTATTCTTGAATATTTTTGCAAGTTATGATCCTTAATTTTTTCATTACAAGAGAAATGGTATTAATTTATTACATTAAACAGACTAATGAGGTCAAATAATGAAAAACTCTTTGAGAACTTTTCACAGAAGTATAGCCAATCTACGAAGCTTATATGGCAAGCTAAGAAAATATGTAAAAACAGAGTATATTAATTGTAGATTAAGAAGTTATGTATCAAATACTAGGTATGAGACATTGCAAATCCTAAAGCTCAGTGATGCTCAACACTTTAAAGCATGATTAAACTAAAAATATTTTTGGTGAAAAATATTAATTTTTATAAAACAGTTTATATATTGGAACTGATGTGTCATTAACCTTTTAATTTAAAGATGACTCTCATAGTTATAGAAAGGTAAAGTTTTCTATAATCAATTCATAAAAATATTTCTTCAAAACTATATTCCCCATATATAGCTTAAAGAGATATGGAACAGACAATCAAATTTACAATTCTCTAGTATTCACACAAGAAATGCAGATAAGCTCACACAGTTTTATCCCCATACTTATTCAGCACTTTTGAAGTTAATATTTACAGCATACTTGAAAACTTCATAACAACCAGTCTGTCATGCATATTTTCCCCTTTATGAATTTTCTTTCCCTTTAAATACAACTTGATAGCCTTTGAAACTTTCAGATCTACAGGTGGACATGCAGAACTGTTAAGTGGTATTACCTTCATTGTGGTGTAGCCAATTACAACACTTAAGGGTTGTATCATCATTTTCTCTAACGAGCCTAAACAAGGCTTCTAATCCTAGGCCAAAATCCCTTAATTTGTCCAGATATTGTAATAATAATCAATGCTACACATTCCCACATCTAATTATTTCCTTTTTGTTACAATAAACCCCAAATCCTTTTGATCTCAAAACAGATGGACTGCCTATTTACACAACTTATCCATATCATCCTCTTCACTATTAGGCCTAGAGCAATTTGTTCTATATCAAAGCCAAAACTGAATTTAATAACTTTGAAATCATGATTCTAGAATTTGCCACGCACACTGTTAAAAGACATTGCCATGAAGCAAGAAATGTTAATTGGTAACAAAACCACTAAAGCTAAACCACAGAAAAAAGTCATCATAAACTTGCACTGTATTTTAATAATGCCAGAATATACCACACTCAGCTTGATTTTATAACAAAAAATACCTCAAAATAGGGATCAGTCTTTTGTTTACAAAATCATTACAAAGTGATGTTGATAGTTATAAACATTTCAAATACATATGAATCAACAAAATTGTACAAGAAATCAATGAATCTCTTGAAATACATGTATATTTAAAAGTCAGCCAATATATAAAATACCTACTCTTTAAATGATATTTTCATTTTGAGTGAACTTATGAGCAGTAAACTAGAGAAGAAAAAAAAATACCCCCCTTTCTCCCTTAAAATACAGGGAAATATCTACTTTTAGAACTATTAGCCTTAGTGCATGAATCAATCTTGAATTAGATAATCATGATGTAATAATATAATCTGGAATTAAATCAATTAAACATTTTATATGCGTGTATTTGATTTTCTAAAAATATATATAATGGACTTCCTTGAAAATGTGTATTGATTTTTTAGAAAATAATTTATATTTAAATGCTGGAAAAAGTGAAACAACTACACTCATAGTTAGTATATATTAATTATTTATGAAACATTAACAATAGTTCCCGAATTCAGATATCTGGCTTTCATTTGGTTAATTCAAAATTTTAATTCTTAGTATAAAGTTCATTCACATGAGAGAAATTTGGTCATGAATTGAAAAGAACATCCTTTCAAAGAAGTTAAATCCCTCCTAGCATATATGCCCATTACTCTTCCTTGTACTTTTAGATTGATCTTAATATTCTTCTTGTATTCTGCCTAAAAAATGTTTATGTGGTACTTTAGAGTACATGTTAAATTAAAACTGGTCACTCTCCTGGCTTCACAATCAAACAGCCAAGTGCCTTAATCACTTGTCAATTGACAATCAGATAGCAATACCATGGATAATATGCCATGGCAAAGGGTGCTTAGATGAGCTTTGTTGGTGAGTTAATATATTTCATAAAAAAAATTTAATAACATTTGAAGGTACTGAGTTTAAACTGAACAAGTAGTTTATTAAATTTAAAAATGAAATATACAAGAAATATTTTTTTTCTTACACATTATTCAAATAGATTAATTCTATTTTTTCAATTTAAAGTCTTTATTTTGTGTATTATTTCATGATATATAAATATAACTTGCATCATATAAAAGGTCCCATGATGTTTGTTTTTCTATTGCCAAGGACCAAGGAATTTGAAGTTGTTGGAGTACCAAGGTCTCAAGTAATTAAGTGATAATCATAATCAAATAATGCTCAGCATATTTTAAAAAATCTTCAATTAGACCCTTAAGAGTAAAAATTAATTTTAAAGTAAAAATACAGTTGAAAAAGTAATAAAATTAAATGAACAATAAAGGAAAAAGACAGTTTAAAATAGAGAAAATAAAAAAAAATAAAATAATAATAATAATAATAATAAAATAGGCCTGTGGTAGCCTTGTGGTACAGCAAGCTGGCTTTCGGTGCTGAGGGTACTCGGATCGAATGCCAGCATCGTGCCACTAAAATGCCCCTGTTTGTGTAGTCCCTTCATAGGGGATAATGTTGGTCAGCCTTTACGGTGCCTCCATAATAAAATGGCCAGCAAAACTATGGTGTATTATAGGCAAATGTCTTCGCGAGAAGTGCCTCATTGTCCTCAAGTGCCTCATTGCCGCATTGGTAAAAATAATAATAATAATAATAAAATAGGAGTCACTAGGTTTTGAACTTGGAACAAATGGTTAGGAAACATGAGCTAACCAACATGACCACAGTGAGACACTACCAGAATAGTTAAAGGTGAGAGTAATAGGTAATGAGCTAAGTGTTTTTCTAATATTACAATACAGACAGCTGAGGGTTGCACTAATCCATTAAATCACTAAAACATTTATTGAAAACTTTAATTATTTTAATGGCACCATGAAGACAGCATATGAATATGATAGCAATATCTGCATATCAAACGAATTCCAGTGAAAACATTATTCCACCACCACTCAATCTTTTGCATTCCTAGAAAGCTGTTTTATAAGGATTTTCCGACCTCACTCAGTGCCCAAGTCCAGCAATATCATTGGTTACTGTAATCATGCCAAGAATTAAGAGAAAAATCTCCTTAATATAAAATTTTAACAACCCAGTTTGACTTAAAGATAAAGGTTCACACTTCTAAGTAAATTTAACATCCTTATCAAGAGTTATGGATATTTATGATGTTATATACACACGGACAGATATATGTATGTATATATATATATATATATATATATATATATATATATATATATATATATATATATATATACTAGCAGACCCAACAGACGTTGTGCTGTTCAAATGTTGTACATCTAAAAATCATAAAATTATTTTAATAAACTATAAATTGGTTGGACCGTTTTGATGAAAAAATGTTTAAAAAATATTATTTTTAAAAAACCTCACACCACCACACGTACAGTTATCACATCTTGACCTATCTTAAAATTAGCAAGAATGTGGACGAAATTTCATTAATATGGCTATTAGTGTGACTATTAGTATTAGTATATGGCTATTAGCATTGACAATGAGATGTTCAATACTTCATAAGTTGCATAGAATCAAATGAGAATTGACAATTTAAATTTGTAGGTTAAGTTAATTGTTATTCAATGCACGTATATACAGCATTAAAATTCATGAAAATAAAAAAACATTCTAAAACGCGATTGCAGCGCTGCCTACCGGATCCAATTGTGTACCTAAACTAACCAAAGATCAACAACAACACATAAATAAGTAAATTAATTAAAAAAACATTTTCTATCAGATCAAATTGTGAATCTAAACCATTCTTGAATCAACTTAATCGCACACACAAAATTTCATTAAAATCAGTCCAGCAGTTTAGGAGGAGTTCAGTGACATACACACGGACAGAAGAAATATATATATAAAGATATATATACATATATGTGTGTGTGTATGTTTTAAACCTTTGATATACTGTGAAAAAGACTGTGTACTCTTAAATTTATAGTTGAAAATTAACCAATTATTTAGGAAATACTGACTTAAAACAAACAGATTTCAATACAATCCACCTGTAAATCATTTGGAAAAAAGAAAAAGTATCAACTGTTTTTATATGGATGGAAGTCATCAGTATTTTCGCTCATTTACAGCTTATGGAGAGAGAAAGGCTTATTTACATTCTTAAACAAATGCACACATAATATAATGAATAAGATGTTGGGAGTTAGAATTTTTTTACCCCCAAATTCTGATAGCTAAGCTACTATTGTTGATAACATGGCCTTGCAAGGGAAAAAGATGATGAACTTCAATTTCAAATATCTATAAAATAGTGGTATGAAATTTCAACTGTTATCTAGATTATGGATAAATGAAAGAGGATGGGATGTTAAACAAGATCCTAATCACTCACATGAAACTTGTATAGTATGCAAAAGATTCCTATCAATAATTCCAAAATTTTGTCTTTTTTTCCATCAACTAGGAAAGCATTGTGATTAACAGAAGTGGTTTTTGTATAGTCTTAATTTACAGTTAGTTAATTACATTGTTTTCATTTTTACAATTTTGTTAGACCTCAAACAACCAGAATGGCAGCAAATACAGTATCCTAATAGCAAATGTAGTACCACACAATTTAAACTCAATTTCTTAATTCAATTATTATATATAAATGATTTGATTATACACAAATTAGGATTATTTAAACACAGACCTATGCAAGCACAGTAACTTCAATTGAAAAAATAAATAAAAATAAAATAAAAGGTGGAGAAAAAGAATCATTTTTGATTGATACAGATAAATCAATTTTTGAGACAGCAATTTTCTATGTACTTTGTTACTAATTCTACACAAATTTAACCCTGAATACAAAAATAGTTTAAAAAATTACTTTTAAATGAATTTCTAAAATGAATATTATTATCATTATTGAAAAGGGGCTTCAGGTAGCCCAGTGGTAGCACGTTGGCTTTTGGTGCCGAGAGTGCTCTGATGGACAAGCACCACTATAAGACTTCTGTGTCTATGCCAGATATGGGCATGTTAAATACGTAGACTGGTCTAAACAGGAAGAAATGCTGGCCTTACCTAAAAAAATTGTTGCTCCCATAATAAAGTAGCCAGCAAAAACAGCAGTGAATGATAAAAGGCAAAGTCTCAGGATAAGTGCCTCAGCATTCATTTTTTTCATTTTTTTTTTTTTGGGGGGGGGGGGGTTGATATTAATTAACAAAAAGCAATTAAAATAAAATAAAATTAGTAAGCCAGGAATGAAAAATTTATGTACATGTAAAGAAGTTTTTAAAGTTTAGATGAATTAAAGATTGATCAAATTAAAAAACGAAAATAATAGGTAAATACATTACTCAAATGGATTCAAAGTCTAAAGACATGGGAAAAGTTTTAAATTAACTGGAATTCAAATCATACAAACAATTCTACACACTGTTCCTATATATTTTTTAATTTTTAAAACTTTTGCCTTCTTCAAAGAGTAAAGAATAGAGTAGATTAGTTGTTAGTGTATTTTTAACAATTATGTCATTATCTGATAGCTTCATTTTAGGTTGACACCAGTTGAATTTTTAGTGCTTTACTTCAGCTTTGAATCATGCCATTTTTACATTAGGCATATCATCATGTTTAACAATTGAACCTGTATGAGCTTCACAGAAGGAATGATAACAATTTAATAGAGTCCAAAAGCACCACAAGTTATTCTTAAGAAATCTCTTATGGTGAAAGTCATAACGATACCATATCACTGGATGTCCACTTCAGAGATAATGGAATAATGGACAAAAAATAAACAACATCCCTAGACTTACAGTCTCTTTCACTATCTAATGTCTCAAACACTAGGAAAAATCAGTGATATGGACTGACTACACACATCTCCTGAAAAAAGTTTCTATTACAAAAGAAAAGAAGAACAGATTTTTCTTTTAAAAACCAAAACCACCTCTGAATTTTCATTTAAATTATCTACTACCATATAACACAAATTGAAATTTTAAAAAACCTGACATTACTTCCCACAGAAAATTTTGGGGGGCTTCAATATAATTGAAATGAACCAAAAAGTTTGAATTATCTTTACTGTAACTTTTGCATAACTTACCTTTAACACAATAACAGTAATAATAAAATGCTGGTGTTATGTATAATATAAATTTAAAATATTATTCATTTTTGACATGTGTATATGAGGTTATTTATAATCAAATTAAAAATGACCTGGTGATGAGAAAATGTCATTGACTGCACAGCTGTCCTTATGAAAAATTTATTAATAGATCCCCACCTAATCCTGGAAGACTTGTCATTTGCAACTAATTGAAATAAGTACATGTGGCGTAAACTCATGAGAAATTTTATCCTACACTTATGAGAAACTAAGGTTTTGAGGGAAGAAAATACATTGCTAGAAATTTTTTAAATATTAATATATTATATGAATTAATATAATGTTCAGTGGAACAATATATAAATTAAAAAATTTGATCACCTAATTTTGTTCATTTCATAATTCATCTAATTGTTTAGTTCAAATAAAAATAAAAAAAAATTCTGAACAACAAAAATATTCTAAACAATTTTTTTCCCTTAGAATTATGGAATTACAAGAAAAACTATTCCGAAGCAACAAAATTTTTTATGTATATATATATATATATATATATATATATATATATATTTAAAAAAAGCTGTACAATCTAATTGTAACTAACAGAAATAAAACAATTTAATTTAGCCTAAGATTTTTCCGATTGATTTCCCCTAACACAATGTGAAAATATAATGGAACACTTTGAAGTTTTGTTGTGATGCATGGCAGTTTCCCCTAACTTCTTTTTATAAATGTTTCAAATCTTTTATAAATGTTTTAATTTTGTTGCATATTATTTACTTTTATGTTGATTTCCCTACTTAATAGCACAATTTCAAACAAGCTTACTAAAATAACTTCTACTAAAAATGATAAGTCAATGATTTTGAACTTTGAATACTTCAAGAATTTATATTGTTATTCTCATAATGTCATTTAATATTTACTTCACTTTTACTAAAGGAAACAGACCATTTTCTTTACCATTATCAGATCTAGAACCATTGAAAAGAAAAATTATGTTCCTGCCAGAGATAGAAAGCATTAATGCAACAGAAACAAGAATGGAAATTGCAATATTAGATAATGCTTCAGAAAGTTGATGATAGCATAACAGGAACTTTTTTTTTTAATGATTAACAGACATAGGAAAATTTAGAGAAGCAGTTTTTTCACTTGCACAATACATATACTTTGAAACAAATTACACATAGCACATTCTGACTGAAAATTATGCAGGCAAATATTCTTCCTTTTACTGTGTTTTCAATAGCTGTTAAAATACATCAAAATAAAAAAAAAACCAAAAATAAATAAATTTATCAAAATTCTAGTATAAAAAGTCACTGGCATGCAACATCATTAAACAACTGAAATCCAAGAACTACACAAAATAAAAACATTTATAACATAAAACTGATACTCACATTTTAAAACAAACATACCATGCATATAGACATGATGCACATATTAAGACAGAATTTGTATTAGTGAAGAAAATACATTGGTCTAATGTTTCTAAATCTAGCAGAGAACAAGATATGGTACAAAAGTGTAAGTAAAAATTTGATGTAGCTTCATAAACTTAATTTTTTTTTATTGAAAATATATTCCTTTCCTTCCCTTCCTCTAATCAATATGCAATCCAATTCATTACACAAATAGGATTCACATTAAATTAAAAAAAAATAAAAGCAGTTTAAAAAGGCGTGGCTATGTACTGGAAGAAATGTCAAATGTCGATCTCCTTTAAAGTTAAATATGATTATTGTTTACACTGCTATATATATATATATATATATATATATGTGTGTGTGTGTGTGTGTGTGTGCTTGCTACATAGTAATTTGGTGGATTTAATCTGACCTACTATTCCAGCTGTAGCTGCAAAATACAATTTTTAATGTTCATACTTTTAAAATACATTTATAAATTCATCTCTTTGCATCTTTAAGATTTTATAAAAGATTAACAGTAATTTCTTATTCAATGAATTATTAAATATAAATACAGAAATATTTTAAATTTTAAACATGATTAAGGGAAGAATTCAAACATAATATGAGAAATCATCTTATATATGCCAAATTTCAAGTATATCAATTTTAATGATACTATGAGTAAGTATATTTTGTAAATGTGGATAACTTGCCAGTAGTATGTGATCACAGAGAAAGGAAAGAGTATATTGGTTCTATATTATTTTATCACACATTTACCTAACAGTTTTCTCAATTCAATGGCATATATGAATAAGATTTATATTTGATTTTCAAAGGGAAAATGTAACACCTAAAAATGTTTCTAAAAATGAACAGCTAGAGCAAGAAAGAAAATTAAAAAGATTCAGACAGAGATTCATTCAGAAAACATGTTTATTACAACTTTAAAATATTTACACTAACCACAGGTAATAATTAGCATAAAGCTAAGATTTAAAGATAAATCAAAGTGACTATCTTCATAAATACTGACAAAATGCTACACACATACGAAATAGGATAATAATCATAATTTGGCATTAAATAACTAGATTTGCAAGGACTACAAGAAAGGTAACATTCATTAAAATTATAAAACATAAACTTTTATAAAATATTCAACTCAAAGAAAAGTATAACACCTGTATAAATTTTTATCATATCATTTGTGACTGAATAAAGACTAGAAAACAAGAAAATCATTTCATTAAAATCTAACATAAAGCCAAATAGAAATAAAGCACATCACTTAAGCATAACCATTTAACAGTATTTTAAAAATTTAACTGTACACTAATATCAAAAAGTTGTAGACTTTATTTCAAATTAAAGTCTTAACTTAATAAATCTCATTATCAGCATTTCCAAGTCCTTGCAAATTATAAAAATTATTAACAATACATGGCACCATTTAAACTTTGATTACCTGACTATTCATTCTTCATTTAAAACACATTTTTATCTTTCATGTATATATATAAATTAAAAATCCATGTTTTAAAAAAAGTGTCATGTTTTCTCTCGATTTTTTTTTCAAACAATTTACATCCTATTTTGGTGTACCTAGATCTTATGATGCATTTTACCTAAAACAGCCTAATTTCCAATCTAATCTTCTATCATATGTGAATTTAAAGGCATTGGTGCACCATTTTCTTTTAGAAATAATTGTTTGCCAGGATGAAAGTAAACAAGTTTTGCCAAAATGGCATCACCTTGTATATTCATTCTCAAAACTGTTGAGCAACTTTCTGAAATATATCTTAATAATGAGTAATTAATTGCACAATCAGTTATGAATCATATACTAATACATACATGTGATAAACTCTGTAAAGCATTTATTTATGAAAAATCAGTATCATGGCACTAAAATGTCATTAGACAAGCGACTACACCTATTTGTTCATAAAATTAAGAACATTGCATCAAAATCAATAGGGTGTTTAAAAAAAGGATTGGAATGATTTGAATATCCTGCAATATGTTAAATAGTATATTTTAAACTAACCCATATACAAACAACGAAAGGTAAAAAAAGGACAGGCTACAAGTATACAGTTTAATAAACTTACCAAACCTTCATTTTAAAACTAAACTGAAAGAAATTTTCAATAAATATTTGAGATTTCTTAATGCCTGTCTATTTTTAAGGAGAAGGGACAATTTTTTTCTAGAGTTTTCTAGAATATAGAAGAATTCTACGAATAAACGTCATAAAAAATTTCCCCCTTCAAATCATTACAACATACGGTCTTACATGCAGCATACCAAACTAATGTCCTAAATACATCCTGTCTGATATTTTTATAGACCGCACTATGTTTCACAGAAAAATCTACTAGAACATGTCTTTAAATGCGTGCTAAAATACCATTCAAAATCAATTTCTAGGCTCAGTTACCATTGCCTGAAAACTACTCAAATTACATGAAAAATGGAAAAATCTTTATATATAAAAATTTGGCCTGCATATGTTCTTGCTCACAAAATTCCAAAAGCAGTCGACTGACTTGAAATTTTGACAGTGTTGCATTCAAATATGCATGTTTTTATAAACCTATTATATAGATGCCACACCTGTGACAGATAAAAACATGCTTTTTTTTTAAAAAAACAGCACCATCTGTTGGACATAAAGTCAACACACGCTATACTAATCATTTTACAGCAATGGGAGCGCCATCTGTTGAACGCAACAGCAACAAACGCAATACTAAACATTGCTAATGCTGGACAGCCTGCTTCTTGAAAGCTGCTGTCACTTAGCATTTTCAATGTTTCCAATTGAACTGTTAAATTGAATTTTCTAAGATTTTGATTTATTTTCCCTTTGATTTAATTATTTCGTGTGACATTACGTTGGAATTGACCTGTGTCATTTACCAGAGCATTCATTTCATGAGTATAGTTTATTTTAAAAAATTTTCATTGCTTTTTTTTAAATTGTTTCTCTTATTTTTCAGCACATTTGGCAGTGGAATTGAGCTGTGTCGATTGATTTTCATTTGAATTCAAATTATATCATGAAAATGAATTTTCATAGATTTTGATTTATTTTCAATTTGATTTAATTATTTCATGTGACATTGCGTTGGAATTGAACTGTGTTGTTTACCATAGCGTTCATTTCGTGAGTATAGTTTATTTTTTCATTTCTTTTTTAAACTATTTTTCTTATTTTCCAGGGCAATTGACAGTGGAATTGAGCTGTGTCAACTGATTTTCATTTGAATTCAAATTATATCGTCAAATTGACCTCTTCAGAGTGATTTGTTCAAGCAGATTGAAATATTTAGTTTCTCATTGCATTGTGTCGACTGATTTGCATTTGAATTGAAATATTTAGTTAGTACTTTTTGAGTTTTTTTGTTTTTGTTTTATAGTTTGTGTTTTTCCTTTTTTAATGTTTTACAATTTTATATCTTTTTGTTATGACTTTCTTTCTTTTCAGTGCAATCGATCTGCTTTAGTTCATCAAAATAATACCTAACAGAAAATCAAACTTAGGTTGTCGTACTCAAGGAGTGGAAGCAGTGCGATGAGTAACTGCAAATCAAACTGAGGAAGAATGGGCATCAGCAAAAGAGCAAAACAAAGAATGGCTCAAATACATTCCGAGGAAGCAGCAGAGTGAAATGCAGCCACACTTGAGGTGGCACAGTTGCGAGCACGGCGATCACATTCTGCAGCTTCAGATCTGCTTTGCTCTCAACAGAATGAATGTAAAAAAATTATTGAGCAACGTCGTAGAAGCAACAAGCATCAGCAAAGCTTAGGGCTAATCTTTAGAATTGTGCGGTTTAGATCTGGACACGGATTGCTTCTCACATGGACAATTATATGTTGCGTGTTCTAGAGTCGGCAAACGAGACAATCTCTATATCTGCATAGACAATGGAACAACAAAAAATATTGTATACCCACACGCATTGTAAAATTAAACATATTAGAAACATGTGCTTTCTCTTTTCTTTCTTTTCCATTTAACCAGACTGAGCCACAGCAGCACATGGCCAGGAACAGCTAGTATAATTATAAGAACAAACAGCTTAATTGGGGGGGGGGAAATTTTGTATTTATTTGCACTGACTTTTTTCTTCTTTTGTTGTGTGTATAGGGCAAAAGGGAATCATTGACAAGCAGGATAGCTATTATTTAATGGGGTTTGCATAGAAGGCAATCATATAAATTTCCTCACTTTTATATTTGCATTTAAAAAAAGGAAGAAACAGAAGGGAAATCATGGAGATCATAGGAAAGCATACAAAATCACAAAAAATAAGTATAGTTATCCAAAATATCTTTGGTTTCATTTTATTTTACATTTGGCAATCCCCCCCCCCCCCCTGTTGTCATGCATATCAGCAGACTTCAGGGGCAAAATTCCTTTATGAAACATTGATGGCATGCTAAATAGAACATTAAAATCTAGAGTTTTGAAAATATCAAAAACAGACCTCCTATGACAAGGGATAAAACAATGATGCAACTCCCAAAATGAAAGCTACAGAGTATGACACAAAATGAAAATCTTATATTTTGGAAAAATATAATTCATTGAAAAAAAATATTACAATATCATTCAATTAATATTTTATTACATTTCAATGTGCCTGGTAATTAGTTTTCACATTTTTGATTGTTAGTTTTATGTAAAAAGGCATGAACTAAAAGGAGCAAAATACATCACAGTTCAATAAAGAACGTAGCTTTTATTAATGTATTCTTTTAGATAAATGTCCCTGGAATATATTAACCAACTTTTTTTAAACACCCCAAATAAAAAATTTGAAAAAAAAAATTAAGATTAAAAACACAGTAAAAATGTATCATTATAAATACATCCAAAGATTTATTTAGCTGAAAAATTTAAAATCTCCGGCAATAAAATGAAAAACACCTGATGAATGAAAAAACTGCTTCTCATAAGATAAAGTATAAAAGAAAATATAGATTAAGTATAAAAAATATACATGAACAGTACATTATATAAATGCTAAAGAGATATAAAAACAAATAAGTCACAGAATATCTTGTGCAAAGAAAAGTTAAAATCAATAAACAGTCTATAGAGAGATATAAAAGTAGTTATATATAAATGCATTATTGCACAACCCAACATAATTATTAACAAAAGCATCTAGAAAGGTAAACATATATAGACATTTTAATCTCTAAAAACATAATATAAACATTTTATATTATTTTTTTCAAAATACAAAATGAAATATAAAACATGGCAGTGTTTCTCATCTCTAATAATTGATTTCTTTTTATTATTAAAATAACTTCTGATCAATTTCAATATACTTGACAGATATCTGTTCAACAAGGAATAAAAATGGCATTTAGGGAAAAAAATCTCATATTTAATCCTAAGATTTGGAATTAATTTCTTTAAAGCATTTGAAATTACTGCTAATATATAAAAGCAAAAAAAAAAAAAATTGAAAAAGTTTCAATAAATTTTCTTAATTTAAAAAGCATTACAATTTTATAGTTTGTAAAACTATAAAATTGTATATTAAATCAGTAAATGAATAATTTGAATCTGGTAAATTTAAATAAAATTATAACAAAAACCTTTTTCATGACATTTAATTACAATTTAAAATCATTCTAGTATAATTCTTAATTTCATAGTATACAGAAAAGTACTACATGAAAATTAAGCATACAAAACCACAAATCTCAAAACTTTGGGTCAAAGTTTTCGGGAGTAAGCTTTGCAGTTTAAAATTATTAATCTACAAAGTTTTGGTAGTAAATGACCCATATATATTTTATAATTCAAATCTGAATATAAATTTCTCGATGTAACTCTTAATCTTTCAAATTTTCAAACAATCATTTAGTTTAATTGGAAAACCTTTTTTGTTTTTACCAGAGTAGAATACTATAAATTTAAAAAATCTTTAAATTATTAAATCCCTTTGGAAGCACATTCATAATTTAACACAACCACAGGTATTATTTTTGTTCTTTTTTCCCTCTGTATTCTATCATAAAAAAGACAGTTTTACTTATGTTAATATTAAAATTTAAATTAATCATAAGTAAATTTATGTACATGTAAAAAGCATATTAATAAATTTAATTTGTATCAAAACATTTAAACGCTTTTCTGAATATAAAAGATTTTTATACTTCTTTTAATACACTTTAAAATGAATTATCTAAACTAAATTAAGCACCAACTGTACCAAAATACATGAAAAATAATTGTAAATAATATTTTCATGAAGTAAAAATCGAATATCTGAATGACATTTAATATCATCAGATCTGATAATACCATAACCACTTTCATATGATGTTAAAATTTATAGTAAAAATTTTCATATAATAACTAAATTTAGGCAACAGCAATAAAATTTTTTAAAAGAAACCCATTCACAGACATTGTTTAAACTGTCATAATACCTAATTTTTAGATAATGGACTTAAAATTTTCTGTAACAAAATTATTAAACATCCCAATTATAAATAATTGATATAATGTAAATGTTACTAAATATTTCATTTTTAACAGTTTAATATGTAATCAAAAAGTTCATAATCATTAACTGCAAATATTTGTCAAGTACCTACAAGGAATGAAAAAAATTTTGTAGCAATGTATTGCACTTTTAAAAACCACAAGGAAGCCTATGATCTTTCACATTCACCTGATTTAAAAGATTACTATAAAAATATTTTTAAAACTAATAAAAATTACAAATTTGCCATTCCAAAATGTTTAATTATGAAAACTGCCATCTTCTATAAGCACTTCAAATACAGCAAATATTTCAGATTCAAACATATCCATCCATTCTGAGCATAGTTACACAGTTGAAAGCAGCTAAAGTTGTTCTTTATTAGATGATGAATATATTAACTCGTAAGTAGTTACTTCGCAGTAGCATGCAAAATATTATGATAAATGCAGCCAAAAACTATAAAAAAATTAAACCTTATTTAATCCAAAAACATAAAATCTAAGACATTCCTAATTAGTCTTTAATACCATTCTAGAGAGCACAGTAGAACTTGGATAACTAAAATTTCTGGAATACCCCTTGAAAATCTTGAAATGCTAAAAGATTAACCTTTAAATCATGTTTTTCAATGAAATATTCAGTCAATTCTTTAAAAAACTCATTTGTTTGAAAGTACATACATAAAAAAAAGAAGAAAAAAAAAAGTGATACAATTGGGGAAAAGAAAATTAACTTTCAGCAACTGAAGTTTCAAGAATGTTAACATTCTGAATATTAGTATATATGAAATCTGAGGCAAAGACTGGGTTGGTTGTAGATGTTATCTACCATATGCTCTCATTAAACCCTTTGTTTTCTCTCACAGCTTAAAACAGGTAGTAGTAACTGTTCAAAACTACATATGTAATAAACAACAAATGTAGGAATTATAAATGACATTTTGGGAGTAAACAATGCCCCAATTAAATGTTTTAAAAATCACTGAAATTGCATAAAAGTCAGGAAAAACTAAGAGGAAAATTTATTTTCAAACTGCAATATTGAATAGCATGTAAATATAAAGTGAGTTCATAGATTTTGTTGTATTTTAAGTTATATAAATATGTCCCTTTTCAGCACTGTCAATTTCTACTATTTTTTCGGTGCATGTCAAATTTACAAAATTTAATGATTTAGTAAAATCACAATTTCGAGTTTTCAGCATATGAATGAGCAAAAATTTTCATTTATAAACTTGAGATAAAATTTTATTAAAATAATTATTTATAAAATTATGCTTCCCCCCCTCAAATAACCTCTACTTGCTATTAAGCATAGAGTAATTAAGCATAGTTAATACATTTTTACTATTAAGCATAGTTATTACATTTTAGAGATCAACTTATATAATAGAAGAATGAACATATTTACAGTAAAATTCTGTCTTTGTAGAGATATAAAGTGTCAAGTAAAGATTTAAATTTAAAAACACCATTTTTCCTACATATTCCCTTGCCTTACTATGTTTTAAGTTTAAGCTACATCATCTTATGGTAAGGAATAGATTTATTAAAAAGCTCAAGGAAACATTATGTGATAAAAGAGTAGAATTGAGTCTTTTTTTCTTCACCTTTTTTACTGATTTTAAATGTGTAAGTTCCTTCATCTTCAGATGTAATTAGCAATTACAACTCCACAACAGATCCTGAGGAGTACCAACATTTCCTAGTTTTTTTACTCATAATCACACATTAAAACAATGTGTCATGTATGAATAATATACTGACACATACTCTTACATTAATAATCAAAACACTGTCGCTTAATTAAGGGCAGATAGGTTTTGATTAATTCATGTTTGAAAATTTTGTCATCTGTGGTATATATGCAACCATGGCATTTGCAAGGAAATTTTCTTGATTTCATGCCCTTAGGGATCAACTCAGTATGATCTTTGATGGGGATAAAACACACACTGCATTAGAAATTTTTACCACAGTGTTTCTTTACCCTTCCTATAGAACACGCTTTTTTAATAACAGTCAAAAAGTTCAAAATAAATATTAACCAGGTCACAAGAACTGGTAAAAGATTATGTTCAATAGTATCCATAGAACAAGGAAATAATTTTGTTAGAATCTAGAGGTAAAGCTTCCTTAATACATTACAGAAAAATTTTAAAATACTTTTTATAACATAGCTCCCATTGTACCAGAGGAAGTACAGTAAGCTAGCAAAAATCCAATATTGTGCCTACAACATTTTGCATTCTTCACCAGGAGGCTAATGTAGTTTCTTCCCATTAGAAAAACAGATGTGAGCTGATTTCTATATTTATTTTCAATTATCAGTGATTCCCCCCCCCCCTTTTTTAACCAGCACATGTACTTTCCTTTTATACTTGGAACTGCTCCAGAATTTCCAAAGTACTTGGCATTCCAGAGTATACAAATAGCATCATATTATATATATATATATATGCACAATGGAATCTCAATCAATCATTCTCCAAATCGTTTTCCTGTATGTGTCGTTTATTTCACTCAGTCTGTACGATCATATTGCTTTGCTATGTTCCCACATGTATCGTTTTCCCACATTTATCATTCAGTTTAGTCGGTTCCTTAAAAAATGATAGATCGAGATTCTACTGTATGCGTGTGTGTGTAAATATATATATATATATACATATATTATCCCTTAAAATGTGAAATTATCCTCATTATACTGCATTCTCAAGGCTATTAAAATTCTCAGTCAAAAAGGTCCCTTTTAGCACTATCAACCATGTAAAAATGCCTTTCTACTAAAACTGGATAAAATAGTCATTTTAAAAATGTACAAGATTTTCAAATACTGTGTAAAGTGAAAACAAAACTATGAGAATACACCATTATGCTATCAGTGGCAGTGACACTTGCAACTGTTGAGGAAGTAATAAGAATGGCTGTGGGTTTGCCAACTGAGCAGCAAACTAGAGACTCACCCTCTTTCTTTCTTCTCATTATCAGGAGAGCGATCAATTTTAACAACGCAGTCAGAGGAGGCTAAATCAGCACTAAGTAGACTGGCAGAGGTACTGCTGCTATTGGCTCTATCCCTGAAAAATTTATCACATGTAACTACAAGCCTGAAATACTTTTCAAACTAAGTCAGACAAGTCAGACTAATAAAACTTTAAATGCATGTTATAAAAGAAAAAAGCAAACAAAAATTTCACACAACCTCTGACCTTTTTTAATATGTAAAAAGAGATTTACTGGTTAAGAAAAATTAAAACAATTGATAATATATAGATAATACCATTTCTCTAAAATTTTATAGCACACTTGAAAACAACTTGCCAGCTTGGAAACAAATTTCAAGACATTTTACAATAAACCTATATGCTGATTATGCAACCAGTTAACATGCTGACATGCTTATATTCTCAGTTACAAATAGTGTAAGTCTATTATTAATTAATACTGCTTGTTGGATTGCCGACATTCTTCTGCATAAGTAAATACTATTGCTTTGTACTCAGCTAATTTTCACATCTCAATAAATTCAGTTCTACAACAAGCTTGTGATTATTTGAAAGTCATCAAACTGTTGAACTTTTTCATTCTTCTAGTTCAGAATACAGTCATAGCAAAAATCCAGCGGCTTTTTGAGCTATCTTTGAATTTTTTTATTCAATATTTGATGTGCGGTTCGGTTATTTTCTACCAGTACAAATTCTGCTTGACATTAAGTGAACTTAACTCGCACACTGCTAAATTTAATTTTTATTAACATTCAAATTCAATTGACAACAGCCTTAATATTGAAGATCATCTATCATTTTCATTATAAACAGCTATAACACTCAGAAGTTAAACTATGTGGCATACAAAAGAGTCTATTTATATAAACCTAAGATCAATGAGGGCTACTTCTTTTCCTTGGAATAGGCAGCAAAACAAAACTTTGATTCAACTCTTGCAGTAATATACTAGACACTGAGAAATCAGGAGTCAACACTAGGCTGAGGTTAATATTCTTACTGGGATCCTTAGATCTTATACCAGGCCCTTTACAGCATCATCTTAAAGCTCAAGGGCTTGAAGAATCTCCCTCCCACTCTCTCCCCTCCCCATATCATCAGGCTAGACTAAATCATTATTTACAAACTCACATTAAAATTAAATCTTACTTACCGACTTTCCTCAGAATCTGGTGAAAGAGTTGGTGTAGACAGAGAGTTCCTCTGCTGACGGAAAAAGTTATCCAAACCTTCCCCTATATCTTGAGGTTCTTCTCTTAATTCTTTTCCTTGAATACCTGGACGAGTTGGAGCTCTAGTTTTGGGTCTCTTTGGACGAGCTTTGCCAAGATGCTCCAACTTTTCAGACATTGGAGAAAGACTAGGTAAACTTTCTGCAATAATAAAGCTCAAATGTATTAATACATATACTATTAAGTCACAATGGTTAAAATACATAAAACCACTGAAGGTGAATCTGCAGTATTTATCAAGTTTTCAAGGAAACAAATATATTTTTAAAATTCTCTTTCCATAATGCTGAAATTTTGTGTTTTTGAATAGAATCGAAAGCAAATTCAAAATGTATACATCAGTGTAAAAGAAAATGCCACCAATTTATGTTTTATGTTTATTTAAAGTAAAGTATTATTGAGATAGCATGTTCAATGAAGCTAGCCCAGTAAGAATTCTAAGCACCAAAGATACTTGTTTCCTTAAAAGAACTTTTAATTTAGTTAAAAATGCAAAGCCTTCCAGTAACTACATTATATAAGGGAACAAAATAATAGATTTGCATACTGTTATATTTTAACAACACAACACCATTTGAGAATGCATTCTGCACTGCAAGTTATTTTAATCTTAGCATAGCCTCCTAAACCTGTACTTTCCTTACTCTAAACATTTTATTTTTTGCTAAGGACTCTTCTGGAATACATTTAAATGAATGAATACTCAACATAAAGCCCAACTACATAAAGAAGTTAGACTTTTACACATGAAATTAATATCTACAATGCTACTTTTGATTAAAAAAGGCATTCCTAAAAGTAAAACATCAACCAGCGAGAGTAAAAAAAAAAAATTCAAGTAACTTCACTTATACCTAAACATGAATATAAAAATGAAAAGTTATTTTGAGTACTAAAAATAAATATTTATGAAAATTATAAAACAATTTAAAAATCTGGCATAATTATTATTTTGTGTTGTTGTTGCTTATGCCCCCTGGCTGGAAGTATTCCAGACCAGATCCATATAGACTTGCAAGCTGTGTCACCAATTTATAATGGCACCACAAGAGTCGGAATCTGACTTAACCAGGTGCCACCTCAATTTTGACCAAGCAACCCCCGGGGTGACATCTGGGATGGGGGACAGGGGTCATACTTTCTCCCATTATCATATTTTGTAATTTATATTAGTGGAATTTTCTTACTGCAAGGATCCATGCAGTTAAATTTCCTAATTTCTAGATCCTTTTTTAATAAATTATAATGAAAGAATGAATTCTAACAATAAAGAATGAATTATAACAACCACAAAGAACAAATTATAACTCTTAATTTTTTTTTATATATGATATTACTGCAGTACATTTTATTTACAAATCTACATTACAAAAATTTTCTCTATCTTTCTCCTTTACCCAAAGCTCAAAAATATATAAGCCAATGCAGGAATCACATTACTCCAGTTAAGGAGTTACTGGTGACTTCTTTTTTTTTATTACTGATGCTCTAAATTTAACATTACTGTACATATACTAAGAAAAGAGAAAAGCCCTGTCAAAAGAATGAAGAAATAATTAAGCTTGATTCTAAACATGCTTAAAGTAAACTTTATATTGTAGTATAATTTTCAATTTGTTTTTAAAACATAGCTTTACAGAAATACAGAATTAAACATGCCAAGTTGGGTTCACTTCGGTTTCTGCTGCTGTAAATTTAATTATGGGAAATATAATTATATTAATAATTCTGATATAATTCTAATAATAATCTTTCATTTTACATGTACTTAGGTATTAAGCTTCAAAAGTCCAGAAAAACTCTGGAGCTCCCACAGTACTTGGCATCTCTGCAAAATACTAGAGCTTGAAAACTGATAAAGTTGTAAAAAGGAAGTTTCCCACTTCAATCACATTTCTATGAGTATGTTTCTAAGATAGTGTAAAAATCATATTTCCACATGCACCAGTACACATGCAGAAGGGAAAAAAATGGGTCCTTGAGGACTCAATGATTTAAATAAGTACTTTTGCAAAAAATGGGGGAAATACATGTATGTCAGTGTGATTCCAGCATTGTGCAATTCTAAACACCAAATAAATATTTAAAAGAATGACTTATTCCTCCTTATTAAAGACTAAAGAAATAAAAACCCAAAAATTCATGCAACTTAAGGTATCCAACTACGTTTGAAACGTCGATTTTGATGAAAATTACTAATTTTTCTTATATTCCTGTTTCTCAAATGTGAATTTGTTTAGAAATCTGCTTTTTTTATGTACGATCATTAGAAACAAAATGAGAGTGGTTTAAAGAAGAGCAAAAGCTGTCCATTTCAGTATCAGTGATAACTTAAATTGTGTTTTCTGAAGAACTTGTTTTTCATCAAAAATGTACATGACTAATATGATAACTCAAAACAGAATCATGACATGTCGATGGAATTTTTTCAAGTATGTTTTTCATAATACTAAGAATGTAATGAACTACAGATTAGGCTCCAAGTTTATAATTTGTTGATTAATGGCTGTTTTTATAAAAAAAAAATAAAGATAAATCACTGAAATATTACATGTTATTACATGTAAGGACCTGTATTTTGTTTTGATTCCAAGATATTAGTTAGTTCTTAGTTCATATTATAAATCACAAGATCACAAGGGCCTTAGATACATACGAAAAAAAATTAATTTCATTGACATCATATCTTTTTTGTAGACCTAGAGCCACTTACATAAAAATTCGCTAAATTTTGACCCAAACTCTTTAATTTTGTTTAGATTTCAAGATATTGGTTAGTTCTTAGTTCATATTACAATCATGATGGCCTTACATACAAATGAAAAAAAAATTAATTTTATTGACAAATCTTTTTTGTAGACCTAGAGTTGCTTACATAAAAATTTGCTAACTTTCGACCCAAACTCTTCAATTTTGTTTAGATTTCAAGATATTGGTTAGTTCTTAGTTCATATTACAATCATAGCCTTACCTTCATATGAAAAAAAAATTAATTTCATTGACATCATATCTATTTTGTAGACCTATAGTTGCTTACATAAAAATTTGCTAAATTTTGACCTAAACTCTTCAATTTTGTTTAGATTTCAAGATATTGGTTAGTTCTTAGTTCATATTACAATCACGATGGCCTTACGTACATATGAAAAAAAATTAATTTCATTGATATATCTTTTTTGTAGACCTAGCTGCTTAAATAAAAATTTGCTAAATTTTGACCCACACACTTCAATTTCGTAAAAACTTGAATAGTTGTAGTGTATTTTTTCGTCATTTTCCAAAGAAAAAACAAAACAAAACTCTTCAAAAGTAAAATTTCTGAAAAAAAAAAAATTGCCCCAAACATAGTCAGATACCTTATTAACTGAGTTATCCAATGAATGCTTACACTTACCTTCATCTTTGGGTAAGAGATCAGGAATATCATCAGCAGCAATGCCCTCAACACTATCTGAAAGATATATTACCTATGAATTCCAGCTGCAATGAAACTGCTGAGTTGAAAATGTTCAGAGAGCAATACAAAATTATGTAATGCTCTTAAAAATATGATTAATTTCTTAGCTAAAAATTTAACACCCAAACAAACATTTATCTAAATAAGACTTATAATTAATTGTACTTAAGAGTAAAGGAGAAAGAGTAAATACGAACAAAAATCTTGTCACCAAATATTCACGGAGGTGCCTGTTAAATATTATATGAAAATTATTTTCCAGGCTAGTAAAAATATAATTAAATGTAAGATTTTTCAAATTGTGATTGCATTCAAAAACTAAATAAAAACTGAATTTTTGTTTACAAAATAAACGAGAATTTATTTCTTGTCACAAATGAAATTCAGGCACTATATGTCAAATATAACACTGTGATTTTTATTTATCTTTTTATTTTTGCTGTTAAGTTTCAAGAAGGCTAGCAATTTAAAAACTTATTTTTATAATGCTCGGAATGAGCTATAATAGTTACACTTACCTACTACAGATTGAGGCCTAAGTTTTCTGGAATGTATACTTTTTCTCTTGTTTGTGAGTTTAGGAGTGGCCTGAGAAAATATAGATATATGAATATACCAAGATAATAGCTAAATGTGCATAGATTAAGACTAACAGGACTTCACAAAATAAAAATCTGCATAATATAAACACATATTTTATATATATATATATATATATATATATATATATATATATATATATATATATATATATATATATATATATGTAATATACCCATTACATCATGTCCTTAAACTATAACCTGAAAGGGAAAACTAGCTCATATTTACATGACTGGATTTAGACTCAGCCTGAAAGGAATAAAATTAAATTTGGAAGCAGTCAGGCCGAATCATTTATTAGAGCTACAAGAGTACATCCATTCACTTCAGAAGAACGACTCAGGAGCAATATCACCTTTCAACATTAAATGCGAGGGCGAGGTAGACATGTGACTATTATTTGTAGGGTCAGCAGATTTTGGGGCTCGCGATGCCAACCCATTCCTGAATTCAAAGATATACACGTGTAGAAATGCAAAGGCATGCGATTCATGGGAAGTTCTGTGGCTAAGGGTTTTGAAGCGATAAATTAATATTACTGGGGACTGGATTTAGGAAAGGGAGTTTAAATGCTAGAATGGAGGGCATAATATTTAAGATATTACATATATATTTATATATATTTGTATATATATATATATAAATATATATATACATACACACACACAAACCACATTGAACATTAATTCCCTTTATAGAATTTATAAGGTGCATAATTACAGCATACAAATCAGTATGTTGTTATAGAAAATGTCTCACAGATGCACAAAAAAAGGACCTAAAGAGCATTTTCTAAGCAAACAAACATGTTTACGAACTCCATAGCTGCCCATATTAGTTAACATAAATTAGGGTGATTTAGAGGACATGCCAAATTTTTGAAAAATTAGAAAAACCCTACAGTGGAAAACTTTTTCCAGAGATGAGGATAATATGTTGCAAATAAGAACTGTTTCTTAGTTTTAAAAACACATGCACTAAATGGTGTACAAAATATAAAGCATTATCTGCAATTGTTTAATAACAGTACAAAAAGGATTGCAGTACCACTTTAGTTCTTCCTTTTCATTTTTGCAAGCAAGCAAAAATGAATGGAATTTCTTTTAACATGCAAATTCTAACAATATTATACTCTAAACAGCCATATTACAGTCAATTCGCGTTAATCGGACCACATCAGGATGCGATCATTTTGGTCCTAATAACCGGCTGGTTCGATTAAACGAAAATACCTTACGTTACAAGATGGGATTCGGTCCGATTAACTTATGGTCCAATTAACCGGAATCGACTGTACTTAAAAAAATCTTTGATGTTGCTTTATTTTAAAGTCTATAATTTATATTATTATAATAATAATAATAATAATAATAATTATTATTATTATTATTCCCCTGGCCAGAACCTCTCCAGACCAGGTCTATATATGGCAGCAGGTAGAGGACTGTGGCTCCAGGTTGGAGTTGAACTTTGCCACAACAATTTTGACCGGGCATCCCCAGGGGCACTATCTGAGGGGGGGAGGGGCTTGTATCTTCTCTACCCTGACATCATAAAAGGACTTTCTGGTCTATAGATTCAACATGCCCATATCCAGCTCAGACACAAAGGAATTTAATGGCATTCGTCAGGATTCGAACCAAGCCCTTACTCACCCACCCAGTCCGAAACCCAACATGCTACCACTAGACTACCTCAGGCCCATATTTGTAGTACATAAAAATATCTAATACTCTAAAATGTTTTAATCATGAAGCCTTTATGCTTCAAAGTGAGAAGGGCTTTGAAACAATCACAAAATAAGCAATACAAATTGCTGATTGGCTGCTGTAAAACTAACTCTTATTGCACATGCAAACATAGAGAAATAAGAAGAAAAATTTCTTTTACTTGTTACTTACTAAATTGAGCCAAGCCAACTGCTGCAAGCATAAAAGGAAATAAAAACTTCATATATCACAAGTACCATGTAAAAACAATTAAAATCTCTCTGGCAATCATTTAGAAATTATTCATCAGTAAAAACACTTTTTTTGTTCAATATATAATTTAATATGTTAATATACACTTATTTATTTCTAACAAGCATGTTTCTTTTGATTATATCTACAAAATGAGGATAAAGCATGAAGATATGTTTAATAATGAGAATATTTAATATAACTATGTAAAGGAATTTTTCTTAGGTAAAATATATTACACTGCATATAAATAGATTCATTTTATGAATAAAACTAACTCATGGCACAACAGTCCGAATTGCTTTTCAGCACTGTGGACCAAGGCCTGCGGTGCCCATCTCCACTTTAAGACCGTAGGCATGGGGTGCCATACAGCATATGTCTTGGTCAGAAGTCAACCTGACATGGGACCCCCAGAGTTAGTTCCTAAGCATGCTTGGTCCTCATTTTATCAACCCACACAAGGGATGAAAGGCATGAGCATTTTATGAATATTTATATATAAAAAAAAGATTTTTTTTACAACCACAATATTATAGTACACCGAAGAGATAAAAAATATGACCAAACAGGGAAGGATTTGTAACCTCAACTAAGTATACAACTAAGACCACTTTAAACTGAGTACCCCAGTAATGGCTACCAATCATTAGTACCAATCATTAAAATATTTGTTGTACTAATCACTGAAAAATCTCCATTTAAGAAATAAAATGAAATTCAGTCATTTAGCATTCAAATGAAAAGCATTTTGTCAATTCAATATGCTAAATAAATAAACAGTCATTTGTTGATAAATTTTCTAAAATGTTAAATAAATATGAAAAAGGAAATAGCTTTCATAAAAATCATACATGATAATTAAAAATTCTTTGAGTATGCTTTACTCAACAGCAGCATAAAAAAGGGGGAGGGGGGAATTAGCTAGTATTTGCTATTAAAATATAGAAGAGAGAAAAACATTGCAGATGCATGCACAGCATAATCAAATCTTTAACAAGAATTCAGAAATAATTGGAATATTATTGCAAATAAAAGAACTGCTTAAGACTAAAAACAGCACTGAAATTTTTGAAAGGATAGTCCAACTTCAATTTGGATAACATTGTCAAAATTCAGAGTTCTTTAAATAGAAAATACAGACACATGAGTATTTCATTCAATTTGGCACATTTTTAAATCATTTCGAATGGTTAAACCATGTATGTATCAGTTAGCACATGTATGTGAATCATAATAGGAACTTTTATAAAGAAATCAAAAACTAACATAACATTTTACCACAAACTGAAAAACTTACCAGAGGTGAATCTGAATTCTCGCTAAAACTATCTCGATCAAGCTGAGAATCACCACTGTGACTGATTCTGAGACCACTATCACCACAAATTCCTCCTCTCAAGACATCAGGAGTTGTGCAACGTTGTTGATTTACCTGTTCATGCTTTAAAAATAAATAAATAAATTTTTTAAAAATGTCGTTTGGCTATGTGATTAAAGACTACATTATTTGACAGATAATTACATATAGAGGCATGTTCAAAATGCCAAGGTTAGGTATGAACTGACTACACTCTTCCTTTAAAAAAAATTTATTACATATATAAGCATAATTATACATTTATATATAATTGTTTTTATATATAATTTATAATTAATAATTATATTTATATATAATTATTACATAAAAATTATTACATATATAAGTATTTTCAAAATGCCAAGGTTATATATGAACCGACTATACTCTTCCTTAAAAAAAATAAAAAAATTACAAAACTAACAACTATGAGTAAATAATTTAAGGAAAGTGGGTTTTCTTAAGCTTGTATCCCTGAAATATCTACTGAAAATTTTAAGACAGATAAAACACTCTTCAAAAGATTTTTTTTTTCTTTTTAAACTATCAAAACTAATGTTTCAGCTTGATGAATAATTCCCACAAAAACAGCTCTTAAACCTTTTTAAATAGATACTGTTTTTAGATCGAATAACTAGTAAAATTGTAAATACCATACTACTAATATAAATCATAAAGAATTTATACCCTACTAATATAAATCATAAAGAATTTGTTGTATGCAATGTAAAAATATAAAACAGGTCATAATTTAATAATTGTTTTTAGATTGAATAGTAAAAAATAACTAGTAAAATTGTAAATACCATACTACTAATATAAATCATAAAGAATTTTTTGAATGCAATGTAAAAATATAAAACAGGTCATAATTTAATAATTGTTTTTAGATCGAATAGTAAAAAATAACTAGTAAAATTGTAAATATCAAACTACTAATATAAATCATAAAGAATTTATACCCTACTAATATAAATCATAAAGAATTTTTTTGAATGCCATGTAAAAATATATAACAGGTCATAATGTAATACATTCTAAATTTACATAAGAGATAACTAATAGGAAAATTACCAATTCCTTGTGACTTCGAGATAATGATTCTATAATTTCATCTAATATTCGGTCAGATACATGTGCAGCAACAGATAAATTCACTTCGCTGAAAAAACAAAAAAATTTGATTAGTCTATAAGTTAAATATCTCTGGTTAAAAAACAAAATAATCTGAACTCTAAATGAATAAGAAAGCTCTATAAATAAAGAAAATCCTGAATTTGGCATTACAAAGAAATTAAGCAGCACACAATATACTCAAAGATGCCAGTGCTGTAAAAAAAAGTAACAAAATAGTGATATATATTAAGTTGTCAAAAAAACTGAAAAAATAAAAAAATCGTCTTGCTTGGTTATAAAATTAAACAATTTATTGTAACTCAAATCTATTATAAAAAACAATACACATACTTTAACATACGACAAAATAGTTATAAATAAGACAGATTCTTTACCTGACTTTGTTCATTATGCTTGTTCCAGCTTGTTCCAAGAGGGAATGTCTTACAAAATCTATTGGAATAATGCCTCTATCTTGACATAGTTTTTCTAAGTCTCTTCTCACCTACATGCCAAATATTGATGACAATTTATCCCAAAACAAATTAATAAACATAAATTTCAATAGGATATTAAAGATTATATTCAATAGTAGGAATTTAAGGCCGAAAGAACTTGGAAAATACTGGTAATATTTCCCACAGTGAGTTACTAAATGTATCCTCCAACATAAGCATTCCTTAAACTCATAGTCTATATACAGGGTGTTACATATTGAATGGGACAAAAAGAAAGCATACCTGTGAACACTGTAATTACTTTATTTTGATAAATCAAATTTACAGTGAAACAATAGTTATCCAAGTTTCTATAGATGTTCTATGTATGACCCTCCAGTGACACGACAAATATCTATGCGGTATTCCAGTTCCTGCCACACTCATGATAGAATATCCTTTGTTAATGATTCGAGCACTTCAGTTATCTGCTGCTTCAGTTGCTGTAAGTCTTTGGGAAATGGAGGCATGAATACTTTGACTTTAACAAAACTCCATAGGAAAAAATTACAAGGGGTTAGATCTGGTGATCTCGGTAGCCAACAAAGCAATGGCATATCGTCTGACCCAGCACGGCCAATCCAGGAATGAGGTAGACTATTGTTCAGGTACTGACGTATGTTTTTATGCCAATGTGGTAGAGCACTGTCTTGCTGCAGAATGAAGCCAGGAACCACTTCCTCCAACTGAGGGAATGATAAACGAAAATGTTTTGGTGTATTCCAAAGCACAGTACGCTTTCTCTTGCATGGATGGTGCCATTTTGATTAACAGTGCCTCTAGCAGCGATTTCGTAACCGTAAGATTTTTTGCTGTTGCCAGATAAAACTTGTATAATTGGAGATTCAGAATTAATTTGTTTCAGCTTAATAAATCGATTACAGAATTTGTACTATGCTAATATTTTTGTCCCATTCAATATGAAACACCCTCTATATATAAAACAGTTCTGTGACTGAATGTGGCAAATTCATTGAACAGATAAATTTCAATGAGCTAAAGACTGGAAGGTCTAATTTCACATCTGTAACCATAACTAAATTCAGAAAAAATTTCAGCAATCATACCTTATTTTATACTAAGATTACAAAACAAAAAATTAAACCACACACTTCTACAGACTAGTTTAATTAGTTCTTTTTTTAAATATGTAAACAAGTTTTAACTCCGAATATTTTACTATGCTTATGATTTACAAATGCATCAATATATACACATGCTGTAATATTCTTTGCCACAAATGCATCACAATAAAGATTAAATATACTTACATCATCACCAATGATGTTCGGACACTGATCTTCAACACATTTTAACATACAGGATGCAGTACTCTGTTTTTTAAAAAAAAATTATTTGTTAATAGTTATGTATCTAAACAGAATAACTATTTTTTCAACAAAAGAACTTTTTCGAACTCTAAGATCCAAAACTATCATATACAGTCGAACCCTGTTATAGTGACCATGGTATATAAAGAACGAAATTTTTGGTCTTGCCATTTTCCTATTGTATTTAATGCTAATTTATCCTTTTATAGTGAACCTACAGAATTTAATTCCTTAATGATCATTTTTAATAGATTTTATTATTTTTTTATACATCATTATTGAATAAACAAAGCAACTAATGAGTTATACATTTTCTACACACTAACATTTTTCTTCATGGTTCAGATATAGCGAACAAAACCTTTGGTCCCTTGAAGTTCATTATAACGGGGTTCGACTGTATATTAAATCTCAAACATAAATCATCAAATATCATCTAGCATACACAAAGATAAACAGATTTAAAAATTATTCTAACCATTAAATGACCTTCTACAGTATCCCATAACTCTTGCACAAAATCTTGCAACCTTGTTTCAACAGGATTACCAGATTCCTCTTGCTGGAGTACAACTTCATGCAACCTTGTTAGTAGCTAAAATCACATAACAGGTTAAAAGTGGAAAAAAAGCACAAAAATACTCAGAATACTGACTTTAAACTTAAAATACATATTTCAAGACAATATGGAAAAAAACTGAAAAATACCTGTTTGGCATTATTAGCATCACTAAGAAATCCTTCGGCTTTTTCAACTTCTTCATTGAAAGTCATACCATCAACAGCTACTCTTTTTAAATTATTTACAGAATCTTGAAGATGGACCATCAGACGATCAACAGTCTGAAAAGAAAAGGAAAATATAATAAGAATTCATAATAGAGACAAAAATTAAAAAACAAATGACTGAGCATTTAAAAGAGTGTGCCATTTCAGAGAATTTGTTGAAATGGGGGAAAAAAAAAAGAGATCTCTTCTAGAAAAGCCTTTGTTGCCAAAATGCCCTAAATCTATGTGATAAGTGGCATACAGTGATGTAAAGCTTACATAACCATCCACATTTCTACCACAGGAAAGTTAGTAATGCAAAATTCTCTTGAAAAGAAATTTTTTGAGGAGTTGAATGCATGCAATCTTTATACATAACTTGATAACAAATAAAAAATTTCAGGTAGTCTCTTCTAACAAAACTACCGCGGTTATTAACATAGGATTACTTATCCTTGCTTACCTCTTTTGTATGTATATATGTATGTATGTGTTATGTATATATGTAACTATATATATGTACGTATGTGTATATATACATATATGTATGTCAAAATTTTGACACATTTTGGTACTTTTCTGTTTAACTGTTTACTGCTTATCCAAGCGATACAAACTGGGTTTGGCATGCTACCAAAATTATAACTCATGAGGTATGTACGGACGGACAGTTTTAGCATCTGAAATTTTGCTTTCCAGAGGACCGTTATGGAGGAACGTAATCCTACGTTAAAAAGTAAACACTGTATTAAGACATACTTATGTTTCATATTAAACTGTGCAACAGTTTTGGAAGAAAAAACTTATAGAGTGAACAGAAAAAGAATACCATTTAAAAAAAAGGCATTATAATAATGATAAAAATTAGAATAATAACAATTCTAAAATGTTCAAATGGCTTTTTCACATTTTTCTCCCTAAAGTAGTCAAGGGAAAACTACTACTAAAATCTGAAAAAGACAATCATCACACAAATATCATCATGTTGAAATAATTTAAAAACACCATTTAGATAGGAAAAAAAATTTCCAGGTAGTCTCTTCTAACCAAACTACCGCAGGTTATTAACGTAAGATAAAATATCATTGCTTACTTCTTTTGTATGTATATATTATGTATGTGCTATGTATATATGTATCTATATATATGTATGTATGTATATATATACATATATGTATTACAAAATTTCGACACATTTTGGTACTTTTCTTTTTAACTGTTTACTGCTTGTCCAAATGATACAGACTGGGTTTGGCACACTGCCAAAATTATAACTCGCAAGGTACGGACAGATGGTTTTAGTGTCTGAAATTTTCCTTTCGAGAGGACCGTTATGGAAAAACGTAATCCTAAGTTAAAATTCTGTACATCACCTAACTATTAGGAATGAATATCCTAAACTATACCTAATTGTAATATATGCAGAATGCAATATTTAATGTTCTCGTAGTTCTAAAAATATAACCTCCCCCAAATGGGCAGTGAAACGGTTTCAAAAATCATGTTTCATTACAGAAAAAAAAAATTTAACGGGCAAAAGCAATTTGAATCTTATTTAACACAATTACAATTAAAAAAGCAATTTAAATTTTTAAAGGGTCAATTTATAAAAACAAAACAAGATTGCACATAAAAAATACCTGTTGAGCAGAGCTTAAAAGAAAGCCTTGTTGTAGCCTAAATGCTCGTCCATTTGTATATTTCTTGGGGGATACATTTCTGTGCAAGCATTCCTCAATCTAAAGCAAATGTAATATTTATTAGCAACAAAAAATGACAAATAATATCGAGGAAGATATCCCAATTTAGATGAAATATCAAATTACCCGTTTGAGAGAAGCTTCTGTTTTTTCAGGAGCAACTTTCATTGCCGCTGTAGCATCAAATATAGGACAAGGCATGTATCTTAAAGTAAAATTCCTGAAAGAGATAATACTTATTTAACAAATGAAATAAAAAGGTTTCAAAACTATCATATAACATAACTGAATTGTCATAAAATTCAAGCATGGGGAAATCAACCTGAGCAATCCTTGAAATAAATATACAGGGTGTCCGGGCTAAAGGTATCCAAAAGTTATGACTTATTTTACGGAACTACCCATTAGAATTTTAAAAAATATTTATTTAAATAGAAAGAACATCTCACCAAGTTTTAATATCAGTCATAGATTTCAATCATAGTATTATAGATTTAGACGTGTGCACCTTTTGTAGCACAACTAACGTCTAAATGGTAATCCAGTTCTCTCCAAGTGTTTTGTAGCATATCAGGAGTTATTAGATTTTTTTGCTTGGGGATTCATTAAATCTGTTGTGTATAAAAAAAACTGAAACTGTGGATGAGTTGAAGAAGCATATCATTCAAGTAATTTGTGTAATAATTCCTGATATGCTACAAAACACTTGGAGAGAACTGGATTACCATTTAGGCACATGCCATGGTACAAAAGTTGCATACATCGAAATCTATGATACTATGATTGAAATCTATGATTAATATTAAAACTGGGTGAGATGTTCTTTCTATTTAAATAGTTTTTTTTTTTAATTCTAATGGGTAGTTCCATAAAAATAAGCAATAACTTTTGGATACTTTTAGTCTGGACACCCTGTATATATAGTGAAACTTCTCTAGCAAGCTACCCTTATTCAATGACCATATTTTGTTCAGAACCAATTCAAGACTTTATAGAGCAAATGTTTGAAAGACACCCCTCAAAATGGCCACTTTTTCCAGAACCATTACTGGCCACAATAGAGAAACTACCATATATATACAGGTGGTTATCAAAATAATGGAAACACTTGGGAAGAACATGAAATTCATTATTAATATGGCATAGGACCATCTAAGGCAGGGGTGGCCAACTTTTGTGTACATAAGATCTACTTTTAATCTTAAAAATGTGTCGCGATCGACTTGTTGTCATAGGCGTAGTCTAAGTGGGGAGGGGGAGGTGTGAAATACATACTATGTTTATACACTGTGTTTCAGTACGAGGTGCACTCTCGCGAGCTATGGGTATATAAGCAAAATATATGTTCAAATATACGTATCTATCTACGTGAAAAACAAACATAACAGGCCAAAAAGTCACGTCCAGGGGAATTAAAACAACATGAGTAATTATTGACAATATTAGTTCAAATTAGCTACATATAAAGACAGATTTAGAATTTATTACGTTAACATTAATGGGAAGACAGAGTTTTCATGTCCATAACCAAGGAATTATAATTAGGCATATATCAATGGCAATTTTCTTATGCTTGCAAAGCACGGGTGCCATGGTATGCGTTCGGTCTCAGACTGAATTACAGTCACGGTCTAGTACACTGTAAACAGAACCCTTACTGCCACCCTAACTAGGTCCTAAATTAGTGCTTTATTTATCACGTAGTCTAATTGGTTTCTATGTTAAGACATCGCAAGTGATCGACCAAAATTGGCTTCGCGATCAACCGGTCGATCGGGATTGACTTGTTGGCCACCCCTTATCTAAGGCATTTAATACCACCTGGATTCAGTAAGGAAGTGAATTATGCAAGTCATGAATAGTGGTTAAGGGAATATTATACCATTCTTTATGGATAAATCGTCAATGTTCCTGAAGAAATGCTATTGCTGGATATTGATTCCTGACTCTGTTCCCTAAAACAAACCACAGCAGTTCAATGATATTGAGGTTTAGGGACTGTGTGGGCCAGATAAGGTGTTTGACTTGGTTTTTATGTTCCTCTAACAATGACCTGAGATGTCTAGCTGTATGTATTGGAGCATTATCATCATGGAGAACACCATCTCCTGCAGGAAACAATTTTTGTACCATAGGATGGATCTGGTCAGCTAAAAGTTTGACATAGTCCTTCCCAGTCAATCTCCCTTGCGGGGTTACAATAGATCCCTTTTGAAAACCATGAGATGGCCACCGAAACCCTAAGAAATTTCCTCTCCATATTTGACAGCTGGCATGAGACAAGCATGATAATACTCTTGTGTAGGTGTTCTTCAGACATACGCACATCCTGTTGCAGGGGACAAAGTGAACAATGATTCGTCTAACCAAATGTCATATTTCAATGTATCACTCGACCAGGATATGTGCTCGTGGCACCACTGTAGAGAACGTTTGTTTTCACATCTGTTACAAGTGGCTTGGGAATTACTACTCTGCCGTAAATGGTTTGAAGTCTTCTCTTACCTGTAATGACTGGTACTGGAGCCTGCAGATTCTGATGGAGCTCTACGATCACTTTGGCTGCAGTTGTCTTCTTTTTTGATGTCACAGTCCGCTTCAACACCCGTCAGTCTCTTTCACTTAGCATTCTCTTTCGTCCACTATTCTGTTTCACAGAGGATATCTTTCCGTGAACTCTGTATGCCCTTATGACTTCCGATATTATAGCTCAGTAAACATCCAAACCCATGGGGGCTGTTGTAACAGATACTCCAATTAAACGCGCTTCAACAATTTGCCCTTCTGCACGGTCTACAAGGTTTGACATCTTACACTATCCCCCAAAGAGCCTGATGCCCATAGTTTCATTACTGCTACTTTAGAGTAGAATAATGTATACACTATATTCTATAAAAAAAAAATTGGTCCCTAAACTTGTTTTTTAAGGAATACGAAGCACTTCCATAAACACCACTAATATTGATGTGTATCCATTATTTTGATAACCACCTGTATATTATATATATATATATATATATATATATATATATATATATATATATATATATGAATGTATTATACATGTTTCTTCATAATACAGCAAAAAAGCAAAACCTCCACAAAAAGAACTGCCAAGTTCTAAACCTCTACAATGCATTTAAGATATTCCTAGCCATCTAATTTAATGTATTCCTTAAATTATATATTTGAAAATTCTTTGGAAAATAAAAAATACATTTTTTTTTAATTAAAGGCTTACATTTTATTGATGTCATTGGTGTAATTTTCTTTCAATAATTTCTCATCTTCCTAATCCATAAATACTATATATGTAGACATAAAATTTGAAGTTAAAAATTTTTCAAGAGTTTTCCAGATATTTGCGTAATGTTAATGTGATTACCAAATATTTTCCCAGCTTATTAGCACATTTTGAAATTTCCAGAGGTTCCTTCTTATTGTTTGTTTTTTGCAAAATTACTGCATAACCCTGCAATTTGTTTATTATATTTAAAAAAAACTTTAAATTTTACAAGACCTTTGACTAGGGCTAAATTAAATGGCTAACAGGTACTCGTCAAAATCCATAGTTTGTTACTGTTTTTTCAGTACGTTTGAGTACTTTTATCACTTTAGTACATTTTTTGAAAATATAACTTTAGGTGCAGTGAGCAATTGCTTCAGCCCATCACCATTTTCAACATTATATAATTTTTCTCACTGGTTTACCAGTTCTAATTAATGGATACAGTAACAATCAGCATTCTATATTTATGAATGATATCTACAACATCTTTTAAACAATATATACAGTGGAATCTCAACCGATCGTTCACCGAATCATCTTTCCCCGTATGTGTCGTTTATTTCACTCAGTCCTAATGATCAAATTTTTTTTTTATGTTCCCACATCTATCATTTTCCACATTTATCGTTCAGTTCTGTCAGTCCCTTGAAAAACGATAGATCGAGATTACACTGCAGTATATCCCTTTTAATTTGTTTACTTTAAAACCTTTTGTTTTATCCTGAGTAGATTATCCAACAGGTTCAATTCTTTAGAGTTACAGATGTTTTAAGAAACAAAATTCAGATATAATTTTTAAAATGATACATATAAATACAATAAATAATATCTCATTTACTTAAGTTCATATTTTTTCAGAAAGGCCATTCAGGGTCTAAAGTCTGGAACAAAACCCTGAATGGCCTTCCCAATGGCCCACATGAAACGGCAGTTGCTACTTTCAGGATTGCAACTGAACATGACTGCCTGGCTCTATATTTAAATTGAATGGGAAATCTTTCTAGTCCTATATGCCATCTTTGCAATTTCAACAACATGGACAGGAAACACATCATGTCCTGTCTGCCTTAACCGGGCAATCTCTGTACAGACGTTATTGGGAGGCCTATGATTGCATGAGAATTTTATCTTAGTTTTTTTCTTGTTTATGTATTTTCCATTTTGTTCTATTTCGCAGTTTTTTTATTTTTTATTTGTATACCTTAGGACTTTGTTCAAAGGTTTCTGTATTAAAAAAAAAAAAATTCCTATACCTTTATTCTGTTTTTAAGTAAAAATAATCAATCATCCCAACCATAAGTTTATAACAAATATGCAAATTTTAAAAAATATAATGAAAATTGACTTAAAAAACTTTGTGATACAAATCCACTAAGTAATAAATACATAAGATGATACTCAGTTGCAATACTATCTATAAATTCAATACCATTCTTAACTACTTTTATGTGTCTTCAGTAGAGATTATTAACACATTGTTGATTGGTACCAAGTAAACTCGTGTTTTTACATGCAAATGTTGAAGGCAATTTAGGATAAAAGAAAGTCATATTGAAGAAATTTTTGATCTACTGAACATTACTTCATTTAAAAACTACCTTTATTATGATCTGAATGTTTTTTCAGGCAGATCCTCCCATTTTATCATTTAGACCGGTGGTTCCCAACCCGTAAAAGTCTGTGGACCACTAAGCCAGAAATTTAACCATCTGCGAATCAGATGGTTAAATTTCTGGATGGTTCAATTTCCATCAGAAATTTAACCATCATCCCCCCACATACACACACACAACCAACTTGATGGGGGTATGAAAATTATCTTGTATCATATTCTAATAATAAAATAATTACGTTAAACTTTTCAGAAATTATAATTTAACACCTTGTAGTCATCAGATATATTTAGCCCATCTAGTTCAATGAACATTGCTTTCGAAATCCCCATTTATTTGGCAACTTTTTAATATGTGCTGTGGACCACTCCCGAGGCTCTTGCGGACCACTGGTTGGGAACCACTGATTTAGATTATGAATCAGACCCCCATATAAAGAAAGCAGATTTCAGAAAAATAAAAATGCTATACATTATTTCAAAATTTCAGTCTTTGCCAGTGACTTGCATATAAATAAAATTGCTAGTCAACAATGTGTTAAACTTAGACAGAGGCAATATACAAAATATGATACACCCTGGTACATTTATAAGTTTTTTGTGAGCTACATGCACTGAAAAAATAATATTTATTTGTTAAAAACTATTGAAATGTTATAAAAAAATTTTAGAAGACATGAAAGGGCATCATAAATAGAAAATACATAAAAATTTATCACTAAGCCCTGAGATTTTCAGTAGAATAACATTGCATGTAAACAAATTTACTGAAAGTATTTACTAGCATTTAAAACAAAAAGCAAATCAAAATGAATTATTTCACTCTTACTTCTCTAAAGCATAAGCTACATCATGGAAGCCTTGAGGAGGAGTGGCATTCTTATCCCATAAAATGGAACGTAGTTTAGAATTTATCTGAAGGGCTTTGGCAAGGGTTTTGGCTCCAGCTGCTCCCATGAAATTTCCTCTGCAGACATGAATTTACATTCATTCAAAAAATAAAACTCGATAATCAGAAGACAAAGAATACAACTTAATACTATTCAATATCTCCAAGCAAGTTTATTTATTTTAAAAAGAAATAAAATTTTATTCACAAATTAAGAATTTACTTGATTCTAGACTTCGATCTTTTGGATGAAAATGACTATAACGCAAACAAGAATCTTACTTTAACCCCTTCCTTCACGCTCCCATCAAAATCATGGGGGTGAGGTTTCGCCTTCTATTTCTCGTGCCCGTGATATTTCTAGGCTGGAGTGATTAAAAGTAACACACCAAAAAGATTAAAACAATCCATTTCATTTACCCTGAAATGTTTTTATTTCTTATTTTACACACCAGATGGCAGCACAAATCAATTTATAATGTAATTGGGGATGGGTTTTTTTTAAACTAGATGTGGCAGATCAAGAAATACATGGAATCCTTCGGAAAAAATAGGCACTTTTATTACCGTTTTCTTGAAAATTATGCATTCGTTAAGGAGTTAAGGCTTTTTTCAACTACACAAATTTTACAACGAGCATAAAAAATATGAATTCATACTAAAGCTCCTCTTTCCTGCTCTCACTATTTATAAAACTGATACAAGAGTTCAATAAAGCTCTAAGCAAAGTTTCTACAAGAAAAGTGGTATTTTATAGATAAATCTGGAAGAAACTATAACACTATTTTCAAATATTTTAGAGTAATGTATAGTATTTCAAGGGAAAAACATTTCATAGTTCACCAAGTTTACAAATAATAATAAGGTTCATATAGGTGAAAAATATGGGTAAAACTGCAGGTAAAATAAAATAACAAAAATCAATTTTAGCAACTTAATCTATACTAATATATAAAGAGAGAAAGAGAGGATTTTGTGTGTGGAGGGTAATCTCTGGAACCACTGCACCTATTTGAAAAATTCTTTCACTATTTGATAGGTACATTATTCCATATGGACATATATATTATGTATATCTGATCAGTAGAAATAAAGTTAGGGGCCTAAATGTTGAGCTGATACTTCACCTTTACAACATTCTCTTTGTCAACCATAGTCAAGTAACCATAGCAACACATCTATACTAATATATAAAGAGAGAGAGCGGATTTTGTATGTGGAGGGTAATATCCGGAACCACTGCACCTATTTGAAAAATTCTTTCACTATTTGATGGGTACATTATTCCGTATGGACATAGGCTATATATTATGTATATCTGATCAGTAGAAATAAAGTTAGGGGCCTAAATGTTGAGCTGATGCTTCACCTTTACAACTTTCCCTTTGTCAACCATAGTCAAGTAACTATAGCAACATATCAAACGATATTTTCATTTATTATCAGTAAAACATTTAATATTTTAAAGATTCAATTGGAGGAGGTATTGATAAATACAAAAAGGATTTTTGAAATTGGCAACTTTTAAGGGTTTATTGAAGAAAATTACATTTGTAACTGAGCTTTTTATTGGACATTTAAGGAAAAAAATATTTACAATTTATTGGCTATCAACTGGAAATTTATTGGTATAATATTACAGAACTTTATTTAAATTATAAACTTTATGTTTTTGAATTTATGTACAATTTTATGCATAATTTGTGTACATCGAATTTGAATTATTGAACTTTATTCAAAATACAGTGTGTTTCATTGAAACTGTGAAATTTATTGATTATTTCGAATAGGCCTATGCGTGTTCCTTTATAAGTGAAAAAGTATTGATTCAATTGAGGTGAAATTTTGTATATAGTTGATAGTTCAGATTAAACATAGGCATATTATTTTTTGAAAAATTGGGCCCCAGAGTTTTTTTAATCAAGGTTTTAATGATTTTTCCCCTAAAAGTTGCTTATTTCGACAGCTTTCGTGGCTGTCCTCGCTGACAGCAAAAGTATGAGGCAGAATCGTACCAAAATCGACACGCGGGTGGCCCCAGACATGATTCACTGACTGACTGACTGACTGACAGATAATGCACAGACCAAACTGCTGGACCTAAAGGGCTGAAATTTGCATGGTAATTTTCCTTATAGTGTAGGGGTGCACTAAGAAAGATTTTTGAAAAATTCTTAAGATTTTTTAAAATTAAATTTTTAAGCTGTTTTTGCAACTTTTTTAAAGTTTGCCTTTAAAATAACAGTAAAAGAAATGTTCCTCAAACTGTACTATATTAACTCTGCTATATTCTTTAGTATGTTCTATTAGATTTAATTTGAATATTTTCTTCTACATTATTTTGTCTATACAAATATTTTATAAATATATATATTTAATTTTTTTGCATTAATTGCATACATTGATCATTGTATTTAATTTGAATGTACTCGGTAGCGAAGCACGGGTATTCAACTAGTATTCAATAAAACAGTAATAGCCGCACTTTTAACATAGGTTCCTCCATATCGGTCCACGGTAAAGCAAAATTTCAGACGTCTGTCATCGTGAGTTATAATTTTGGCAGCATGCCAAACCTAGTCTGTATCATTTGGGCAAGCTGTAAACAGTTAAACAGAAAAGTACCAAAATGCGTCCAAAGTAAAAGAAAAAAAAAGAGGTAAGCAATGATAAGTAATCCTACGTTAATAACTTGCAGTAGTTTTGTTAGAAGAGACCACCTGAAATTTTTTTACAAAAATAAATTGCAGGCCAACTCAGAGACCAAAATTGACTCCTCGGGGTTTTATAAACATAAATGACCAATAACTATTTGAGTTATTATGACCTTCTAAACAGAATACTGATAACAGCTCTTGAACAAGGCTACACATGCCAACAGAAAATAAAATCCTCCAAAATTAAAAATTGCTCAATATGAATTTCTAAACCCACAAATGCTTTCACTGTCAGGAGCAGATCAAATGAACATCAAGGATTTTTTTCTATTTGTAAACTATATTCATTAGTTGTGGTGCATATTTTCTTTAAGCATATTTTCGTTACTCCTAATTCTACTAAAGAGTATAGAAAATTCCCTAGTTTATTTTTCTCATTGAGAAAATATTACAGGAAATATTAATTTTGACATCTTTTAAAGAGCATTAAACTTGGAAGTTTATAGAAGGAAAAGAATTTATTTTTTACATATATTTAAGGAAAAAATACCCAAGTTATACTGAAGTTAATTAATGATCAGAAAACAGAAAATACACAATACAGTACAACCTTTGAAATCCGGACGTCTCAAATCCAGAAACCCCCCCAAATCTGGAATGCTTTAATAAATGGCCAATTTTACTATTCTATTTTATCGATAGATGTCGCTACCAAAATGAACGGTTAAAAAACCCCTTTTCTTTCAAGGAAGTGACAGCAGCGATTTTGAAGGCTTTCAAGTGTCTGAGAAAGAAGCTAAAATAGCACAATTAGTAGAATGTGTAAATAAAGGCAACATTAACATGGATAAATCGGACATACAGGAAGTTTTAGACATCGAAGAAAATGTGCCTACCGTCAGTTCTTTGAGCGATTCTGAAATTATTGATAGTGTGGTAAATAACAAAAGGTTATGATGAAAGCGATCATGAGTGATTCAGAATGCCCCAAAAATGAAAGAATGTCAACAGAAGACCTCATAAAATCATTAAATAAAACATTATTAGGCTTAGAGCAGCAGAATTTTATCCCTGAACATGAAATTATGGCAGTATATAAGATTTGAGAAAAAATAATTTCTAATAAGCCGAAACTAAAGCAACAGGCATTATTGACTGAAATGTTTCAATTATAATTTAATTATATGTTCTGTATTCAGGTTTATTTAATAATTAAACCATTTTACATTTTTTTTAAGTGTGTTTATTTTTTTCCTAAAATTTTAATGTGTTAATTAAAAACCTCTCAAATCTGGAAAATTCCCAAATCCAGAATTGCCATGTCCTGAACGATTCCGGATTTAGGAGGTTGTACGTATAATAGAAAACAGTCACTGTATCATAAACATAGTCATTCATTACACTGAAATTCATGATAACTGGTTAATCATCATGGTCAATCATCATTTAATACTATAAAATATAATTTTTTAACCATTTCTTTCATATTTTTTTCAAATATGACACTGAAAATTCAGAAAATCTATTTCACCCTATAAAACATTTATGTAGTTACAATGATGCAACAGGACTTACGTTATATCTATTGCAGTAAGACATTGGTTGCTTCCTAGAGCATTGATAACAACACAAGCATCGCCTCGTAACTTTGAATCTGCGAGGGATAGTGATTCTAGCACAGTATCTTCTTCCTGAATTAGCTGCACAATAGAATCCATTACTCTGGTCATATACCTGAAGTAAAGACAATTGATAATGCATTTCAACTCAAAAGTAATAACCTAGAATTATCAACAATCATTATTTTAGGACTTATTAAGACTAACTGAAATTTTAAAAGTAAATTGATCATATTTAAAACATTTTATACCAGATAATCCCACAGATGAAACAGCAAAAATTTATAAAATAAAGAACTTACTTTGGTTTAATATTCACAAAATTTCTTCCAACAGAAAGGTGCTTAATTGACTTGTTTTTGGCCACAGCAGTAACGATATTTGCTAGATCAACATCAAACCCTGATAGCAGAGTAAAGATAATTAAACAAAGTTTAATCTATCATAAATTTGACATATTTTATAACATATATGATGAAACATTTATAACATATATGGCAATTAACATGTGATGCATATGCGAAGTATATCAAAAAGGACATAAGTAAGGCAATCATAGGAGGACCTAACAAAACACAAAAAAGTCTTACATCCCCCACATATTTAATAACAATTTTGGATTTAGGTTTCACTACTATCAATGATATAACATCTGAATGCATTGGAGATACAGTCGATTCCAGTTAATCAGACCACATCAGGAAGCGATCATCTTGGTCCTAACAACCGGCTGGTCCAATTACATGAACATGCATAATATTAGGCTTATGCAATAGGATTTGTTTTGGTTCTTTAAGATTCGGTCCGAATAAGTGGCTGGTCCGATTAACCGGTGGTCCAATTAACTGGATTTGACTGTACTTCTATTCCCTATTTTGAATTAATCTGTAATTTTAGAGGTGACTATTAACCCTTACGTCGGCTCATCAGTCTAGGAGACCGCTATTGCACCTGTTCTGAAGAGTGGTCGGGGTGATCAAACTGTTGAGGGTTTGTGAGTTCTTCAGTCGGGTCCTGACCTTCAAGTACAACACATCGAAGATTTTCGCCCGCTCGTGTTTTGTCGGTAAATTTAATCTTTGTAAAACATAGTTGATCTTTTGGACCGATGAGCCTTGAACTGATTTAAATTTTTGCATGTCTGTATGACCAATAAGCCTTGAAACATACTAATTATCTGTAAGTCTGCATACATTCTATTTCCAAGATCTTTGTTTCATTGTTGTAGCTAGCATCATTGGAAGAATTCCTCCTGTTTCACAACAAACCAGATATTTTGTCTCTCTCGCGCTATCACAAATGGAGGAATCGGATTCTGAAATTTTTGCTGAATAATCTATTTTTTATTTACCCTTTTCAAGAATGAGAGGTGGCCATAGTTTTGTACTGATGACTTATAACTGCGAAAAACTTATAAAAATAGGAAAATATCCTAATTTTATAGTGTGGCAGTCTGTGAGACCGATGAGCTGGGGAACAGTATAAAGACAGATAAGCCGACGTAAGGGTTAAGTTCAGTCATCATATCAGCCCACTTTATTTTGAATAAAGACTATATCAATTTGTAATAAATAGCAAGTAATAATGCAAATACAGGTCGCCCTCCTACAGCAAGGCATCTTACAACACGGTTTTGCTCTAACACGATAAGATAAATTGAGGAAACCCTCGTATAACACTGCAACCTGTAACGTGGTTTCGCTCTAACACGATAAAAAATTGCGAAAACCTTTGTAGAACACTATACTTTTATAGCACTGGATAACATCATTTTTGTTTAACACATTGGAAAACTAAATTACCTTAAAATATGACGGGAAGGAATAATGAACTATAGTGGCTTTACATGAAAATGTATAAACAAATTATAATTTATTCATTTATAACTCTATAAAATTACAAGAAGGCCTAAGGTTAGCTGAAAATCTTGAATAATTTTTCCTGGATGCAGACCCTTCCGCTGAAAGAAGCCTAAAATTCAAAAGAGAGCTGCAAAATTGTCTATCTCCATAACGTGAATCTACAATGACCTTGTAAGAACCAGCAAATAAACCAAAATTACAGATTTTTTAAAGAGGATAGAAGGTGCAATAAATGTAAATGAAGAAAAAGGTTCTGAAAGTGAAGGTGATATCGTTCAATCAAAAAACATTCTCGTTTGACTGTACTGAGCAGTGATGAGGAAGAAATTTATTAAATTGAGGTTACATTAAATGAAAATAATATTTTTTTGTTTCTTTTCGTTTTGTGTTATACATACGTTTATATTTTTAATAAAAATTAAGTTGCTCTTATGGAATTTTTTTTTTAAATGTTGGGTTTTAATAAGTTTTCAGGAAGTAACCCCCCTTTTTGAACTGTCTCCGGGTCTCATATAACATGGTTTCACACAACACGGCATTTTCGAGGAACCTATCTACCGTGTTATAGGAGGGTTACCTGTACTATATAGCAGTATTTTATTACTATGTGTTTGCCATGATAAATTAAGGGGCAATATGAAAACCAGATCAATCATTAGTAAAAACACTAACATAAAAACTGAGAACACTTAAATTTATGAATCTTAAAATTTAAAAAAATGCATTCACAAAATTTAAATGATGGCTAACATATTTACCCAAAAAATGAATTCCTAACAATGTGGCTTACACTGCTACATAAATTTTATGTTTACATTCAATGAAAGAACACGTGAAATCTGGTTTCCATAACATTTTGAGAGAAAATCAATGACTTTATTAAAATACTCTATGAATGTAATAAGTTAAAATTTATTCTTTGAAACATGAAGACTTAAATAAAAACTGAAAATAGATTTTTTAATGATGTCATTACCACCAACAACAAACATGAAAACCCATAAAAACTACTATTTTTCACTATTTTTCCATTTGCTGGACAATATCTGCAATACTGCAATACTGCTGGATTTTGCTCGCAATATCGCAACACTGCAATACAATACTAGCAGATAATCAACCAAATCTGAAGGGCTGATTCCTGATAAGAAGCTGCTGCAATTGCTTAATTTCCCTAAAAATATGATTCTTCAATAGCCACAGAGAGAATTTTTATCACAACTCAATTTTTATTTCAAGTAAAGACTATATCAATTTATAATAAAAATGGTGAGTAATAATATAAATACTAAATAACAGTATTTTATAACTAAGTGTACACATTGGTTTTAATAAATTTAGAGGGTGTAACAAACATAGTAATAAAATACTGTTATTTAGTAGTTCACTAATACTACCTGTCTTACTTCACGCAAGTAAAACATGGACCTTGAGCATAGACACGCAGCGCTCAATCGACATGTTTGAGAGAAAAATCCTCAGGGCTATCTTTGGCCCAGTGCAGGAAGAGGGACATTGGAGAATCAGATATAATTTTGAACTGTGTAAACTTTATGGACAATCACCAATAACACAAGTCATCCGTAGTAATAGATTAAGATGGCTTGGCCATGTTTGGAGAAGCTCGGAAGATAATCCCGCTAAGATGTTGACATTTAAAAAACCTGAGGGATCCTGAGCTAGAGGTAGACCACCGTCTAGATGGTTAAATAACACTAAAAAAGACTTAGACTTTGAAAGTTAAAATTTGGAGAGAAGTCATCGCAGATAGAAGATGCTGGAAGGAGCGCATGGTTGCGGCAGTCAGGACCTGTAGTGCATGTGAAGAAGAAGTTATTTAGTAATTACATGATTACTTGCCGCATATTCTAAATTGGTATAGCTTTTACTTGAAATACAAAATGCAAATGTCGAACAGAAAATGAAAGCTTATATGGTCTTAATTCATTTTCAATTAGTAAAAAAAAAAATTCTTTTATAATATGACAGTTTTTTATTTTTATTTTTTTTTTAATTTTTTTTTTTTAAATATAAATTTCCAATGGTCAACAGTTAAGGAGTTACATGGGGCATAAGAAACTTTGCCTTTACTAATAAAATATGTTTTCAGTTTTCTTATCAGAGTTGCTAAACCTCTGAAATAACACTTACTACATTAAAAGGGGAAAAAAACTGTAATGTTTACCAAACTGAGTGATGTTGATTATTAGCTCAACTTGTGAATATAACTCAACTATAATGATTAAACTCATTCCATTTGAATTAGTTAGAATATTAAAAGATATGCAAAAACAATAGAATAGAACTTTTTTAATTAGATATATCAAGATATGAACATCACACTTTTTGACAATTTTTTTTTTCAAACTTTATCATACCAGCATTTTAACACTCTAATACAAAAAATTAAATTCCTTGATCATTAACATTTAAATAACTTCATAAAAATTCTCTGGGCCCTCCCTTCCTAAATGTTTTCCAACTTTTTTTTTTTACTTCCCTATTCTTTACCTATAATTTGTGGTGCCTTGAATTTGAGACTAAATATGGAGAATGCAAAGCTTCTCCATATTTAGTCTCAAATTCAAGGATATTAAAAAAAGAGGTATAATTGTGACCCATCATTCTCAAATATTTTGTATCCTCCTATGCATCATTGGAGCTTTACAGCACTTGCAATGGAAACTATGTACCCAGATGAAAACTATGGATTAGGGTTTGGATGTATCAAAGTTACAACACCAACATGAAGATGAAGAAGAGGTTTAGGGATGTCCTTATTTTAACCACACAAGTTATGATTATACAGATAAGCTAACATAAGAAAAATCACTATTATATGCTACAGATGCAAGCAAAAGTAGAAAAAAATAAATCTAACCATTATCACTGATATCAAGGCTACAGAGGCATCGTATTCCAGGAAGGCATGATTCAAGAACAAGAGCTCCATGCGATTTTAATTCATTATTGTTAAGGTCCAAAGCAATGTCGGTGGCTATTTCATTGCAGGCAAGGCCAAGAAGCATGGCTCTAAAATAAGGTACATAAATAAATAAATATCTTTTACAAAAGTATTCAAAATAATTCACTGACATAAAATGAATACCATATGCATTTTACATACAGAAATAAAATATGTAATTGAATGAACATCTTTTTGAGCTTGCAATATTACAAGAATGGTAGGAATACTTTCAATATAATCTGCAGTTTTGTGTAACTGTGGTAAATCTAGGAGAATGTATTACCCATGAATATGAGCACCTATTGTATATTCAAAAATGTTAAGAATTCCAAGTATAATTTGAGTACACATGTTAAAACTATCTCTCTATTGAGAAAACTTACTGTGCTAACTAGAAGAATTAACAATAGATACAAAATTTTTTTGAAATCTAATAAAACTTTAGCATATAGAAAAGCTTTAAGAGATTTGAAATTTCACTCAGTTAGGATAGCTATTACATACAAACATACACACATACACACACACACACACATATATATATATATATATATATATATATATTATTTAAACAATTAAAAAATGTATTTAGGAAAAAAACTTACTTCAATGCTTCAACTGGTAGTTTATTTCCTGCCATATTTAGCTGCTTAAGAGCAACTGTACTGGAGAAGAAAGCTTTAAATGAGGGAGGAACATTCACTTCTTTTGATTTTTTTGCAGAGAACTGATTCCTGGACAAATTTAAAACAGCTAATTTTTGCGTGCATCCACGAAGTAAAGCACCAAATACCTAAAATTTAAATTTTAAAAATCAAACACTATGCAAAAATGCAATTAGTAATCTTTCATTACCACTTATTTTTGGAAATTTCAACCATAAAATTGGCCTGTTATAATTCATTCTATACTATACTAATTCAGTTATAAAACTGATGTCCTAAGAAGAACTTTGACCACTTTATAAGATAAGTTTTAAAAAAGTACTTAATTATGAATCTTATTTTATAAACAAAAATTGTTCAATCTTAACTATTTCTAAATGGTTAAAAAGTTATTTTTCTCTACAGAGGGTATAACAGGAAGAGTGGCCAATTGTAATTCACTGCCAAAATAATACTTCAAACTGAACTACTCATAAAAAAAGGAAATATAGGTAAAATAAAACAGATCCATTCAATGTGCATAATGAGTCACTTTTCAAATGCAAAAACTGCTTACAATATTACACACAAACACTAAGTATGAGAGATTTTTACTCTTATTTTCATATGCTTCACAAGAGATACTTAAAACAATACAAATTACACAAGGAATAAAAACAATACAAATTACACAATGCATAAAAACAATACAAATTATACAATGCATAAAAACAATACAAATTATACAATGCATAAAAACAAACTTAAGGAGGAAAAACTGATTTGAGGGATATTTGAGTGAAAGTACTGTAATATAAAATTTGAATACTTCATAATGTATAGTGTTTTAAATAAGTTTATTTATTTATTTTAATTCAAAAAAATAATTAAATAATACATACTGTGTCCAAAGCACATTCGGTACCAGATAAATCAAGATGTGTCAGTGCATTAGGCTGAGCCAAAAAATTATACAAATTCTGAAAAGGAACCATAAAAATATTACTTTATGGACCACAAATAATCAAAGTTATAATAGATTTCAGAAAATAACATATATATGCATATAATACTATATGTAAAGTAAAGAAAGTTTAAAAGATATGCAAAGGAAAAGCTACAAATTTTGTAAACAAATAATCAATAACAAATGAACATTTATTAAAGTTTTGAACATACAGTATTATTTAATATTAATCATGAACTAAAGTAAAATTTTAATAAATTGGTCTTAAACTAGAGAAGTTTGGTGCACATTAGTGACACTTAAACTACAGAACATCAAAGCTAAGTCACAGAAAAAAAGGACAGAATTAAAAAATCAAATTCATTTACTAGAGATTCTTTATTTGTCAATGAGAATTTCAATCATATTTCTATTTGCTAAACATTGCAAATATTAATAATATTAAAATATATTTATAGTAAAAACAAACCTCATTTTTTAAAAAATTATTTTAAGTAATATAATTTTAAGTATTAAAAAAATTAAATAATACAGAAAAACACATTCTAAAAACCCTTTTGACACATGCGAGAAATTACTGATTGTATGGATAAAGCAATAAGTAATCTATCAAAGTGATTTTGACCAAACTAGATAGAGCTAAGCAACAAGCTTTAAATCATTGTTTCTCATTTAAGCTACCTCATCTCACAAACCTTTCCAGCTCCTAAGACCCAAATTAAGTACAATTTTTTATAACCAGAGCTTAAAAACAATTTTCCAATTTTGAATCACATTTGTGCACTTTTTACTGCATGCAATATATCTAGCAAGAGAAAAATATATTCACAGAAAATGGAGCATACATTGACATCTTCTTTGAAGACATTATCACTAAGGTTAAGGAATGTAAGAGTTGATGGCATCGCACGATTTAGGGAAAGTGCATGAGCTAATGTATTAATGCCTTTGGCAGTAAGTCCTGTTCGACTTAGGTTTAAGTGGATAAGACCTTTTTGTAGTCGACCCACACTTGCACCAAGCTGACCAGCACCTAAAGAAGGTTATTTCAAAGACAATAAATTTAATTGAAATTTGTATTTTCTGTTAATATACAAACAAATATTAGTACATGTTAATATAACCCCATATCATGACACCATAAACAGTAATAAAAATATAAGAATGTTAATGCACATAAATGTTATTTACTGCCACAAATTAGAAGTAAGGGGCTGAGCCCAAACTAAAAACCAATGCTAACTATGGCTTCAAATTTTAGAATAGACATAAAAGATAAAAAATTTTATTTAAGTTGTGTTATTGGTTTCTAAACAATATCAATTCTAATCAACACTTCATTTTTTTTTTCAACAATGATTCTAGTGATTTCTCTGAGAAAATCAGTTACAGACAAGGAAAAGAAAACTGAACATTAAAGTCTGGGAAAATTCTTTCACCATTTTCCTAAAAATGTGCCCTCAGTTTATATAGAGGTACCTTTATGACCCAAATGTCCCCTTTTTACAGATAAAGAGCACTTTGCTCTGTTATTCTAGAATAAACCATGTGTATATACACTTCATTAATAGGTAATTTTAACAGCTTGCTATAAACACGGGTTTGAAATAAACTATTATTACTCTGATAAAAAACAGAAACTTTAATATTCATTACAAGATTTAAAATGACTCTTTTAACTAACTTAATGAATCAAGTTATTAATTTCCAATGCAAGCTAAATAATAATCACATAGGTCCTCTAATTCCATGATTTTGCCATTTAACAATTAACATAGTGATCATTATAAACATACATAATTCTTAGAAATTACCACTTTAATCATAAATAGCAAGAAATATTATATATACATGTCCCAAAATCATATTTAACACAATAAAATGTTTGTGTTGTTGTACAGGTATACCTTAAAAAATTATTTTTATCTCGACATTCACAATAAAGTAAAATGAAATGATAACAGTCTATATCAGCTTTAAAGATTTCATGGATAAAATGTTTATATTTTATTTTCCTATATCAATTCCTGGATGTATGTAAATCTGATTATTCCTAAGGGTATAACTTAATTATTTATAAGCATATATTAATATATGGGAGGTATTGACTTAAATTGGCTCTGGTAAAAATTATACATATTAACTGATTACACTGAACTAGTCCCTTTTTATGAATAATATTTATTGACATTTTGATCTGACTTTCACAGACAGACATAAATCAAGTATTAAAAATTACGGAATAAAGTAATCCTAACCCTACTTTGGAAAAAAAAAAAATGCAAGTAGTCTCTTCTAATGAAACTATCATGGGTTATTAACATAGGATTACTTATCATTGCTTACCTCTTTTGTATGTATATATTATGTATGTCTTATGTATATATGTACGTATGTATGTATGTATATACAGTGATACCTCCGAAAAGCGGACAGTCACGGGATCAAAAGTTTTGCCCATTAGTAGGTGTCCGCTACTGGGGAGGACAACCTTTTTATAAAAAAAGTTTTTGCACTTCTATCTGACATTTGATTGAAAATTACGGCTGCAATTTTAATTAAAAAGGAAAAATTAATTAGGTAAGAAAATAACTATTTACTACTTTACCTTTTAATTGTGGCTAATCCTTTTATCTTGCATTAAATAATCCCAAAATAAACATTATTTTAATTACTACAGAAAAAAATCTGTTAATAAAGTTTGATTTCTCTTTTTTACACAGCAAACCTGTTTTTCAAGGTGAATCCTCATAAGATTTAGCTTTGCTCGTGCCTTCGAATCTTCATTGTTCAGAAAGAACTGTTTTAATTGTTCGCTGAATTTCAGTGCTTCCGAATAATTTTTGATTTTGCAGTCTTCCATTGGTGATTTCTCATCATCATCCTCAGAAACGGCCAGTGCTTCAGTGGTATCCCGATGAATGAAATTGGAAACATGCAGGTTTTCTTCCTCAATGGATAAATCGTCGTCGATCTTGACATAGTCTTCAACGCTGACTTTTGAATACAAATTTACTACTAGATCCGCAAGTTTTTTTCCTGCTTTTTTCAGTAGTACTGTCAGTTGCCACTTGTTGTACTCAAAACTCCCACCTTCTTAAAACATTTTAGAACGCACCCAGGTTCCACCTTTTTAAGGACTGGCATAGTCCAGGAAATTGCAAAACAGATACCGATTTTGCCAACTCTTCGCTGGATTTGCAAGAGATAATCCGTGAAAGCACATGTCTCAGAAGCAGCTTTATGTGTCATACTTTAAAGCTGCGGATAATTCCCTGATCAAGTGGCTGTAGCATCGAAGTGGTGTTAAGAAGCAAGAAAATTAAATTAACACTTTTGAGCTTTAAATCATCAGGATGGGAAGTAACATTTTCCATGAACAGAATGATTTTTCTCTATTATTTTTTTCATTTTGTTGTCTAACTCCACCAGCCAATTGCTCATTATATCAGCAGTCATACAGGTTGTCTTATTTGACTTCCACGAAAGTCTTATTTGACTTCCATGAAGTTTTTGTACATCAATGTTTTTGAAACATCCAGGCTTTGTAAAGACGCATCAGCATATATTTTTAGCTTGCTTGTTAGAATAAATTTGAAATGTTTGCCAAAATAATTGAAAAATTTTCAAAAATACCTGTCCGCTATTCAGAGTGTCCGCTATCCAGAGGGAATAACATGGATTGTCCTATACAAAAGGACTGGGACTCGTAAAAATGTCCATTAAATAGAGGTGTCCGCTATTCGGGAGTGTCCGTTAAGGGAGGTACCACTGTATATATATATGTATGTATATATGTATGTATGTATATATATGTACATATATATATATATGTACATATATATATATGTCAACATTTTGATGCATTTTGGTACTTTCGGTTTAACTATTTACTGCTTGCCTAAGCGATACAGACTGGGTTTAGCATGCTGCCAAAATTATAACTTGCCATGCAGGACATCTGAAATTTTGCTTTCCAGAGGATCGTTATAGAGGAATGTAATCCTATGTTAACAATTGGAGAACTAACTTGGAATAATACTTTATTTCCAAGTTATGTTTTCATAATAACATACTAAGTTATGAATAAAATAAAAAACACTGAATAAAATAATGGACCAAACTACAACAAAAGAAAATGTTTACATTTAAAGAATGTGTGAAGTTCTTTTGACTTGACAAATTTTATACGATGCATTTTTGGACATACACACACATACCAAAAAAAAAAAAAAAGTATATACTGTTACAAATCATCATACATTCAATTTTACTATGCATATGTGTCTATTTTAACAACAAATACAGTTCATTAAGAATCAGTGAAATCAAGAATCAGTTTAAAACGAAATAATCATCTTTAAACGTTATTATGACAATATTAACAGAAATTTTAATCAGGTAAAAAACAAACCTTGGGTTATTTTGGCAATAATTCCACAGAGGCTGTTTATACCTAAAAGAACACAAGCATATTGAATAAAACATAGCATCAATATTTACAGTCTGAAAACTAGTAATTATTAGATCTGCATAGAACAATAAAATATAAGGCTAAAATTTACCTTTGTCTTCTATTAGATTATTAGATAAATCTAAAGTATGAAGGGGTGTATGTGGATTGGCTATCAAAGCCAGAGATAGTTTATAAGCGAATTCCCTGAAAAATTAAAGAAATTAGATTGAAATGAAAATGCATGGAATTTAAACTTAACATGAAGATAAATGATGAAATGAAATTGAATATATGTCTCTAATAACAGCTCCAATTTAAGAGATAAGGGCTTAAAATCTCATGCAGCAGAGAAATAAAATTGCTAATATCCAACAAATACATAATTTAAAACCGAACATTCATTCAATTTTTAAAAAAGGCATACACCTAATTCTGTTTTTACATGATAGATACGTTCCTGAAGAATACGTGTAAAAAAAAGACATTGTATCTATGGAAGAAAAGAAGGTTGGTTCAGGGTCTAAAAAATCAGTAAAAATAACTTTAAAAAACCATATGAACATATTCGTTTTAGGCTAATTATTTTATTTCAACAAAATACACATGTAATAATATGTAATGAAAATGAAAAATATTCGTTGTGAACAAAAGAAAAAATCTGTTTTACACATAAAATTTTTTTAATTCATTTTCACATTCTGACAATAAACGACATACGTTTGCGTACGACTGGAATATCACTGCTATCACTAGAAATGTTGTGGACATTGTTTTCTTCCTCTATTAATGAAATTCTTTCTGTGATCTCTTGAGCAAAATCAGCACGAGTTTCCTCTGGTGCTGATGATTCACCGGTTTTACGAATAAATTCAGTTATTAACCGTTGTGTTCCGTGTTTTGGTTAGGGCGTTCTCTGTAAGAGGCTGTCAACAACTTCAGCTCACAAGTTCACGTTGAAACTTCCCAGCACGTTCCACATTAGGGTCATGTTTGACAAAAAGATTACTGAATTTATTGGCCAGTTCCAAACCTTCTTTTATTAAAACTGCATTTAGAACAGGATCATTTTCTCCATTTTTGATAGAATAAAAGAAGAAAATGTTTTTGCGGACTGAATTCTTTATTCAAAACGGAACTGTATACACTATCATCAAAAATAATATGCCACAAATAAAATTTTGTTTTCTTAGAAGTTAAAAAGAAAAAAAACGAGAAATTGGATTGGGCTGCTCATGTAAAATCAAAATGACTCATGCAAAAAGAGAATGAAATATTTTTTTGAATTTGTGTTAAATCAAATTCATTGAAAAAAGGTTCGTGCAAAAACAGAATTAGGTGTACTGGAAAAACAAAATTTTGCACAAAAAAAAAATAAATAAATAGTATATAAATAGAAAAAATAAAACATTAATTATGACTAGAAGGGGTCAGTAAATAAAGCTTATATATAATGCCACAAATTAAAATATTATTACATAACTGAAATACTAATAATTTAAAAGAAGTTACCACTTTATTCCTGTATTATCTAAATACAACTCTTCAAGTGCAACAGACCGACGCAAAACAAGTAACACTACATCAAGGGCTTCGGAAACCTTAAAATAAAGTATTTTTTCATGACATTACAAAAATCATTCCAAAAACAGAAAGTATTGCACATAATTTTTTCATGAAATCGAAAAAGGTTCTAATTTAAGACAGTTTAAAACTTACCAATTTTACACCACTGGCTCGGAACTTTGTGAACCATGTATTAAACATCAATGCTGAAATTATTGGCATTAAATCCCTGAAAAAAATTCATGAGATAAAAAATTACAATAGTGTTAAAAAATGTTAAATTTCATAATTATCTCCATTTAATAAAACATGGCAAAGAAATGCAACCTATTTTTTATACCAAAATCAAGATATTTCACACCTTGGGGAAAAAATCTCATTTGGTAATGTCACTTTAATTTTTTATTACATGATACAACTGTTTTTCCCTAAAAAATTCTTGAGAAAAATACTCTCTAATACATAGCTCAACCATCAATGAAATACATAAAGAATTTCTTTTTTTTAATGTTACACATTCATTTTTGTTATACATACTCGCCTGAGAAAATTTACAAAATACATAAGTGATACAAAACAAATAATCTTTGATCGCATTTTTAAAAAAAATTTTAAGCTTGAAATATTAAAAGAAAATTAATTTTAAATGAAAATGTCATACCTGCCATCTAGATGATCAAAATCTAGAAGGGACAATTCTTTACTATCATGGGACAAATATATTGTATCTACATCCTAAAAAAATACAACAAATTAATAACAAATTCAGATGACTTTTCAGAAAAGAGAAGCTAACAAAGATCAAATATAATACAATTAGTTGCATCGTATGCAGATAAAATTTTTGTCAAAGGATCAACTCCATTCCATTTACATTTTATTGTAATAATATATTAGTCTTTGTTATGTAGTAGTAAAATATTAAAGTTACAGAAGGTTAATGAACAAAGTCTTTTAAATCAAAAGTAAATAAATACATGATTCAAGCATTTAACATGTCAATACAGTTGAACCCCATTATAACAAACTTCGAGGGACCAAAGGTTTTATTCGCTTTATCCGAACTGTTAAGAAAAATGCTAGAATTCACAAAATGTATAACTCATTAGTTGCAATGTGTATTCAATAATGCTGTATTAAAAAAATGATGAAATTTGTTAAAAATTATCATTAATGAATTAAATTGACTAAAATCAATGACATTAAACTGACTCAATACTAATTAATTTACGTACAGTAGGAAAACGGCGGGACCAAAATTTTTGTTCATTATATACCAGGTTCGCTATAATGGGGTTTGACTGTATTAAATTGTTAATATTGAAAAAAGTGTGCAGAGGAGGGCAAACTTCACAAAACATATGAGAAAAAACATTCATGAGATATTTCCTTAAACTTTATTTCCAAAAAGCTTAAGAATTATGGATATAACCTAATATAAAAGTTTTTTTTTTTTTATGTATTTAAGCTGAATATTTGTAGCTTTTATTATTCATGTCTTTAGATGGATTTCATCCGACTCTTTTCCTTATATATTCAGTTCAAAATACACTCCATTATAGAAACACGTAGAATATGAATTAAACAAATTATCACAGGGAATGGTCTCAAATACTAATTTATTTAAGATGAGAAAATCTAGATCAATCATTTTAAATGGACTTATTTTTACATTACTAAGAAGATCAGATTTTTTTATTGTATTTTTATTCGGTAAATGCATATAAACACAAGTCACTATATAGTCAGTGGACATGAAAAAAATTAAAATAAGTAAAAGATGTCATAATTTTCACACATCTTTCCTTTATCATATTTAAACAAATTAGTAACTACGATTTGTATGACAACAAAAATACATGAATCAACATAAATTAATAAAAATTTGAATTAATGCAGACAGTTCTTGGTAAAAAAAATCCTTTACTAGATACTAAGATAAAATAAGGAAAAAAAACTTAGATGAAAAGAATAATCTGCTAAGACAATATAATCAATCAGTACATGATGTTATGCATACATTAGTATACAGATTTTAGTGGTTAAAACATGAAAGCAGTATACGTAGTACAATCCAAAAATTCGAGGAATTGGCTTAAAAGTCCTAAACTGAAAAAGTTTATATTGCCGATGCACAACCACATTCAAAGTAATCACCTTGGGCGACGATACACTTTTGCTAGCGCTAGAATACCTTCTGGAAGCACTGCTGGAAGCCATTCTTTGAAACCTCCCGTAAGGCCTCCTGCGATGCTGCTCTCACCTCATCTGACACAAAACGGCATCCCTTCAAAAGGTTTTTTATTGATGGAAACAAATAAAAATCATACGAGGATAAGTCCGGTGAATAGGCAAGGTATGGAAGCACATTCATGTGAGTTTTGGAGAGAAAAGTGTGTGACCAGTTGGGACAGATATGCAGGTGCGTTGTCATGCAGAATGTACCAGTCTCCACTTAGCCAGATCTGCAGCAGTTTACGACGAATGAATTCCCTCAAACGACGTAAATTAATTTTTCTGAAAATTTCATGCAAAATCAAGCATGCATATTATAGTCAAGATTTTACGGTACTTCAAATTAGCTAAACAGTAGACTTTTTAGGAAAAAAATTTAAAACAACTCTTCTTAAATTCTACTAATATCAAGAATTATAAAATTTTACAAGATTTAGAGACATAATTGAAATATCTGAAAGAAGAAAAAAAAACTCCATAATAAAAAAACAGTTTAGCTTTTTCTGTATGACAAATACAGATAAAAACTATCAATAGAAATAAAATTAATATGACAATAATAATAAACAAAACACCTACCCAAGCAACTTCTTCTCTGTATGGTAACCCATGATAATCACACATACAAGCATATTGTGTTGAATACCCACCACAGGGTCCAGTGTCTTTGGTCTCAAGGGCGTGATTGTACTCTAACATGGCCTGTAATCTAGATGGGGGTGTTACCTCCAGCCTTCTGATTACATGCCTAGGAAAAATTTTTCAAAGAATTAGAGACAAACACAACTATGACTACGTAACACATATTTTAATATTGACAGTAACAACAATTATACAAATTTTTAACTTATCTGTTTAATACTATGTAAAATATCTGATTAATAACTTTAGAAATCTATTAAAGTACAAGAGATTTAAAAAAACGTTAATAACTGTAACAATGAAAACAACTTTAAGAACATTTATGTGAATTAGTATCATATAACTGACACAATGTAATGCAAAAATTTCTAAGTGATCATTTTGTTTGGAGCAAATTAACAACTATCTAAGCAACCAAATAATTCTGTTAATGAAATAAGATTTAATGACAGAATTAGATAATTCCTAAATAAAATTTTAGTTTCGAATTCTGTATTCAAATATAAACAATTAAAGGTTTATATCACATGCATAGTAATGATTATGATCTACTTAAACTGAAGAATTCAATTGTAAATGTAGTAAAGGCATTAAGAACAAAATTTTGTAAAAAGAAAATTGTCGAAAGATATACAGTTGTCCAATAAAAATTTACACTTACTCTAAAGGCACTTGAGGAAAAATACTTTTCACAGCAGTTCCTAACTGGCTGATCATGTGGTTCACATCTTCAGATTCAGGATCATTGGAATAAAATGTAAATGTTCGATTTTCCACAGTTAAGCACAGCTTTTGAAGAATGGATACATAATCAATTAATTTTCAGCAATTTACAATAATTTACACTATTTATGGCTAAAATGGAAACTATTAAATAGTATTAAGTTTATACAGTTAGAAATAATATATTTTTCCCAATAAACTATGCACTTTTATATAAAATTTTTATAAAAGATACTTCTAGTAGTTAAAAGAACTTATGTCCATGACAATTAAAATACAGAACATAACTAACAGAATATTATCTTAAGAAAAACAAATAACTTAAATATTGATATCATACAGATATACAATGTTTAACATACCTGATTATTTTTTTTACTCTCAATGGCCTGGATATCAAGGTAATGAAATGTGTGTTCAATCTATAAAATACAATAATCAGAATATGACATAAAATAAAATACAGTTTTAGAATGAAAATAAAATAATTTTCTTGATGAAAAATTAAGGATACAAATGAAAATTTATCAAAGTTCTGTAGTATCACTACCATGGCTAAAAATATTTTTTAAACAAGCTTTACAGAAAGATCTAATCTATTTTAAACACATCTTTTGACACAGTTGTCCTAGAAACCTTACAGTGCTAGTAAGATACTAATGATGGGTCCACAGATAAAGAGATCTGCCTCTAACCAGAATCTTAAAACCTGGATTATAGACCTACCTAGTTTATAAAAAAAATTAAATTAAATTTTAAAAATTTCCGACAAGATGAATTTTAGAAATAAAGAATGTATAACAATTTCTTAAATTATTTTAAACAAAACAGTCAACTTGGTTGTTTTTAGTCATCTGAGATATTAAAACTGAATTTTCAGGGAAAACTCCTACAGTTTTTGATCTTTTGGAATTCCTTTCTGAATGAAAGATAGGATAAATATAAATAACTAAAAATCTCCCAGGGAAAAAAAAAGGAAAATAAGAAGCTATGTAAATGATTTTAAGAAAGGAAAAATCAACCAGTATATATTACTCTGAGTAATTATAACAATTGAATAAAATCGTCAAACTTGTAACTTAGCTAGTTAAATTTAGAAAAACATTAAAAAACCAAACCCAGAAACATTAGAATTTCAATAAAATCAAAACTATTAATTACACATAAAACAGAGGTATGTGCACACTAACACATTGTAGCACAATTTTACTCTGCAAACATTTCAAAATGAACTTAGAGCAATGATGAGGGTTTGCAAACAAAACAATGAAAACTATTCTAATGACAACAACAGCAATTTTTAACACCCAAGTAATGTTACCTAACAGACTTCATATTTAAGTTACTAATTAGGTTTCAATTAAAAACAAAATTATTTACACTGATAATTGATTTCTGTACTATGAGCAAATAAAAAACAAATATGTCAAACTTACTTTTGTTGGAACTTTGGCAGTAAGAATGAATAATCTACAAGCAGAAAATGCCTGAAAAAAAGATAAATTTTAAATATTCTGTTTGGCTGATATAAACCAGATACAGGTTTATTAAGACATATGTTGGGCTATAATGCACAAAAATCTGTTTGGGAGGGAAAAAAAAAAACGAGATAATGGATGTTATGACTGGTACATATATGTAATACTAGTCATAATAATCTCAACTAATGATTGTTTTAATGGTCCACAGTATATTTTATATTTGGAATATAGATTTGCATATGTTTTATAGATGTACACAAAGAAAAATTCACAAAAATAGTAAACTAAAGAGCATTAAAATTTAGTAACAGCTATAAATCTTACAAAACATTTAGATACATGATAAATTACAAAACAATAAAGATAAAGTGAATCCTTGGAAAATTCAAGACCTGCAATACATTAAAATTCTATCCATTAAATTTCAAACTACCCCAAAAATAATTTAAATATTTCCAATGAGAAAATACTTTTTCCAATATTTCTAAAACTTTTACTATCAATAATTTATTAAAACAATCATTAATATTATAAAACTTGATATAACTTCAGAAAACATAAAATAACTGTAAAGTTTATGTACAGAATATACTTCGAAGAGAAAATAAAAATGAGGTCCTGTTCTTGTTGAATGAAATTCGATCATTCTTTAACCAAACATGAGACCTAAGCATTAAACAGAAAGCAATCAGACATCAAGAAAATTTGATGCAGATATTTATAGGGTTTATGAACTTAAGTTATCCCTGCAATAATAATGATTTGCATAAATCAATATTTAAGCACTAAAAATAAAATTAATTTCAAAACTTTTTTGTCTTCCCGGTTGTTTCAAACTGAAATATTCAGTGGATGTAAAATATAACATCTAATATAAATAATTACTCTTAGTATCACATTTGTGCATAGTGACATTTAATTATCATATAAGATGATTTCATCCCAGTTACAATTAACAAGATTTTTCAAGAAAAGTACTTCATTACAACAAAATTTTTATATCATTATGAAGTTTTAGGAATTAAATAAATATGCCTTGATTTCTTTAGATTTTATGTTCAACATAGAAGCAAAAGCATCTCACCAGAACTCGATTCTCTGTTTTTTCAGGCTTGGTTTCCATGCGCACAGCGCATTTAAGCGATATCTTGACATTCCTTCCAAGGATATGCCGAATGCTTTCTAAAATATAAAAATTATATTTGTTTAAAATTTACAGCTTAAATTATATGTAATTAAATATATAACACATCAATTTTAACACACATGTGTGCAAAATAAATAAATAAATAAACAAATATCCTATTTTTTTAAAAATCTTGCAATTTAATAACTATCAATAAAATTAGTATACAGGCTATTACCACTATTTTGGCAAACTAATCCTTAATGGAATTATTATTATTTTAACCACTATTAACCAATACTTAAATTTACTGATATATATTTTTTTTTAATTCAGGAATTATTCCCTTGAAATATATATTCACAAGCAGATTTATTTTGGATATATATAAATATTTTTAAAAGATATCAGAACTTTTTACATCAAATTTAACATTCTGCCATATAACTGAAAATAGGATATATGTCTATAAATATCCATACATGTGTTAACTACAGATAAATTATACAATAGAATAATTGACAGTTATATTTCATAATATTTTGATAATACATGCTTGTACAGCTAACATGAAAGGCTGTTGTTTGAAATTGTGTGGCAGATTTAAGAGTTTAGATAAAGTTGCATTCTAAAATTGAATGTGCAAATATATAGACCTCCAGGGTTAATAGTAGATCAAAACAAACATATTTCCCTGTATTACTGAAATTGTGCAAGACTATTTTTAAGTTTAATGCAATATTATTTCAACTGCCTTTTTCATCTAATTAGTTATAATTCTAATACTCTAGAGATCACACTTAAAAGACAACACTATGTTTCCCAAAACATAAGTCAAGAAGACAAAAATAAAATTAAGAACAATTACCATAATTTTAACACTGTATGTAGAAAAATTCATAAACTTGATTTCTGTGCTAAGATCTTAAAGTCAATTACTACTTCTTTTGACTAATTCCTTAGAACTATATTGTAACCAAATATCTACAACATACATCCCTACTACATCATAAAAATAGCATAAACAATAAACCCATTTTTTTAAAAACTTCCATAACTTAAAAGTGAAACTACGCAAATATTGTTTATAGAAAATCGTGTTTATTATTTCCCCTCTCACCCGTAATAGTCTTCATAAATATTAAACGTTTTAAATTTTAAAGAATATAAAACAAAATTCTGCATCACAATTATTATGGCTAGAGACGAAATTTGGAAATTTATTTGATATTAATTTAAAAGGAGTAATAATTGCGTATTAAAAATGGATCGCATCATTCGTATAAAATGAACAATAACCTAACATCAAAGATACAACATATGAAAAACAACAACGATACTTAAAATCTCAACCTATTGCGAAAATATTGATATCATGAATAACCTAGCTAAAAAATAATAAGAAACAAATATGAGTTACCATGAAGTTCACGCGATATTATGCCTTTGGTAGACATGTTTGCGGAGATGTACTCACAGATGAAAAAATACAGAATTGAACTTTTGCATCTTTACAAAAACACCTAACATATAAGATTAACAACAAAAAAGTGAAAAGGTTTCGAATTAAATATCAAATACACAAACAACATTGAGGAGGGAGTGCCCCTCTCAATCCATTACTTTTATCTTGCGGTTAGAGTCATTTTAAAGATTAAAATCATCATAAGTAAAGATGTCAACATAACATTAAAACAAGGCTCAGTAGTAAAATTTCATTTAAAAAAAGTGTTCTGTATTTTGAAATCAGAATTCATATTTCAAGAAATAAGAATTATTTCAGGAAGGAATGTTAGGAAAAAAATCTCGATATAGTAAAGTAAAATACAATCAATGATTAAGCACCTAAACATAACAGACATGGCGCTCTCCTGTTTGTTTACATACAATTTCTCCTTTGCGGTTAATTTAAAAAGGAATTTTCAGTTTCAAAGTATGTATGATAAGTTTTTATATTTCTGACCCTTTTGAAACTATGTCCAATTAACCATGTGTGTGTTTTTTTAATGTTTTATGTGAAAAATTCCTTATGGACCCTCTTTTCAATTATACAAAAATAATGTTATATAACAGTGTCACCGTGAAATATTTGATTTTTTAACAAGTTAAATATAACTTCTTCATTAAAATTAGGAACTTTTAGTAGTTTGCATGGTTTTTCAGAAAATTACAATATATCGTGCTATTTGTCTGTTTGCACATAATCTATTTGTTGAATATACTTTTTATATCGCTACTCTCAGAATTTTTTAGAATAAAATTTCAAACACTTTTTCTGTTGAGGTTCTTTGAATTATAAATATTATAAATATTGTGCTTTTGTATACAGTTCTGCGATCGTATTTTATAGTTTAATATAAAGCATTAATAAATGCTTCATCACAAAAGTTTGTTATTTTTTTATTAATCCTTTAATGACTTCGATTTGTCATGTCTTATAGCATTACTTCTAATCGTTGAATTAAGGAATACTCACTGAAGAAATATTTTTAATTTAAGTAATATACTAGATAATTACTTGTTACTTAATTATTTTATTTTCTACCTAATATCTTTAGCATAATTTTGTGTGGCCATCTGTTAGAAAAGATTCAGATTAATGCTGTTGTTCTATACTCTCCATAAAACATTGCTTATCAAAAAAATGGTTCATCTAACTTTTAGACCCTAGTCGATTTTAGTTTACCTTCTTCATTATTTAAACTGATACATCAACATAATTTGCCCCCTGCTGCCTTTTAAAGAATTTCTGTATTGTTCCACTTCTAGTGTCTACTTTGACACATACCTGAAGCCATCCTTCCATATTATTTATCATTTAACACATTTGCATGTACATAGTTTAATGGTTAGGTGTCTCCTTAGTAGGGTTGCCAACTGTCCTGGATTGGCCAGGATTGTCTCGGAATCGGAATTGCTGTCCCTGATCCCGGATGAATGCTAAATTGTCCCTGAATTTAGCGGAGACTATTCTATTTTTTTTTTAAATTGAAATTGACAAAATAAAATGTCTTTCTTTAAAGAGAAACAAAGAATGTTTTGAATTGACATGGGAGCAATTATCCATTATCCCAAATATATTACAAATCAAAATTGACATCGATGTGTTATATAATGAATATACAGAACTTCGATTGTTTTTTTCTGCTCTGAACAAATAGCAAAACGATGACAAACTATGAGCAGAATATTTCAAAAAGTATGAAAAATTGGTCGAGCTGATGAAAATTGTATCTTTTATTTTGTCATCCCTGCGAGTAATGCTTACCCAGAGAGAGTATTTAGTCACATGAACAGTTTGTAGACGAAGGCCAGGAATAACATGAATATCGACTTAGTGAAGGCGGAATTGCAAATACGACTTATTAGTGAATCGTGTGCAGAATTTGCGAACTTTTTAAATATGGACTCACTTGTGAAAGAATTGGTGATTGCAAAAAAAGTGAGAGAAAATATTAGTGGAAAAACTCATAAAAATATAACATTAAATTTGTTATAAGATTTAAATTTTTTTATTTTTATTATTATTATTATTATTATTATTATGTAATGTAATATATATATATATATATATATATATATATATATATATATATATATATATATATATATATATATAATTAAGTTTCTATAATAGTTAAAATAAAAATATATAAAAAATAAATATAAAAATAACTGTATTTTAATTTTTTTCATACATAAAAAGTTTCCTCTTAAAACTAGGTAATGGCTGACTGATAATGATGTTCAGTTTTGAGCTATTTGTCCCGGAATCGTCACAGAAAAAGTTGGCAACCCTACTCCTTATAGAAACCTCTTATAGATTCACAACTGATAAAGGTCATAAATTGAAATCACTTTTCGAATCTCTAACATTGTTACTTATAGAAGTCTGAAGAAATCACAATACTTTTTTTTCATATTTTGGTATGATTGAATATTTTTGCTACCTGTTAAAAGAGGTAGTCAAATTTGGCATTCAACTGGTAACTGAGTTAACATACTACCTACTGTCATGGTAGCTTTATGTTTAGCTTTCAATGAAGGCTTCAATGCTTCTAGTGGTGAAACTATATAGGGATCACTTCGTAATTTCCTGTTGATTTGTATTCTTTAGCTTAATCGAAAGATCCCACTATTCTAACAATTTTGAAAGGAAATATAGCATAAAAGGTTTCATATCAAAAGAATGGGACATGTTTCAGCAGTATGATTCAGTTTACTAATTTGTCTCAGCTCTCATCTAGACAGTCTCAAAGGAACTATGTTATATTAATATTTAATTATGGTAGGGCTTATCTATACGTATAAAACAGTTCTGTAACTAACTGACTGACAGATAACACACAGACCAAACCGCTGGACCTAAAGGGCTGAAATTTTGCATAGCAATTGTTCTTTTATAGTGTAGGGGTGTACTAAGAAAGATTTTTGAAAAATTAAATTTTTAAGCTTTTTTGTAACATTCTTTAAAGTTTGCATTTAAAATAATAATCTGAGGGTTATAAAATTTATATCAACAGAAAGATCATAAAAATTCCTTTAAAATGAAATCTTTTTCAAATCTTTACCTCTATTTTCTGATTTTTTTGTGAATTTTTAAAGATTTATTTGTAGAATTTAATTTATTAAATGCTCATCATGTGGTTTCTTTTCTTTTTGTGATACCTTAAATTAATTTTGCATCACATGCATAACAATGAAATAAATTGATAAAAAAATATTGAAATATGGTAAAGGATAAAATTTAACTACTATACTAATTGAGATGGAATTTTTTTAGGAATTTGATTCAAAATGGTATGTTTTATGGATATTAAACATATAAATTAATTGCATACATTGACCATTGTATTTAATTTTAATATTTTTTTTCTACATTATTTTGTCTATAAAAATATCCATTACGATTTTTTTTTGTAAATATATTTTTTTGTTTTTACTGGCATTAATTGCATGCATTGACCATTGTATTTATTATTAATATATATATATATATATATATATATATATATATATATAGTGGCATTAATTGCATACAATCACCATTGTATTTAATTTGAATGTACTCCGTATTGAAGCACGGGTATTCAGCTAGTATATCATAAGCTTCAACTCTTACTGCTACCATACTTTCTATGATAGATCAGTCAGCTAAATTCAACCTCCTTTTGTTCTCTTTGAGTCAAGGAGGTATGTCAAATTAAATCCTAAATTTAGATGATTTTTATTATTGCTGCTGAGAGAGTATTGTAAGAATAGCTTTGATAAAGTTAAAGAGATGCCCTATTGTCAACATAAAATGCTCATTTATTCTGGAACATCATAACTTCACACCCAATAGCAGCAAGGCATAACTCAATAATCAGAGTACTATTTACTCAAGTAGTGAACTAATGTAACATTTATTTATTTATTTCAGAGGATATTCTACCCTTTATTTCTGATCTTATATTATTTTTATTTTAAGCTTTGATATTTTTTGTTATACACTAATGAGTTAAAGATATTTTTTGATCTACTGTCTTAAAAAGGATTCAGATTTTTCTTTAATATTTCTGACTATACCATTTTTTGTTGATACATTTAAAAAAAATTCTACATTGGGTACTTTATATAAATTATTGAAGTTCGAGGATTTACGTACTTATAATAATCGTTATGATTTTAAAAATCTCTTTACCAGATTTCAGAATTTTTTCATGGTTAAGAATTTTTTTTAAAGCACTAAATATAATTATGTGTGATTCAGTTCCTGTTAAACTACTATATATAGCTATTGATTAGTTATAAATATATAAAACTCTCTTTTTAGAGTAGTTAGACTATCTCTATCTCATTCATTTGTTTTTAAATTCAGAAAATTTAAACTTGATTGAAATATTTTTATGTGTGAATATATAAATCATTATTAAACTGTATTAAATTGCTAAATGAGACACCTTCCATCTATCTATTTTTTTAGCATTTAAATATTTTTATGCTCATATTCACAAGTGTGCAACTGTGAAACAAAATGAAGTTTCATCATCTGATGAAGACACAACAAGTAGTCAAAAAGAAAGTGATTCTGCAGATCTAAAAATCGAAATCTTGAGAGCCGCTTTAACATTTGTACCAGAATATGGTTGGAGTGAAAAATCTCTAGCATTAGGTGAGTTTATATAATCTTCCCTCCTTTCTAATATTGTATAAAATCCAAATTCTAAAGAGAATGTTAAATAATCCTTTGTGATTTAACTAACTTTTTTATAAAAAATATTATTGGAAATTAGTTGGTAATTTATAATTTCTTCAGAAAAGCCTGCATGCACGAATCAACTTTGATAATTTCTTAATAACTATCTGAACTAAAAATTAAAACTTTAATTTTAATTACAAGCTATTTTCCCCCTGTAAATTAAAGATAACATTAATATCTTATTTGTTGATATCAATGATACCTTTATTTTTATTACTATCTGATATCTTCTCATATTTTTGCCTCAGTTTATAAATATATTAGACTCCTATAATAAATATATGTAGCTCTATAATTTTGAAAAGAGCATAGAGTATCCATGATGGTAATGATCTATACTCTCTCCAGAATTACTAGAATAAGCTACAAATAACAGATAATTCTCAAAATATGTTTTCATTTTTAAAACTTGTTAGAAAAATCCCAATATTGTATGATCTAAATGCATAAGTTTTTAAGATGTGCAGATGTCTTTTAGATGATTCTGTAAAACATATTTATTCTCATACTAACCTAATAGCTTTATTAATTAATAGCATTATTTAATGTCATACCATACTGTACATTATACATCTCTCTGAAAACTTACTATATCTTAAACTAACATATATCTTAAACATGTGTATATTATATTTTTGTTTTAATAGATAAGAGATATTTCTCCTGTTAAATTAACATTTTTAATATTTAATTTTATAAATTTTGATTTTAGTTTCACCCCTTTTTAACCTTAGTTGTTAAATTTAATTGCATTTTCCCCCTTTTAATGCATTATTTTATCCAGTTATAAATGTTATCTTTCATAATTTCTTCTATTCCTTATAATTTTTTCCTAATTAGAATTAAAATACAAAATAAAAAGAAGTACCAAAGATGTTAAGTATACTCTGAAACTCACATGTAATTTTATGTTGTAGCTAATGTTATTATTTTATTAATATTACTATTCTTTGTCTATAGGTGCTAGATCTCAGGGCTTTTCACCAGCGGCACATACTTTAATACAAGGAGGTGGACCAGAACTTGTTCATTATTTTAACTTTTCTTGTAACTCAAAGCTAGAGGGATATTTGAAAGAAATATCATCCACAAATGAAAAGTAAAGTATTTTGTTTTGGAAATTTTCATTTCACAATAATTATAATTTATTTTTGAAATTTTTCCCATGTTAATTTCTATGTGTATTCATTCTTTGAAAATATTTTAATACTAGTTGTTATTTATACAGTCTTAATTAATTTATAAATTTTATCCATACATCTCACTAACTTGTTTAGAAAGTTATGCATCCAGTTTTGCATTAAAGTCTATAATCAGGCTGTTACTCTCAAGTAGAACCTCCCTCTCTAGATTTTTCTTTATATTCACTAACATTTTCAGATTTTTGTGTGTGTTTGTATTTGTTTTGTTTACATACATAGATATATGTATGTATGTGTTCACAAGGGCCATACTCTGTTTGCTGAAGACTGATAGACATTACATAACAATAGATATTTTAGAAATAACTGCATGAAATGTAATATCACAAATTGATAAATTATGTGGGATACACTATTCTCTTTCATTATCAGTTATTTTGATAAAGGCTGTGTGAAAATGATATTATATATCTGTATGTATGCAGCAGATAAAATTAGTTTTAAAAAGGGAATCATAAATTGTGAGAGAACTATTATACATTCATACTTAATTTAATAAAGTGTAAGTTAACAATTCCAGAATATGACATGCATCCAACAGTATAACACTACCTCCACTCTATTTAACTGCAGGTGAAATATTCTTTGGTTTCAACTCTGGCGCATTAGGGTGTTCCAAATAGTATTACAGCCATCTAAAACAATAAGGTCGAATTTGCTCTCATCAATAAATAATAAGTTTTTTTTAAAAATTGGCAGGTTTATTTATGTACATTTGCAAAAAGTTTAAGGGATTCTTCTTGTTACCTTATACATTATATGGCTTTTGTCGTAGATACAAGGCCATAAATCTTATTCTGTTGAAACTGAAATTTTAAATTTAAACTCTAATTTGTACATCTGCTCTTAAATAATCTCTTCTGGGAACTTGCATTTTGAATGTGTATCCAGACCCCTCAAGGCTTTGAGGAACTGTGGTTACTTCTTGCGGAATTTTACCTTTGTCAGCAGATTTAGAGTTTCCAAGATGGGACCACTGTGTCGGAATGATTATAGCAACTTGAACAGTACTTTATGTAATGACTTAGGGTGGAATGAATAACACAATAAATTGTTTTTATGTGTCAAACATGTATTCTTTTTATGATAATTGGTATTTTAGCCACAACAGCTACATGATTCTGATAAACCCTATGGAAGATTATACTGTATAATTGTATTGTGACATGTGTGTGTGTGTATAAAGCATTAAAAGATTCAGAGAAAGATCAAAGTTGTGAGCTATAGAGGATGAACCAATGGCATGCATGCCAAAATTGCCATGCATAAGAATTTTACTGGCACTCAGTGAATTTTGTGGGCCCTTAAAATACAATTAATTGGTTTCCAGTTCAGTTCTGTATAGAAACAAAAGCTTCTAAATGTTAAAAATTATCCTAAAACTTATGAAACTGAGTGGTTATTGGACATAAGTAACAAGAATGCCAAAAATGGGATTAAGAATAATTCATATTTTAAACCAGAAAATTTCATATACTTCTAAAAACTCTTTAAGGCTGTTTTCGGGGTCTTTTCCACATATACATGCAAACCTTTATAATCATAAATGATCTTTATAAAAAAGATAATTTCAGAATTAAATAGACTGTTGAATCGAATTTGGCAAATGCTTTGCTCCAAATCACTAAATATCATTGTCGGCTAAAATCATATGGAGCAATAACTGATAATTATTTATAATTTAATCAGTATGAAATGCTATATTATTATTCCTGTATAAATTTTGTTCGTTTGATAGCACACTACAAATTTGTTAAAATTAATGATAGTCCATTACTAGAATTTTCTTTTTTCCTATTTATAAACTAGTTGGCATGTCAGCACCTGAAGGAATATTGCTTTTAAATTTTTTAGGCACGTGCACAAGAAAAGGTTCAACAACCCAATTGTAAGTGATATGCTTACAACTAAAGTTCAGAATAATGCAGTTTTTTAGTATTTTAGATGTAAAAAGTAAATAAATTTTATTTCTTAATTTTTTTTTTTCATGATAAATTATCTGCTTGATATTCTGAAATTAAGAAGCTTATTCTCTCTTATAGAATTGATCCTCAGGAATTCATGACAGATGCTTTAAAACATCGACTTAAAATGATCATTCCATATGTATCAAAATGGTCAGAGGTAAAAGTTATTTGAAACTGTAATTATATTAAATTGACTAATTTCTTATAGGTAATATAATATGTATGATTATTACTATTCTTCTACAGGCTATGGCACTTATGGCTCTTCCTACTCAACTGCCAGTTCACACAAAAAATGTTTTGGATCTTGTTGATAGTGTATGGTATTTTTATGGGGACAAATCATTAGACGTAAGTTTTGAATCTACATTTTTGATGTTTTTGTTTTTATGTTAAGGAAAATATGTCTGTCAGTTGTAACTGTCAATGAATTTTTTTGTATCTTTTCTTGATTTTAAAGGTAATAGCAAGGTTATAATTTTTTTTCATGTATTTATTTTGCTAATTGTAGTATTATTTATTTCAAAATATTACAAAATGTCTCAAATATATATGTGTGCATGTGCTTACATCCAAACATGTGTATATGTATATCTGTGTAGAAATCCAATCTAGCCCAAATTAGAAGAAATACTTTGATTTATTAATACCTCTGTGTGAGAAATAGACAGTGCATGTCTTTAATAATACTTTATAAAAGCAAATTTTTCATCATGCATGTGTAATATAATTTTTAAACAAAGCCAGTGAAAACTACATATCTTTCTCGAAAAGGTGTTAAAAATATAGTGGACTAAGATATCTTTTCCTAAAACTTTCCTATGACAGAGTATGTATGCATTGAATATATGAATATTGTACATTTGAATCGGCTGTATTTTATGCATCAATTTAATTTTTCTGATCATTAAATTAAATAAAAAGTTGTACTGTATTGATTCAATATTTAGCTCTTTGTAATATTACTTTTGTTTGCATTATACATAAATGTATGTAATGGTTTAGTATTTTTTCAGTGCTTGATAATTTCCTCTGTAATAGACTCAAAATACCCTAAATTTATTTTAAACTAGTAACCCTAAACTTGATTAAAATAAATAAAGTGATTAACTCATCTGCTCTCTACCGATGGCTCTTCTACTGTGCTGTGATGGCTAAAGTGTTATCGTTAAGCTCATTCTATTCCTTTTGTCTCAGTATATAAAGATAGTGTGGCAAAACCTATTACTCTTCTCTGGTTTTTTTTATCTGTCTTGCTAACATGCTACACCTGTTTTCTTAAAACTGAAAAATGTCTGCTTCTTAATTAATTAACATCTTTGTTAGTTGTATAGTTAAAGTATATATGAATCTGACTATGATCAAAAGCAACAAGCCCTTGTTTTTATTAGACATCTCTAAATTTTAACTACATCCCAAAATATATCTCTCTGAATTTCATCAACATTCATAATGTTTGTATTAATTTTTAATCATATGATTTTGTGTTGTGAAATATTAAGTTGCAAAATAATGCAGTATTAAAAAGACATCAGGTATTATCTAGAGCCATGCAGTTAATTAAAAGGCAGTAAAAATGAGTAATAGTGGACAAAAGAAAAAAAATTAACAATATTTCAAACCCAATAAGTCCTTAGCTTGTATGTATAGTTATCCATTAAAGAGTTTAAAAACTACACATGTTTTAAAAAAAAGGAAAATTTGAGACATTTTCAGAATATATTCTATTAACTAATAAACAGCATTGCTTACATCTCAGATGTATCAAGTAACCTATCAAATTTAAAAAAAGGCAGCATTATATTTACATGTGGATTACCTTTTAGTTTTATTAGTAAGATTCTAATGCATTTTGTGAAATTAGAAAATATAAGAGTGCATTTGTTAATTTTTGTCTGGTTTTTGTTATTGTACTCTTTAAAGGAATCAACTTGAAGCATAAGTACAAGTTTCAATGTATCAAGATTACAAAATTATTGAGGGGTATCACTGAGAGGTAATACCCTTCAAAAGCAGGCATACAAAATTGCATATTAAAAAGGATATTTTTGGGGCTGTATAATTGGTAAAATATAATTTTTTAAGAAAAATAAATGCTCTGTAAATGCACATTGGGTAATAATCAAAGTATATTTTACATTAAGCATTTCATCATCAAAAGATGTATTTTTCTGATCAGTATTAAAATAAATTCTAAAAAAATCTAACAAATATATAAAATTTCAAATTGATGACAAACCTACATGTCGTCAACATCTATGCTATATTATGACTTCAAAATTAAAATCCTGAAATTCCCAGTTGTGTAATCCAAAAACAATCCCAGTATATTAATACAGGAATGTACTTCCAGTTTTTAATCTTTGACTTTTTTTTATGTGTGTTTGTGTGATTGTTTGTACTTTAAACATAATTTTGTTATTTCTGTAAAATTTGGATGCTTCAAATATTAATCAGTAATTTCCATTCTTTAAACTAAATATTTTCATTGATGTTTGACTGATTTTGACATTTTTATATTTAATTCTTCTGTAATCTTTTATTTGTAAATGTATTCTTATTCTATCAAAAATAAAATTATATTTATTTATTATCTATCAATGCTTCGTGAATCATATCACTTTTCTGTAAAACAGTTGCTGACAGAGTCGCAACATAATTGAGTAGACTTTAGAAACATGATTACTTAGAAATCGTTTGTAGAATTAGGAATTGAACTTTAAGCATATACTCTTCCTTTCATATAATTGTATCCTTTTTTAACGTAGAATTACATTCCTCAATAACGGTCCTCCAGAAAGCAAAATTTCAGCGTTATTGCAATTTATAATTTTGTCAGCGCACCAAACCCAGTAGCAGTAAACAGATAAACAGAAAAGTTCTAAAATGCATTTAAAAAAAAGAAGTAAGCACTGATAAGTAATCCTATGTTAATAACCTGCAGTAGTTTCGTTAGAAGAGACTACCTGAAGTATTTTTATATTAATTTTTTAATTTCAATGCTTGAATATTCTATTTCTAGATGTCATGGTACAGTAAAAGGATACTATTGGCTATTGCGTACAAAACATCTGAATTAAGTTTAATTCAAGACAAATCTGAAGATTTTGTAGACACATTAGAGTTCATACAGAGACGAGTTGAAAATGTTATTGAAGCACAAAACTTAGTCAATACGGTACTGTGTGATTTTTTAATACTATAATGATTTTATCTTATAGGCTAAAATTCCACAAGTTTTGAAAAATTAAAAGAAGTCTTGGAATTTTAATTCAATTTTTCTGAGCCTTTGAAAATTCTGAAATATAACTAAGAATTTTTGGAAAATATTGAACTATTTTCAAGCACAAGCTCAGGAGTTGTGAATTTTCTTCAATTAATTGTCATTGGCTAAATTTAATTTTGTCTCTTTTCTGAAGATTTTTACCCAGATTCTGATTAGTTATTTAAAGCAATGCAAGGTTGAAGCTGTTGTCTCATGTGTCATTTTTTGCCACCATTCATAATTTAAAGAGTTGTGCTCTTATGTTACATGATTATTGTTACCATGTTGTCATCTTCCATTTTATTGGAGTGGGAGGAAAGCAGAAGCCTACTCAGTGCTCAGGTTTGAAAAAAAAAAAAAAAAAGGGTCTGCTTTCTGATTTTCTTACATACATACACACACACACATAAATATATATATATATATATATATATATATATATACAGGGTGTTTCATATTAAATAGGACAAAAAGAATAGCATAGTACAAATTCTGTAATTGATTTATTTAGCCGAAACAAATTAATTCTGAAACTACAATTTTACAAGTTTTATCTAGCAACAGAAAAAAATCTTCTGGTTACAAAATCACCGCTAGAGGCACTGTTAATCAAAATGGTGCCATCCATGCAGGAGGAAGCATACTGTGTTTTGGAATACGCCAAAACATCTTCGTTTATCGTTCCCTCAGTTGGAGGAAGCAGTTCCCGGATTCATTCTGCAGCAAGACGGTGCTCCACCACATTGGCATAAAAACATACATCAGTGCTTAAACGATAGTCTACCTCATTGCTGGATTGATCATGCTAGGTCAAATGATATGCCATTGCTTTGTTGGCCACCGAGATCCCCAGATCTAACCCCTTGTGATTTTTTCCTATGGGGTTTTGTGAAAGACAAAGTGTTCATGCCTTCATTTCCCCAGGACTTACGGCAACTGAAGCAGTGGATAACTGAAGTGCTCGAATCATTAACAAAGGAAAATCTATCACAAGTGTGGCAGGAACTGGAATACTGCATAGATATTTGCCGTGTCACCGGAGGGGCACACATAGAACATCTATAGAAACTTGGATAACTATAGTTTCACTATAAATTTGATTTATCAAAATAAAGTAATTACAGCATTCACAGGTATGCTTTCTTTTTGTCCCATTCAATATGAAACACCCTGTATATGTCATGTTGTGTATATATAATAAAGGCATGACATATGTTCTCGAATGTTTTCACATGTCTCATTTAACCTTTAAGAAAAAATCTCCTAAAATGTTGCTTTAAATTTATGCTAGCCCAAAAATATTGGCAATTGTACTTTCATTTTTGAACTATACCAAACGGCTGTTAGTAAAAATATTTTTAAAATTACTATTGTATTATCTCTTTGGATGATTTTCAGTAGATTTGTAGCAGTAAATGTTTTCATTTAATGTATATGCTGTTTTTATTACAGTCAATACTTTGGTTGAAACAGGGTTAGCACTATTGTTCAAAAGGTGAGAATGTTTCATTAGCCATCATGAGAGCTGATTTCAAGAGTGTGTAAGAGATATAATGGAACAGGACTCTAAATTCAGAGATGACTTGTGTTTCAAAATCATAAATCTGGAACAGTTTCTGGGAATGAGGAGGCAAACTTTATTCACAGAAAGAACTGGAAGAAATGTATAGAAAGTTTGCAAGCAGTTGTTATAATTCCAATTCCAATATGTTAGTTTCATGACCTATGTGATAAAAGCTATGTCCCAGAATTACTCATCTGTTAGTGAAAAATTTGTAAGCACTTATATGTAAGAAGGAAACCAATGATCAGGATAAAATTATATGTATGCAAAATACACCATATGCCTCTTTATAATTTCTATGAGTAGGCATTTTTATATCTGTACCTAAGAGCCAGATGACTCAAGCTCACTTCTATAAAGCAACATTTAAAATAATATTTATTAGTTATTTTTATAAGTTTTAAATTTATAGATTTATCTTTAATATTTTTAATAAATTATATTAAAAAATTATAAATCTATAAATTTAAAAAGGTTTTAAAAATTTTTAGTTAACTTTGCCTTAAATGTCACTTTGAAAAAATGGACTTTGGTTAGTCTGGTGCAGAATTATAGCTTGAAATAATAGGATTTAAGGTCAGTTCTATAGAATTTTTAAAAAAAAATTTATGTCTAAGAACATTTTTATCATAATGTTTTACTGATTATTCATTGAAATTTTTGTGTATTTTGTAGGTCAATGAAAATAGAAAACATTTAAAGCAAATTGGAGATGGTGCTTTCATAACTGTAAGTATAGTTCATATTTCTATTGTTTCTAATATATGATAAGCTGCATTATTGACCTTGCCATCCCTCTGTCTAGCCTCATTTGCATCGTTCTTCTCTTGATTAATTTTAATACTTCCAGATTTTAAAGTTCATAAAATAGATAGCACTATTACCACACACATAAATTTATTTATTTATTTATTTAAATTCATCTGTTGTACACACTAATGTTAGTAACGTTAATTGCTAATATTTGGTCATTACTGAATTTTTAAAAAAATCTGATATATTTCTGATCTTCTAAGATTTGTTTATCTTTTAATAAAGCAAAATTTATCTGAAATTTTAAAAAATTCAATGTTTCTTTGGTTATTTAACTGTAGGGAAAGAAAATTTATAATGAATTGATATAACTTTATAAATATAAGTAATTGATTAAAATATTGCTATAAAATTTAAGATGTCATGATAAGGGAAGAGTAATTCCATAATGCATTTTCATCCATGTGTTAACTTAACATTTCTTTATCTTGTTCTTAGAGTTGCATTTATTTAATATATTAATATTATAAATGTATTCTCATTTTTCTCTCTTTATTATAGGCTCGAAATTTGCTTGGTCTAAATAGGTGGTTTAGGTGAATGTCAGAATTTTTTTTGAAAAGCTGTTCTGTCTTATACAGTTTTGTTATGTTTCTGTCTTATGTAGGTTTAAAATTCAGTATTTATTCATTTCTATACAATTCAATAAAATTATGAAACTATTGTTGCTTTTGTCTTTTAAGATTCACTATCCAGATAGTTTGAAATATGACTTTGAGCAAAAATTTACTGAAATATATTATTAATCTATATTATATATTATTTCTATAAGGTTTTTTATAATGAAGCCTATTTGAGAACAGCTGAATGTAAAATTATGGGTGAGGTATCAGAATAAAAGTCTTTCCATGTAGATGCGCCAATCATAAAGAAAAATGAGTTTCGGACAACAGTTCAGGCATAGCAGAACAGTCAAGTTCTCATGTAAAATCTATGTGGAAAACATGATTGCTTCTTTGTTTACATTTACTTTTATCACCCGCACACTGAACTTTTAAATTTTAAAAACACACCATTTGTTATTCAATTTTAACTGCCATTGCTCTTATCTACATTAGGCACTCAGTCCAGTGTCAGATTTGGTAAGCACATGGTGTTCTGTGATCAGTCTTATAGTAATCAAATACTTTATCTATATATTAATTCTATGAGGGTTCTTTTACTTTGAGACTAAATTTGTGAGAAAAGCTGAACTTAAAAATATCAAGGTATTTGAATGAATTTGTAACATTATTTTGTCAATCTACTAAAGTTAGCATTTGTTTCTTGACATGAGTTTATCCCTTTCAAAAAAATTAACTGTGAATTTCAATTTTTTTTAAGAAATACTATTTAATAGCAATAATTTTCTATTAAGTCATTGCTCACGTCGTCAAAGTCTAACAAGGTGCCATCAAAGTTTTGCCAACAACACATTTTGCTGTCAATTTGCTTCATTGAAACTAAATGAAATCTTTGTTTAATTGATGATGTTGAGCAACCAGAAATAAACCACACCTATGGAGGAGCTGTCTGTGTTTGAAGCTGAAAAATTTCTCACTTATTTTCATTTATGATGCTTATTGTTGTCATTTATTTTCATTTATAGATATGTATAAATATTTAATTTGCCAGTACTCACACACTAAAATGTGGATGAGTACAGGATCCAATGCTGATATTTTTCTTCAGTTGTGCTCATTAGTAACAGTGTATATAAAGGCTATGAGATTGAAGTGAAAAACATATTGAAGTAGAAAAGAAAATTATTTAATTTGTTAGTAGCTTCACTCATAGATGCCTATATAAGTAGCTGTAACACTATTCAGTACAGTAATCATGCATGCACATGTGAGAGTTGAAGAATGATACTTTTATATAACTGAAAATTTTGGTTTACTTGCATGTGACATCACAAATTATTTACCTGTTTGTTTGGTAGTTGGATTGACTTCCCTTTTTATTTTGTTATTATTTGCCTGCTTCTTCATTTCTTAGTTTTGAGTCACACCAACCAATTTGTTATTCACATCTCACTAAAGCATTTGATTTTTTGAACAATTTCAATGACTCAGTTGCTTTGATGCATATCATTCAGTTAAGAGATTTTAAATTAAATTTAATAATTTCTTATGGAAAAAAAAGTTCAGAAATTATCTTTTTTAAAAATATATAATGAAAAATGTGTATATATATATATATATATATATATATATATATATATATATATATATATATATATATATATATATATAAGAAGTTTTTTTTAATATGTATTAAATGAAAGAGGAACTTAAAAATAGATAGGCATTGAATATATTAATTTCAGATTAATAAAAGAAAGAAAATTATTTTCCAATGATCAGAAATTCAATTATCCTTAGAAAAAATAGGTTGAATATGGAATCCAGCAAAGTGAATATTCCATATTCACTTATGTCACAAATGATTTTATGATATGATATTAAAAAAGGTTTTGTTGATAGTCATCTGTTACATTTTTGCTTTAAGTTATCTGGTGAACATTAACGAAATTACTGCAAAGATAAACTGATTCCCAATTAATATTGTTTGTCAACAGTTCTCATGATGACATAAGGCAACAAAAAACGGGTGTCTACTTAGTGATAAAGCTAAATTGATGCATTGCTATCGATGTTAACATATGCTCAGTTTTAAATCACTACTATAAGATTTTTTAAAAAAATGAATTTACAGTTTTTTTTTCTTTTTTACTACTTGTTTGATTAGCTACCTAAGCTCTCAAAAAAAAAAAATAATAATAATAATTAAATGAAAAATCACATTTCTAAAGCTGCTTCCTCACTGAAGCAACAAGGAACTTTTTGTCAGTGTTCCATGTTTCCTAAAAAAGTTGCCGATTGTAACTGAATGTTTCTTTTCTGTTGACTTGTGTTTCGGTTGCCAGTGACAAAAGTTGCCGCTAGTTCCGCGTTTCCTTTCTGAACCATAAACAAGAAAAAAAAAGTAGGAAACACGTGGCAGCAAGTCGTAACAGAATGAAATGTTCCTTCAGTTTGTACAGTTTGCAGTAATAATGCATACAGGAAAATATGCATACAGGAAGATGCTTGAGGGGTGAATCGGCTAAGTTTCGGAAGCAGATTTTGTAGTAATAAAGCAGAAATTTTTAATTTTTGATTATTTGAACTAATTATTATAGTACAGTGGAACCTCGATCAATCGTTTTCCGTTTCGATTTATCGTTCAGTGCAATCGGTCCCTTGAAAAACGATAGATCGAGGTGCCATTGTATTTAATAAAATGCTAAATTATTCTAATGTCAATAAATTATGTTGGTCTATAAGTTATATTGTTCATATTTTTTTTTCAATAAGCTTATTTTTTTCTGTGGTTTTCAAGACATAATTAAGTTAAAGAAAAAACTAAAACGTATATATTAAAAAAAAAAAAAAGTGATGTAGACCTCATGTAAAAGTGACGATTACCGCATACTATAGCAGTACCTAATTACGTTTGTAGTTTACAATACGTTGTATACTAACGTAGGATTACGTTCCTTCATAACGGTCCTTCGGAAAGCAAAATTTCAGATGCTAAACCCGTCCGTTCGTCCGTCCTCGATTTTGGCAGCGTGCCAAACCCAATCTGTGTCGCTTCGACAAGCAGTAAACAATTAAATAGAAAATTATCAAAATGCGTTAAAATTTTGACATACATATATGTATATATTATACACATACGTCCATATATAAAGATACATACCTACATATACACTAGGGTTTTTGATCCGGGTTTCCCCGAACCCGAAAACCCGGGTTTTTCAAAGATTTTTCGAACCCGAAACCCGGGGAATTTTTAATGTAAACCCGGGGAATTAGTTATTTATCTAATAAAGTAGAATACCAATTATATTCCTTAATTTGGAACCAAAACCGAATTTAACATGTCGAACTCGGTACGGCTCTTAAACAAATTTTAAAAAAATACGAGACTAAGTGACATCAGATAGAGCTCATGTCCCTATCTGATGAGCTTAGTATGTTTCTGCAGCAGAATAATATGGAAAATTATAAAAAAACAAAATCTGGTTCATATATCATAAGAAAAGAAATTGAGTTGTTTTGGGCAACGAAAAGCCGACCTGAAAAGTTAGATAAACTTTTCAAGTCTTTAACAACAATTCGACCAACTTCGGTGGAAGCAGAGCGAGCATTTTCTGTAATGGGTCTCTTTGCTAATAACTCAGAAGCCTACTCAATGATGATACGTTGAAAGCAATGATGGTTGTAAGCAGGGTTGCCAAATGTCCCGGATTTTCAGGGACAGTCCCTTATTTGTAAATTTTGTCCCGCGTCCCGGGGAACTTTGATACGGGACGGCAAAAGTCCCGTTTTCCGCCGAAATGAGAAATTTATTGTATACGATTTGGGCGCATACAAGGGCCTGTTAACATCCGGATGTATTTAACACAGTAAAGCACAATACGTATTATCATACAATTCAATGGACTGTGGGAATGCACTCATTCGAAAACTTTTTTATGACTCAAAAGTCGCCCCAAAGATTTCCTATGTACATTGTACAATAATAAAATTACAAATTTTACATACACGTCCCTAACTTTTCATAAGGGCACTTACTTAGTTGTAATAAACTAATAAAATAAAAATCAATTTTGTACTATATGCCTAAACCAACTTTAAATTGTTTTTGATTTGCAAATTTTCTATGTAATTACATTATTGTTTACTTAACCTAAACTCTATGTAAGTTGCAAAACTGAACGAAAAATGCATTGAAAATGGCTATTTGAAAGGTTAAAATTTGAAAAATTTCCGGGGGAGTACCCCCGGACCCCCTTTTCCTGGTGGTATTCCATATTCCCCAGTAGTACAGTTATCAAAATCCGTCCTTTATTTTAGGTGTTTTTATTCAACTCGTCCCTTATTTTCGGTGTTTTTATTTGGCAACCCTGGTTGTAAGGCAGTCTTATAAAAAATGAGATATTTGTACCACTTTTATTTGTTATACATATATGTATATGTTTATTAACATTAAATTTATTTAATGTTATTTCTTATATTTGAAATTCTGAAATAAATTAGATGCGTCTAATATACTATTTATTATTTTAGTTCTTTGCTATTGATCCCCTGGAACAAACCAAGTAAACCCGGGAAAACTCGGGTTTTAAATGAAAAAACCCCGTCAAACCCGAAACCCGGGTTTTAAAAAAATTGCTCAAAATCGAAAACCCTAATATACACATACAAAAGAGGTAAGCAACGATAATTAATCCTACGTTAATAACCCGCGGTAGTTTCGTTAGAAGAGACTACCTTTTTCCTTTTTTTTTCTTTCATAATTCTAGGGTGTTTGAAAAAAATAGTATCATACAGAAAGTTAATTAAGAGTGTTTTTCTTTTGTTTGTTTGTTTTTTTTAAAATTTCGAAATTGTTTTGTGAAAAGTAAGAATCTCCTGTAGCCGAAAATCTCAGTGTAACTCCCAGTCGTTCTAGACTCAATATTGCTGGTCTACAATTTATATCAGATCTCGTAATATACGATCAATGCCTGAAGTAGATATTCCAGATCCGAATTATACAAACATTCGAAATTTTGTGTGTCACCCATAAGTTAATAAGTCATCAAACTTCAACGCAAGTTGTATGTAACCCTTATTTTCTGGCGATCTGGAAGATTTGGTCGAACTCAAACTTTTCATCATTTTTTTCTTTCTTTTTCTACTAATCAATATACGTAAATGCTGCTGTTGTAAGAAGCAGTAATAAGGAGTTTGTTGTTGTAATAGTCTTTGTTACAACTGGCAACAGGCGATCCTGACCGCTAGCGCCACCCAGGAGAGACAAAAAAAAAAGAACGAACTCTGTGATGAGTAAACACCGATATCCGTTGTGCTGTGATGTTAAAATAGATGTTAAGTAGTTAAGTGTAATTGTTTATGTAATATATGTGTTAAATATAATAATTATAAAAGCAACGAGTAGTTTCTATGCTCTAGTCTGAATTAATTAGCGAACAGCATGATGGATAATACAGTTACAGGATATTTTCACCCCTCCCGAGACTAGAATCAAGATGCAGATCGAGAGCTGACTATATTTGAGGTAAGAACACCTTGTTTATTTTCTCTAACGACCGAAGTCAGTGAAGATTTGCAATAGTCTTCTTCCGCTATTACAACAACAAACACACTTCAACAATTTGACATGGATAATTTGTTACTAGAAATGTTCCTCCTTTTAAAATGTCCCGATCATGTTGCTTCAGTGTTGCTATTAGACAAAATGTGTCTACGAGTTAGTATTTGATATATGTTTCGAACATCCGGTTACATCTAGAAACAAAAAGTTCCTTGCTGCTTTAGTAAGGATGTAGCTTAATCTCAAGTAACACATCGTTGGCCCAACAGCAAATTTTCGTTACATCGTTGGGAAATGGTTACCACTGGTAGAACTTCAAGAAACAAATATTGGCCAACTGCAATATGTTTATGCTGGGCCAAGAATTGTAAAATGATGTCCCAACTGCCAATCAATGTTATTGGCCCAACAATTATAAAATGTTGTTGTCCCAACTGTAAATGATAGTTGAAATATTCTCCCAACGGTTGAGCCAACTGATAGCCAACCGGTGGGTGATCTGCCATGCCATCTGTTGTTTCAACGTAATCCCAACGGTCAAATCCAACTGTTGACCAGCCATACTAAATAAGGTTGCCCAACCATTTCCCAACGGTCTTGTGTTACATGGGATACTACTAAGTATGTTAGTTACTTTCATTTAACCTTTTGTGGGCTTTAAGTATGATTACCGCCTGATTAAGATATTATTGATACAAGTATTTTTGATTGTTTGTTTTGGCATATTACAGATGTGTAAACATTTTTAGGTTCATGACATGAAAGATATAGAAAACTACTCAGCAATCTTTAATAACCAAATACAAATCAGATCACAGTCGAAGATCGAATCTTCGCTCATTGAATCCTGGTTGCTCACTTCTCTGTCACGTACACACAAGACACAGTCTACAGAGGAAGATTGGGTTATCCGTACACACGCAGAAACTGAAAAGAAAGTCAATGGCATAAATGCTGGTGACCCTAAGACTTTTTACATAAAATGAATAATTCCTATATATGTTACATCATACGTGATAATCTGAATTAAACTTTAAATTTATGGAAAAGAGATAATTCTCTAATGAATATGAAAATCACAACGAAAATACGTTACAATGAAAGGATATTTTATGCTGAGAAGATTTCTAAATGGTGGCGAGCTGTTTTTTAACTGTCATAACCGTTTATTACAGCCGTCTAAAAATCGAAATGAAGTTGATTTGTGTCGATATTACGTTGTTTCTAATAAATTATTTGGGTTTAGATAGCAAATAATCTTTTTGAACTTTACTTTTAACTTGTTAAGCCTAACTCATAAAACAAAATGGATGCCATAGGCTGATATATTTATGAAGCGGTAGCTCCGGAAGCGTTACATGACAGATACATACACAGAACACGGCAACTATTAGGGGAATGGAAATTCAGTTTCTTTAGTGATTATCAATTTCCTTTTCTCCCTTATAATCCCTTGATGTAACAAAACTAAATACAATAAGGGCTAATTTTGTGCAAAGTTTTTATATTAAGGGAAAGTTAATTCATCATTATCACAGTTAATTCTTATAAATTTTCTTGTTTAAAAGCTAATGTTACTTACCTTTAAGAAAAATTTCTCTCTTTATCAGATTCGTTTAGGCTTTGCCTCTCTTGTTTACAGCCTAATAAAATAAAATAAAATAGCATTATGTTTAGCAGCGAAATTACTCCTAAGGTCTTGTTCACATTGCTTCGTAGCTAATAGGTTGGAAGTCTGTGATTGGTTAAAAATATTTCGATGAGAGTAATGCTGACGCTTCGCTTCGGAAGCAATATGAAAAAGACCTAAGTGCATGGGCCTGTTCACATAGAATCCTTCAGCGTCGGCGTTACTCGTATTGACATATTTTAAACTAATCACAAACCTTAATAATTTCATGGCTAATCGTTTGGAGGTTTGTAATTGGTTAAATATATTTCAATACGAGTAACGCTGACGCTGATGTATTACATGTGAACAGGCCCTGTGTCCACACTTTTGTCTGCATATAACGAGTCATTTATTATTACAGTTCACGACACAGGACGATGGTACTAAGCTTTGTCGTTAACCAATCCTCATTATCTTGTTTTCGAACATGCCGCCCACATCGTATAGTGGTTAGCGTCGTGAGCCTATACGCAGTGGGCTTGGGTTCAAATGCCGAGAAAGGGCTTGTTCACATAGGAGTCCGGTAGCTGAAGCGTAAAAGGAAAGATGGCGCTGAGACGGAAATAAACCAATCATAGGCGTTAAAAATTTCGTTGCTAATCGCTTGGAGGTTTGCCATTGGTTAAATATATTTCAATACTTTTACGCTTTCGCTACCGGACTCTTATCTGAGCAAGCCTTCAGGCTTGGTAGTTACCGTGTTCTCTCCTCATAGGGAGCAATACTGGCTCACCTAAATGGTGCTCCCTTAAAATAGTAGCCAGCAAGACTTCGCGGTGAATAACAAAAGGCGAATGTCTCACAAGGGCCTCCGCATTAGAAAATTTAAAAAAATCTTGTTTTCGAACATTAGCACATCTGCACATGATCCATGTAGTCTTCGTTATAATCCTGCGCGAATGTATATTGCTATACCTCTATCACGGATCTTCTCTTTGATTTTTTTTATTTATTTATTTGCGAAAGATTGTAGATTATGGTCGTGTCGTATCGGCATATCAAAATCTGATATGACTATGTCCCACATCGCCATCTACATTTGCCTGATCATAATACAAGTCTTATTTATTACTGATACGGTAAAATTACAGTACCATTCATATTGCGCTTGAACATATTTCATTTAATGAATTCTACAAAAACGGCCTGCGTATAGGTATTGTGTCCATACTATCCGATCATTACCTATGCCTCCATGGACTCTGACTTTTACCGTTAAAGAAAATTACTTGTCTCCCGCAGCGAACGTCCGTTAGTGATGAGCTCAATACACCTATCCTTCGATTTACTCGACAGATACGATCCGCGTTAAAGCATATACATATGCATTTATCCTACCGATAATTTTATGCATGCATTATTGTAAAATAGTGTTAACGGGAAATTCCCGTACGGAAAATCAAAAAAAATAAATATTTTTTTTTTTTTAACCGCGTTAAACTGAAACCACGTATATTGAGTATCATGGCGGTTTTATAAAAGAACCTTATTAACGGAGACTTTACAACCATACAGAAAATAAATTATGAATAAGTATTTGAATAAGGAGGCTTTCATTTTACATAAAAAATGGCGATTTCTCTCGTATTTTTATATATTTCATATAATTATTATTATTATTTCTTTTCTTTTACTGCCCGAGGTAGCCTAGTGATAGCGTGTTGGGCTTCGGACTGGGAGCGATTGGTTCTAATCCCGACGATGTCATTAAATACCTTCGTGTCTAGGCCGTATATGAAGACGTTAAATCCGCAGACCAGAAAGTCCTTCTATGAGGTCACAGAAAGTGAAAGAAGGTACGATCCCCCCCCCCCCCAGATGTCGCTTTTGGGGGGTGCTCGGTCAAAATGGAGGTGGCACCAGAGGTGGTGTTGGTTCCCCTATACGGTCCTTCCCCCCCCCCCCCCCAATGGAAAGCAACCCATGATTCTAGCGGTTAAAGTGCGAATTAATTGACAAGCGCCCCGCAGTGGCAAACAACATTTTTTTTAATAAGATATAAGTCAGAAAATTACCATTTCCGCTTCTTCCCTCAACATGTCCATTTCGTGCTTGAAAGACTTCACTTTGCTCTGCCAGTCATCCATCTCTTCCAGGACGTTTTGAATTTTTCTCCGAGTTGAGTCATAGGCAGTCTGCAATTCCTGCGAAAAAAAAAGAGTACACTCAACGACACTTCTGTTTGGATTTCCAAAATACTGGCTTTGTTTTAATTTAAAAATTGATTTAATCTCGGTCGATTTTTGTTACATTATTACTCTTTTTTCTTTTCTTTTTAATTGGTTAAGACTGAGAAGAGCAGATCCAATACGGCTATTACCCGGCAGCAGCCTTCATACTGGGATTGAAAATATTTAAGGTCAATCCTACTCTATAGTCTTGTTCGTCTAAGTTTTTCTTCCTCTCAGACTATATCGACAAGGCTTAATATTTTAACACGAATCAATTTCATCTTTTCAGACAAATATATCATGAGATGTGGATGTCTACATGGTGTTTATTTTTCTTTATAGGGGTGAAATTAAAATGATAAACTCTGCGCTAGATCTATATATACGAGAAAAGTGTTTTTTATGCTGGAGGACATGTAAGGCTAGAAAGAAAAAACTTCAGCCATTCGTTCAGGATTGAAAATGAGTCAAGACACCTGGGAACGAATGAGTCAACAGAAAACAAAAGGGAAATTGCGGAGAGGGAAGCCATGAAATGACAACGACATATAAATCTTTAGAAATGAAAGTAGGCTAGCATAACTTAGGTGATTTATTTATGGTGGTCTTGGGCCTTCAATTATTTAACAATGCTTATTTTTATTTTCTTGCCTCAAAACATACTATTGCGCTTTAAAAATGAAATAGCAAACACCTTACATTACCAAATACGGCATTATTCAGTGCTGTATTACCTGTGCGTACCCTGATCTACATAAGGCTTTATCTTTAAAAAGATATATCTAAAATTCCTTTCAAGGTATCTTTATGAAATTTTCTACACAATTCCTTTGCTCTGTTTTCATGAAGCTATTTTGGGATTTTTGATTTAAAAGTAAAAATTCTGAAAATAATGTCTCTATGGCAAAAATTACCTTTTATTACTATTATTATTATTATTATTATTTTTTTTTTTTTTATCTTTTTTCAAAAAGTGAAAAGAAGTGCTGAAATCGAGCTATCGGTTCGGTAGATATATCCCAAACTAAACGTGCTTCAAATTTGGGATTCTGAATTTTTTTTAAAGCGAAATGCGAAATTATTAAAGTATTTTTTATAAGTATAGTGATCTTATTATAATGACACGTTTGATGATAAAGAAAACAAATTATTACAAAATACGTGTAAATAAAGAAAATAAATTTTTCTTTCCCATACCTCCCTCCCCCCCCCCCCTCCATATTTAAATGCATTGATAAATTGAAAAGATCCAGCATAAGACTTTTCTGAAGCGATCCAAAATTTGTAGCAGCATTTTTCTGCCGCTGGTACATTTTGAAGTATGAATTGCATTTAACATTATGACCCCCAACTTACCTGCAGCTGGCTTGCCTGTCGCTTGCATCGTCTCTGAAGATCGCTCGCTTGTTGGGTGTCCTCGACGGAACTGCTCAGGTCGCTTAGTTCCGTGTGGTACTGGTGGTTCAGTGAGGATAACTTGCTCCTCAACCTGGAGCTGCGGTCAGATACGGACTGCTCCAACGAATCCACCTGGTCTTGGAGGTCTCGGCTGGAAAGGAAAGCGGGAAGTGAACCACCGAAAATAATTACAAGATAAAAAGAACTTTTTATATACCATGTTTTTAAATTTTCTGTTGAATCATATAAACTTGGCAATTCTATGTATTAATAAATACTTTTAAAAAAAAAAATTTTTGATGAATTATCCCATCAACTTGAAAGAAAATGAAGTTAATTGGAAGTTAACTTGCGTTTAACTTTTCGTTCCCGTTCCGGCCGTCAGATGGCTGCACCAGTCTACAAAACACAATTAACTGAAAATAATAAAAACATGGTAAAAATCTGCTTAAAGATGGCTAAAAGTATTAAAAAATGCATTGTCATCGTGTTCAGAGCTATTCTAAAAGTTTCAAATGTTTAGCTAGTCGGGAAATTAGTTAAAAATCGATTGCAAGATTTATACTGGACAAACACACAAACAAGAAAGCAAGTTAATAAAAACATGGAAAAAATACTTCCTTAACTATTATAATATTTCCAAGAAAGTGAATTGTGTCACAGAAATATTAATTGGACCCACTGCATATTCTTTCCGGTTGTGATGTCACTTATTCCACAGCGGTCCCTGGATTTGGGAAATTTTCAACGAAAGTACACAGAGCGAAAAAAAAAAAATTGGGGTTGGTGAACACATTTGCACTGATTTGAAATCCACATCTTAGTGGGGTTCTCTTAAGCGAACGGGTCAACCCATTAGGAAAAACAGGTCTAAGAACCCAGCTTTGTAAGCCGGTACAGTAACCTGCTTACGTGGGTTGAGCAACTCATTACACGGGTTTATTAACCATAATCAAAGCGAGTTATCTGGTGTCGTATCGAAGAACTCGTATTATTTTTTCTTAATAAACCCACGGCTGAAGATTTCATGCTAAATTCTATAATACATGCCCTTTAGGAAAAAATAAATTCAGAATCACATGTTTTAGGAAATTCTCAAAGGATTGGTAATTTTCTCCTATTATTGTGTCATAATACGCAATTTGAAGCAAGCAATTTAGAATCTGTCTTGAGTTTCTCATTTGAATACTTTGTGACAGCCCTAATAATAGAAGGACTGCTTGCAAAGTGATACACAATGAATAAAGAACCTAAACTCTTAAAATTGAACGTTAGTATTTATTTATGTCTAAAAGCATGTTGAAGTACATATAAAACATAAAGGGCAGATTTCTGCAAAACTTATACTGTACAATCTCTTAAAGAACATTGTTTGTCGACACTTCACCGACCAGTATAGAAATATACACCTCCTTAAAGAAAGAACAAAGAATTTGTACGTACGCACATTAGACAAAAACATGTACCTTAGATGGCCATCTCATAAACCAATGGCTGTCAGTCTACGTCACGCAGCGAATGCCGATCGAGAACATAGAACTGACATAGGGAAATTGCATGTTTCTACTGAACAGCTGGGTTGCTTTTAGTGTTAATGTGTTTTATTGGCCACCTCTGAGGAATGGATCCCTCACCGAGCAGTCACTGGAGAAGGTTTCTTATTCATGAGGGATGGAAAGTCACAAAAGCGAGCATCAACGGGATCCCAGTCCCCTGGCTAAAGCCCAGGATGTGGTGAGGAGGAGATTGTCGCCAAACATCCGACACTTGCACCAAGAAAGCGTTGTCAATGCTCGAACAGGTGCCTTTTTCTGCTGAGGGGCGGTAGTTTAGCTTAAGAAAAGACAGTGTTTACAAGAGACAAATTGGAAAAGAATACACATCTTCTGCTAACAACTGGAAGGGAATTTTCAACTCCATGCTAGTTGAAATATTATTTGCCGCGAATTTGCTCTGTAATTTAAAGATTATTACTCAGGTTTATTTTCTAAAGTTCTAAATCTGCAACTAGACAAAATTTCTGATTTTTTATTAAACTTTTAAACTAGAAAAAAATATGGCTAACAAAAACCAAATCATGAGAAGATATTTATCTGCCAGAGGATGAAACTGAATTTTTACGAAATTTTTCCCCGATTAAAATTACGGAAAATGGAACATTTTTTACAAAAGTGTACCGAGTTTGGGAGTACTGATTATGTAAATACTGATAATTTCTTACAGTATTTACAAGAAAAAAATTTAAATTTTGTAGATATTTTTATAAATGATTGCAAAATATATAATGTTTAAATAAACTGTAATTTTTTCTGACGAACAAATTAGAAATTCTGATTCCTTTCCATTGTCTTGTTTACCAATCAACAATTGAAAATTATTTGATTTTCGGAAAAAAATTTTATTAATTTTTTTTCAAGAGCAAAATATAAACATTAAAACTTTTTCCCGTACGATACCTCGAGATATAATAAATAGCATGATGCATGATTTAAAGTCATAAAATACATTGATTTCGTGAAAATGGAAAAGTAAAACATGCCAAATTCATAGTTTTCTTAAAGCCTAAAGAGCGATAAATAAAATTCCGTAGTTACCCCATTGCGAGGTGTTTATTATCGCCAATTCCTAATTCCTAATAATAATCGACATCTCCGAATTCGCAACCGTAAAGGCCGTAATAGGGACCTTCTTTCCAGAGGTGGACTAAAGTTCAAACGTTTTTTTCAAGAACCAAGTTTTTTAGAAAATGGAATTTACATCGATGTGCTTTGTTCGCGAGGTTTAGATCGGTGATTTCGAAAAATATATTACAACAAGATTATCACAAAACAGGTTGAAATTGGAAGTATTTATCTGTAACACTTTGGCTGATTAGCATTCTTGTAGAATTCTTATAACCTAGACAGGTGGTGGCCGAATGGCCCATAATGGGCGCTGGCATTCGGTTTAGATCCTATGGGTTCGAGTTCCACTGTTGGCATGGATGTTTGTAACCGCTCGGAATCGGCTTTAAACTGTAGGTCCCGGTCTAATTAGCCCTCATGTAGCAAAAAGTTGACCGTAGCGCTCCAAACCAAACCATCTTATAATCTAAATCAATTACTTCGACGCTTAACGATTGTTGTTAATGATATGTACTCGTATTTCATTATCGATAGGGAAACACATTTGTGTTTAAACGCTATCCACATTAGCTTCATTTCGTCGCTGAACATAATTAATCCACCCATAGAAATTCATTCTACAGTCGCGATTAGCGGCGAATCTTATCTTTGAGATTTTTTATTTTCGATAAGCATAGTTTATAATGCTTGGTGTACGCTACGTAACCCAGAAGGCGCAATAGACTGTTCCAATGTACCTTACCAAGATTCCTCCAGAACTGGGAGAGGATATTAACTGCGTAATAGATATTCGGTCGGGTTCTTGAGATGTTCACATTGCGTCTGTCAGCGCCTGCGTTACTCGCATCGAAAATTTTTTTAACCGATCACAGGCTTCCAAACGATTAGCCACGAAATAGTTAAGGTCTAGGATTGGTTAAAACTATTTCGATGCGAATAACATTGACGCTGACAGATATGCAATGTGAAGAATATGGCTAAGACTGACACCAGCTAATGTTTCTATACGGCAATTTTGCCATTTCAGCTATTTCCTTTACGAAATAGGGACAGTCGTTTTCGGACAAAATTACTACCTTTGCTGTAGGTAAAGCTGGTGTAGGGAACTGACTGATTCGTAACGTACTTTTCGATTCTTCACAAATTTTCCAAATATAATCTACTTGAAGAATGCAAAGCTTTCAATCGGTTTAAAACTAAAAGTTTTTGTGTTCTTCCCATAATTTTTTCTCTATTTTCATTATAACGGTTTCAATGTGCGATTCGATTTTTCAAACAATCACTATATCATTGACATACAGACGAATTAACAGTTTATCCTGATATACATGTAAGTGCTTCTATACCAATCTATTTATTAAAGATTCATTTGTACTAATGAATTTTATTTAAGATTAAGCCAACAGACGTAATTTGATTTTGATGAGTTGACTAAACCTAAAAGCTTTCGCATATAAACTTTTGTTGGTAACTTTGCATATAAATATACACTTTTAATGTCAAGTTGGGAGTGAGCCCACCCTATTAAGCAAACCAAAACTGAAAATATAGTCTAATGATTGACAAGTTCACTACAGAGTTCCGTGAAGGTATCTCCCTTGTTCTGGAATACCTGTGCGACTAAACGACCTTAGTATTAAACGACTTAATCTCTTCATTTGTTTTATGTTTATACACCCAAAGATATGCCAATATCTTAGAATTTTCAGGTTTAGGAACCAACTCCCAGATATTTCTACTTTCCATTTTTTAAATTCTTCTTCCATGGCCACTTTTTCTTATGTGTAGAGTTTAGGTAATTTTTACAGTTATTTGAAATACTTACAACAACTTGGCCTGCTTCCGGGGGATAGTGCCTCACGATTTTTACCGATGATATCGGAATACGAATTTTTTTGCTGCTAAAATTTAATTATATATATATATATATATAGAGAGAGAGAGAGATAGATAGATAGATAATTTAGCTTGCTTTACAATACTTTTTGGCATGGTAGTGAGACCTCATACGGGTATTAGTGCTCCCCCAATGTCGTAATAAATATCACTCCTTGTACCATCCTTCTTTGCACGGCTTTTCGTAGCCATTTTACATCTTCAGTGGAGGGTCAGTTTATTTGAAAATTCTGGTATTTGCTCGGAGTCAGACTCTGAATCTTCCGAATCTTCGTGGGATTTTACTCCGCTGTTCCTATCGGGCCCAAGAACTGCTTTCACTTATTCTAAATTTTCATTAAACGATACGTTAATGATTTCAAATACCCTTTATTTCATCTAGTAACCAGATTCTCTATCATTTTGTTTGTAATGCAAAACCGACCTTTTCACCTACTTTTGCCCTCATATCAAACTTGCTCATCTTGTTTTGGCAGACACACAAATGCGATACTCCGAATGTTTTTAAATGTTTAACCGACAGTTACCACTTAACAGTTCAAACGGGGTTTTCGACTCGGCGTGTGTAATGCTTAAAAACCATATACCAAATTCTTGAATGTGATAATGTGTGTTTGAGGGGTGCCTACAGCAGCCTGAATAGTTAGCTGTGTGGTTTCCGCCACAGTTTGCACGTATAATTTTTCTGGGTTCCCCCTAATGGAACACATTTTAGCCTGGTGGCTACCACTACAGAGTAGGCACTTCGGTGTTAATTTACAGGTGATACTTGAATGACCATATTTCTGACAGTTATAAGGCTACGGCCACACGAGCGATTTTTCCCGGTACGGCTTTTCCCCCCCGAGCTTTATCTACACCAGCCGGCCACACGTGCATGTGACATTTTTTCCCGCTGGGTCTTTTCCCTCAGCTTGAAAATCTACACAAACTGCGAGAAAAATGGGTCTCGTTCTATCCTCCAGCGACCGACCTTGAGATCGCGCGAGAAAAACAGCTGCGTTTGACCACCCCTATGTTACAGAAGCTTATCTATATTTTGGTGCTTGTTTTCTCGTTGCGGTTGTGAGGGGAAAATCGCTCGTGTGGCCGCAGCCTAACACTGAGAATAACCTGAGTTTACGACAGAAGATATTTTAACTCTTCTGTGGTTGATAGTATTTAATTTAATAAAGTTATCTATATTGGGTGACGGCCTAAAAGCCTGTTCACACTGCAGTCCGTTAGCGTAAGCGTAAAAAGAAAAATGGCGCCGAGACGGAAATAAACCAATCATAGGCTTTAACAATATCGTGGCTAATCGTTTGGAGGTTTGTCATTGGTTAAATATATTTCAATACTTTCACGCTTACGCTAACGGACTGTAATGTGAATAGCGCCTTACCCGGGTGGCAGACCCTGTTCCATATAATATATTAATGCTTCAACCCAAAGAGCATTTTCTAGTCTACTATCTTTAAATAGTTTTAATGACATCTAACACAGTATAATTAAATCTCTCCAATATTCCGCTTTGTTCGGCGAGGGAATAGGTTCTTTTGGCATGTATACCTCTTTAATCTAAATGATTTTGATAGTCACTATTACAAAACTCTTTGCTATTAACGTTCCGATTTTCACGATTTTAGAAACCTCCAATTACGCAGCTGGTATTTCTTAACGCAACTGAACGTTTCCGGTTTTGACTTAATGGGATACATTTCCTTTTCTGGAATAGTCACTTATAATTGAAAGAAAATATTTATTACCTATATATGACCTTTGAGGTAAAAGGCCGCAAATATCCAAGAGAACGAGTTCAAATGGCTTTTTGAACTTGACTTGTAATATCGGTTCAAAGAATGCATGCGTTTCATTCAGATTTTACGATATGTTCCCGCTTAATATTACAATATCTTCTGTACAATAGTTCTAAACTGATTTTAAAAAAAAAGTTATTCATACGTTAGCAGTAAAGAAGTTTAAATTCTTCAGAATAGACCTGGATTTGCGCCCCCCCCCCCCCCCCCCCCCCATAAAAGTTGCTGCTCCTTTTTCCAAATGTAAGGTTTCTATGCAACTTGAGCGAATACATAACGTTCTTTAATGCTGCTATCATATTTTACGTCCGACTGTAATACAATACATATCTCTGTCTCAATACCCTCAATTAGGCTAGTTACTTCGCCAACAACTAAATGTGTTCTTATTTTTGACAGTCTTAAAACTGGTAAATTGGCGGTTGTTGCAGAAATTATTGGATGCAGTTGAATCAAAGATCAAGTCAGTATAGTGATGCTATTTTCAGCGATACATGTCTCTATTATAAAACTGATTTTCTTTTACAGAGTACAATTTGACATTTTGGTCCTTTTGTTTACACTGCGTTATGTCCCCTTGCACTTAAAACAAGGGTCTACTTGCTTTCTACTTTTAGTTTTGTCTAACGTTACTATTCTAAGGTATTTTACTGCTTCGGATTTTGCTCTATAGGCATTATATACATTTTTATTGCTATCACTTTATTTTGCTTCAAGTAATTCTCTCAAAACTTTATCAACTATAAATTCGTTATCGTCCCAGCGCTAGACAATCTGTATTATGCCATTATATTCCTCTGGAAGGTATCGAATTCATTGGAATGCATGATATAGATCTTCCTGGGTGGACGGCGTCTTTAAGCTGAGAAACTAATTTTCAAGTGAGCTGCATACAAGCCAATGTCCTGATTATCCGAAAAACGACCATAAAAGAATACTAAATCCAGCAAGGATATTACCCTTGCAAGATCTAGTATTCAGTATAATTTTTTTAAAAATAAGCCCACACTGTTGCACCATCTTCAGTGGTTGATATTAAAGACATATATTGTTTTTAATTTTTAAGTAAATTGTAGAGTACACCCTATCATGTCATAATTCATCACCTCCTTTTGAGTTACTATCACATAAAGGTTGCCATTTTTTAAAAATTTATGTAAACTTCCATGAGCCTTTTCCCATGAGGGCAACACTTATACCATCTGCCCATAGGAGTAATTTAAAATTTCAATATTAATCTCTGATTAAAAATATGTTCACATACTTTTAGCCATTACTTAACTGCAAAAGTATCTGACACCAGTGAAAATACTTTCGAGGCCATTCAACTTATATCACTGCTGTTACCAATGGAATGAAATAATGAGAAGTACTAAAAAAATAGTAATAGTATGTCCTAATTAAATAAGGACTGCTTGCAGTGCTGCACAATGGAGGAACCCTAACATCTTTTAAAACTGAATGTTATTTATTTAAGACTAAAAGCATGTTAAAATTATACATAAAACACAACACAGATTTCTGCCAAATGTATATCTACTAAAGAATATTGTTCATCAACAATTCACCGACCAAAATAGAAATGTACCATCTAAAAGAACAAAGGACTACACATTCTACAAAACCATGTACAAGAGATGGCCACCCAATAAGCCTATGATTTTCAGTCTATGTCATGTGGCCAATGCCAATCCAGAATGTACAGTGTGACAATTATTAAGCTACATGAAAAAAAATCTTGGTAACTTTTGAACCATTGGTGAGATTCAGTGAAAACTTGGCAATTGAATGCAAGGAATGTTGGGATTTTTTTGAACATGCACACTCGTATTGTTGTTGCTCACTTTTCGTTGAAATACAGCGTTTCTGTGCATATATCCATCGTCAAGGCCTACTATTCGAGCAAAAATTATTGCAGAATTTTGCTCTTCGTCTGCACCATATGATAGCCATTGATGACAAGCATATCAAACATATCATAAACTAAATCCAATTATATGTAGTTACTTTTGAAATTTGAATAAAATTTTTGAACTCAGTAGTTTTTTAAAATTTGATTTTTTATTTCATATAGCTCAATAATTGTCACCCTGTAGAACTGCCATTAAAATTTTTCACACAGTAATTTGTAAAAGTTCTTGGTGAACACAAATCAACCCCGTCAAAGACTGCAAATTACACCAGTAAAATTAGAGAGTATGGAAAGTTTTTGTTTGCCCCCTAATAGCTTGTGACGAAAACTAAAAAAAATCTGTAAAGAGAATTGAATGTTTAATGTATAATTTCAGTGAATCTAAAAAGTACTACTTAAATCTTTTGAACATTAAAATATATTATCCTTAAAATTTATAAAGCATACATCACATCACATATATATAAAATTAAAATTCTGATTTTTTCCAATAGCCTGCATTGATCTCTTTAAAATAAAGATCTACACCACTTTGACTGAAAAAGTTGAATACAATTTTTTAAATCAAAATTTTGGGACTTATTTCAACAGATTAACATTTCAAATTTCAGCTTAATTAGCATAAGGTGTAAAATTCACGAGTAAGAAAATTTACTGATATTTATTTATATGAGTTAGTATTAAAACAAAGAATTTTTAAGCATTCATAAGTATTTTCTTTATCCTTTTCTCTCTCATTAATGTATAGACATCCATACAAGTGTACTGAATGTAAAAATTAAGAAATCATAGCTTAGTTTCACATTTGTACATTTTCTGCCTCACAAAAGTTTTTTACATTTAAAATCCTTTTTCAGAAACAATATGTTGCTTAATGGAAATGTAAACAGCACTCAAGAAAATTCACAGTGAATGAACCTTTATATTTTGAATTTGGTGGTAGTTTTAACTTCAACACATATACACATAAAATTATATATATATTCCTAGATAGAGAAATTTTATGCAAGAAAGTGCATTACGTTTAATCTTTTGAGTTGTAATGAACTCATTATATAACAAATATTAATAAATATCTAAATTGTTATAGAAATAATATTTTTGTTTTTTACCTCCCCCAAAAATATAATTAATGTCTTTAGTTTGCCAGCAGCACCATTTAACAAACAAAAAAAAAAAAAAAAAATTTAAATCATGATACACAGTTATGTACAACTATAATAAAATCAATTTTAAGCTTAATTTCAAACAAGCAGTTGGCTGATTAACACCCAAAACATTCTTACTAAATTCTTAGTGTCCAACTTGTGAATAATTATACTCACAAATGCTTATGTTTGACTAAATTATATATAAAATAAATTATATAAATTTAAAATATATATATGTATATATATAGACATACGTACATACATGGGTATATGTTTACCAAATTAATAAAATTTAATGTTTCTGTGCGTATAAATATATTAAAAAGACAAAAGTGAAGTTAAAAAATGCAACGTGTAATGGTAAAATGTTGTATATGGTGGTAAAAACACCACTCTTAAATATTTAACTTTCTGGTTCAATTTTTTAAGATTTATCTTTTATCACTGAACTGAATACAGTTCAAACTATGGTGTGCTTAAAAAATATTTTCATTATAAATCTCAGCTTTTTACCAGTAGCATTCTTTTACTTTAATTCCTGCTATATTTTTAGATATTCGTTAGTATATTAGTACAGACTATATATTTCGACGTGTTGATAATTTGTGAACTGTCAAATTTATATGCCAAATGTAATTTAAAATATATGAAATTCAGATCACAAAATATTATCTCTCTTTAACACTAACTTCAAAAATCTTAAGAGTAATTCTGGGCAGGACATAAGATGTTTGCTTTACCAAAATACATACAAAAAAATTTCACCGCACATAGAAATACATAAATAATATAACGAAGGATTTAGGAGCCCGAAAATGTGTGCAAAATTATGCTTCAATAACAAGTACCTTTGAGAAAAGATGCTACATATTTAATACATTGTGGAAAACACACATGTTAACCTAAGCCTATTACACTGATTTCAAATATAAAAATAACTGTACTTTGGAATTTTACAAATATTTCTATTCTATTGATGTATGCTCTAAAGAGTTATTTACAACGCAGGATAATACATAGATAATCAATGTTCAAGAGATGAAAGTAGAACTTACATATTTTTTAAATAACTTCTTCTAGCATCTTGCAATTCCTCTTGTAACTCCATTTCATTATCCTATTCAACAGGTTGCATTTAATCGGTAATCGATTGTTGAAATCTATTCGATTATTGGGACAACTCGATTGCAAATCACTCGATTATTCCTATCACTAAATAAACGTCTTTTGAACGACGAGTGGAACTGAAATGGGTTGAAAACCTCTCTTTATAATGAACAACACATGTAAAGCTAGATCATTAAGGCTCCTCTCTTTCACGTCATGGTTTTCAATCTCACTCGAAAAAGAGTTGAAAGGAACATCAATCAACGAGATCGTTTACCTCTCCAAGTTGGAAGGAAAACCATTTTTGCATTGGTTGGAGCATACCAGCCATGCTAAATAGGTACCTAAACAAACAAATGCGGACACCAACCCACTTTTCCCCTCTGTTTAATACACTGCTCACGTTCCAGTATATAATCCCATCTGAAAACTCTCTAACTTAACTGACCGGAATAGATCAATTCAAATTAATGAAGAAGGGTCTTTATTTAAATCAAACATTGAAAGGGGGGCCGCATGACTATATAAAATAATCGACAAATATTCGACGCCCCATTTCCAAGTTCAAAAAATGTTATATTTGCCTTAAATCCTCCCCCCTAAGGCGATTTTTAAATGGATTAAACGCTTATACTGTATTTACAATATAGGCAACGAAGAATGGTGGAGCGTCAGTTGCAGTGGCGCACCCAGGATTTTTTCTTGGGGGGGGGGGGGGGGGGCGAGATGAACTGATAAAAATATTTATAATGTAAAATCAATATTCATAATACAATTTCTATTTCTTTGGGGGGGGGGCACGGCCCCTTGGGTCCCCCCTGGGTGCTCCACTGGTCAATTGTCATTGCAGATTTTGCCTGATAGGGATACTGATAGGGAAAGCTATGAGGATTTTTCTTCCCAGTGTTTTCTAATCACAGATTAGAAAAAGCTTATTTCTGAATTTTTTTTCCTGCATTTTAAAGTAGACTTTCATATGCAACATGGCTGTTTTTTAAAAACGTCTTTTCTAATTTAATGCTTAGGAAAAAGCAAAAACTTTTGTAGGGATAGATATTGATACTTTAGCGCCCGTAAAAAATTAAGTACCCGTAAATTGACATTTTTGAACTATGTTTTAGTTTATGAAGTTATGCTTTAAAATAACAGATGTGTAGTTTTTAAAATTTTAAGCTATCCAGTTATTCATATTTTGCAATGCATTAAAAACTCACTTAAAAAACTAATTTTTTAAAAATATTAAATGAATATAAAAATAGTTTTGAAAAGACATACCCATTACTTTAAAATGCCTTTTACCAAATGCAGAAACCAGAATTAAAATATATGCATTTGCTAATCTGCGATGAGAAAAGTACCGCGAGAAAAGTACCCCATAGTTAAACGGGGGAATTTAAAATCTACGAGGTCAAATGATGTGCTATTACATATTAAAATTGTTTTTACATCTGGGGAACTAAAGTTGAACGGAGATAGGCATCTGCAGCGTACCCAACAGTCATGGACCCAAATTTAAATCTTTTATGGGATCTGTATCATGTCATAGCCATCGATCAAGCTGCAGTGTATTCCTAAATTTCATTATCTTATGGGTTCTGCATCATGTCATAGACATCTATCAAGTTGCAGTGTATTCCTAAATTTCAGTCTCTTATGGGCTCAATGGCATGTCATAGCCATCGATCAGGCTGCAGTATATTCCTAAATTTCAGTCTCTTAAAGACTTTGTGGCATGTTATAAGCCATAGATTCAGCTGTGTTCCAAAGGTAAAATTAAATTTTTTTTCTGGTGACTGAAAAATTGCAGCGGATGAACCAAGCGTCGCGTCCTGAACTATTCGTGGTGCGAAATATATAAAACTATCCTGAACAAATATTTATAGGATGAGTCACTGATACAGAATCTGACATCTTTTTAACGTTCCCAGTAGCCCATGAAACTAGATATTGTTCTCTTTATAGATTCCTCAGCCAGTGGCCTACCCAGGATTTTTTCTTGGGAGGGGGCGATGAACGGATAAAAATATTTATAATGCAAAATCAATATTCATAATGCAATTTCTATTTCTTTGGGGGGGCAGGGTCCCTTGTCCCCCCCCCCCCCCCCCTGGTTACGCCACTGTCCTTAGCATTTGTCAGACGCTAAGTACCATGACACACTTAAAAAAATTATCCGACTGAAAATATGCGGGAAAAATATAATTGATTGCTAATCCTTTTAACTTCTGAATTAATAAAAAGAATTACAACCAAATTTAGAGGATCAGAATAAGAAACTTTTAGGTTTTTGAAATGGAGGGTTTTTTTTTCTAAGAATTATAAGAAAACAAAGTATTCCAGAAAAAGGTATATTACTTTTCAAGGTATACTACGTTTTCTCTGACAGTTTCTGAATTATAGATTAAGTTCGGGAAAAAATTTAATGTAGTTGCAAACGAAAATCAAGAAATACCATGGTTTTACGTCTTAGACGTGCTTATCTGCTTAAGAGGTAATAAACTAACAACCATATTCCGACCATCTCATCATCTCCAGTAGACAATTTTAAAAAAAAAAGAAAGATGCTGTTGGGAAGTCGTTCAGAATGAAAGAATTTTGAAAAGCGTAAGTATAAACCTAAACTTAGTTACCACTCAAATTTGTCAAATCTAATGGCATGAAGGTGAATTTGTTTTTACTTTGACAGAGTTCTACATTTTCAAAGCTCTCCAAAATTTTCATTAAAATAATTATAGTGTTACCTTGGCGACGTGTAACAGAAAAAGAAAAAGACAATGAATTGAATCAGGAACACCTTGGCGCTTTTTTTCAAATCTCGAACCGAGTTTTTTTTTTTATAGTTTGTATTTTTCTTTTGTTATTTTCTCCATGTTTTTTCTTTGTTATTTTCCACGTATTTGTTCTGAGAGGATATTTTAACCGAGTTTTTTACAGTTTGCATTATTCTTCTGCTATTTTCACCATGTTTTTAACGTAGGATTACGTTCCTCCATAACGGTCCCGCGGAAAGGAAAATTTCAGACTCTAAAACCGTCCGTCCATCCGTCCTTGCGAGTTACAATTTTGGCAGCACGCTAAACCAAGTCTATTTATTGCATGGATAAGTTAAACAGAAAAGTACCAAGTCGCGTCAAGATTTTGACATACATATATGTATATATATATATACATACGTACATATATATATATATAGAGATACATATATACATACAAAAGAGGTAAGCAACGATAAGTAATCCTATGTTAATAACCCACGGTAGTTTCGTTAGAAGAGACTACCTGATATTTATTTTTCATGTTATTTTCCCTGTATTTACTCGTACCGGAAATTTTCGACAGTATTACCTTAAAATTTATACATAGGTAACCCTCTTATAACACGGTAGATAGGTTTCTAGAAAATGCCGTGTTGTGTGAAACCGTGTTATATGAGACCCAGAACCAGTACAAAAAGGGGGGTTACGTTCCGAAAACTTATTTAAAAATAAACTTTTTTAAAAATTTCCATATAAACAACATAATGTTTATTAAAAATATAAATGTATGTATAACACAAAACGAAAAGAAATAAAAGATATTATTTTCATTTAATGCGACCTTAATTTACTAAATTTCTTCCTCATCGCTGCTCAGTACAATCAAACGAGAACGTTTTTTCGGTAGAACGATATCACCTTCACTTTCAGAACTTTTTTCTTCATTTAGATTTCTTGCACCTTCTATCCTCTTTGAAAAATCTGTAATTTTGGTTTGTTTGCTGGTTTTTGCAAGGTCATTGTAGATATCACGGTATGGAGATAGATAATTTTGCAGCTCCCTTTTGAATTTTCGGCTTCTTTCAGCGGAAGGGTCTACATTCAAGAAAAATGATTCGATTTTCAGCTAAGCTTAGGTCTTCTTGCAATTTTATAGAGTTATAAATGAATAAATTATAATTTGTTTATACATTTTCATGTAAAGGCACTATAGTTCATTATTCCATCCCGTCATTATTTTAAAGTAATTTAGTTTTTAAATGTGTTAAACAAAAATCATGTTATCTAGTGCTGTCTAAGTACAGTGTTGTAGAAAGGGTTTCGAATTTTTTTTTTATCGTGTTAGAGCGAAACCGTGTTACAGGTTGCAGTGTTATACGAGGGTTCTCGCAATTTATCGTATCGTGTTAGAGCGAAACCGTGTTGTATGAGGCCGTGTTGTAGGAGGGCTACCTGTATTTGAAAGAAAAAAAAATTAAGCTGAAAAATTCTGCTCTGTAAACAATATAAAGGCTTAGGAAATCTCTCTATATCATGGTACTATTATTTGACTTAATTGATGTGGAAAGCCGGACATCCCCATTTCCGGATCCCTTTATGGTCGCTTACTAACAACCAGAGAGCTTTAGCATGCGTAAATTCCAAAATCATCGGCATTGGTTTATCGAAGGTTTGATTCTTGACGTGCCCTGCAACACAGGTATATCAGTTTACCTCAGAACAGTGACAGTAAAACAAGCTACATCTCAGCTGATATCAGCAGTTGGCATGATTTCCTTGATTCAGTGCCAAATATCGAAAAGACATTTGCGGTTTGCATTATAGCACTAACAACGAACCTCTGATTTTCATGTAAAAAAAGGAGATGATTTTGCAACAACGTAGCACTCAGAAAAATTGATAATGTCCTCTTATGTTCGGGGAGGCCCTACCATATTTTTTGATAATTTTCTTTAAAAGTAATCAGACACCAAGTATTTTGATCATGAAAAAATGTGCATTCTTTTTCAATTCAAGTAGCTTTAACATTACGTTGACAGCACAAAATTCAATAGAAATAGATTACGTTTCTCTAAATAAATATGTAAATAAATAAAATATGCAGACCAGTTTTCACGAGTGCTGGCTTATTTAATGCGTTGAAAAGAAAACTGACTACCAAAAAGAAATTAATTTTAAAAACCACGCACGGTTTATTTAAATGTCTGCCGTATTATCGAAAAACATAAATAAAAATATGCTATAGATAAAGTGTAATTAGCAAAATACCGAGAGTAAAATAGCTTAACATTGAGATTGCAGATCTGTGATATCAAGTGAAGCACAACCTAAAGCATTAGGCGAATGTCTTTTACATTACAACACTTTATTTTATCAATTGCATCCTAACAGCTTAACACCGAGATTGTAGATGTGTGAGATCAAGTGATGCACAATCTAAAGTGTTAGGCTAATATATCTTTTACGTGACAACACTTTATTTCATCAATTGCATCTTGGTAGCTTAACACTGGGATTGTAGATCTGTGATATCAAGTGTCGCACAGCCTAATAAAGCTTTAGGCCAATATATCTTTTACATCTCAACACTTTATTTCTCTAAATTCATCCTGGTGCGAGAGGTTATATGAGAACGAGGAATTTTCTCAACTGCAGCTTCAAATTTTTTAGTTTTGAAATTTATATTTATATTTTTTAATCCATCCACATTTCGTTTGATCGGGCACCACTGCAAAACATTAGCTCATTTGTTACCACATCTCTTTGGATCATTTGACATCTTCGCCCGTAGCCCAGAACTTCTTGTCTACCCGACGGTCTTGCCGAACCACAAACAACCTTAGCTACCCTAAAGTTCGGAAAATTTTGGAAGTTCTCAGTGGCTAGAAGTCTAGTTCGGTTCCTCTAGAACAGCATAAAACCGGGAGAAAGATATATTGACAGCAATTATTTTATTTTAAATTTAAGGATCCATATTTGGTAGTTAATTTGTCCCAAATTCGATAACAGTGAAACGTATCAGTATGAAATTTCACACGCAGGAACTAAACTTTAGATATATGAAACAGTATATTATATTTTACTATTTAAGAGGATTTGTCTCTTAAACATTGCCAAAACTGAAAAACTTTGAATTATTGATGATATATCAACAGTAAAATCAACTCATGCTTGAGGTAGACTGAAAGTGTATGGAGTATTCAACGATTTTGAATTAAATATAAAACTATGCTCTTTTTAGCCTCTAAATTTGTTATGTGTCTGCTATTAAAGGATTTCCTTTTATTTCCAAGATTCGATCGAGTGATGACTCGGTAAACAGATTAATCAGTTTTTGTATCAAATTTCGGAAGTACCCTGTGTGAAATACACACACACACACACATCAAATAAATAAATAAATAAATTAAAAAAAAAAAATAAAAAAATAAAAAAAGTGAGAAAATACGGAATGACTCACAATTATTTATACTTAAATTTGAGTTATGCTCACTTTAAATATGTTTGCTTTCATCCTTGCGTGAATAACATAACTCAACAAGAAATAAACACTTGTACTTTCTTTTGTTACCGATTTCTTTCAGGAATGCGAAATGAACCCGGGTTTCCCCACTTTGTTAGGCTTTTCCGCTGCCGTGATGATATAAAAACATTAAAGAGAAAGCATTCTAAAAATAACTAGCTAGTTTGTTTGAACACTTAACATAATTTCTAAGAATTTTCACTTTGTGGATTAATTTATTCTGTTTCATTATCACCGACATTACAAAGTGTGGGTCCGATGTAGCCAAGTGATAGCGCGTCGGGTTAAGGTGCTGAGGGTGCTCGAATCCCGACACGTGCCATTCAATACCTCCGTGTCTATGCCAGATATGGGCACTTTAAAGCCGTAGACCTGAAAGTCCCTGTATGAGGTCAGAGAGGGTGAGAGAGGGTACGATCCCTCAGATGTCGCCCCTAAAGGCGCTCGGTCAAAATTGTGATGGTACCTAGGCAAGACGAACTCTGATCCTTGGGGTGCTATTATAAACCGGAGCTGCACCCCTCAGTTCACTAGCCTATATGGACCTAGTCTGAAAATACTTCAATACATCATTGGAAATATCCGAGGGCATTAGGAACAAGAACAAAATCTAAATCAGTTTTACATTCAGCGTATATTGATAAATTAGCATACTGTACTTAGACGAATGCAACCCATGCGCCTTATTTCCAAGTGCCGATATCATGCGCATACAGGAATGAAGAAAATTTGGAAAAAGCAATCTAAAGAGATTTGAGTTTAGATAGGTGCCTCATGAATAAACTTGGCAGTTTTAATATTTTAGTTATAATTGGACTATACAGTCTCTCTACAATTTCTTGGCAATCAAGCTGTTTAGAACAGTAATAACGCAAAGTTAATTGTGGAGCTTTGAAGTGCGCAAAGATTATTAGACGTCAAAACTTTATGATTAATGGGTAATTAATACGGAAAAAGTGCGAAAATTTGAGACATTGTTTCATTTTTTAACGCTATGATAAATTCTCAAACGTAAAATGGTTCATTTGATTTGATTTAGAAACTGCACTGGTAAGAGAGAGAAACAGTTTTTGAATAATAATAGTAAATATTTTTAAATAACTTTAATTTAAAACATTTTAACTATAAGAAATTTGTTTTAAACGCTCCTATTGGACAACTGCATGCAATCAAATACTTAGAAATGTTAGAGAGCGTTCTAAAAAAATTAAAGAAAAATTTTCAAACACTAATACTACGAAACAACCGATTTTATTAATCATGGTTTTTTACTTGCAAAAGCCAATGTTGTTGACCAATGAAAGTTGATAGGTTTGAATATAAGGATAATCGAATTACCCAATTTTGAACCACTCACTCCAGATAGGGAGAAAAAAACCAGCTCCTATGCTGATTACCTTAGCGTTACCTTATGAAATTGGAATAAACTTAACAAGTTAGGATGGCAGTTTTAATCGTTGATATTTTATCCGATAGTTCCCAGTGTTTAACGCATACCTCATAGTAAACTTTTGTCAAACTCATGATAAAAATACTCGCAAGGAGCGAAAGTGGATCAATTTCATGTGGACAAAAAGTACCAAATAATAGACTCAATATATTCCATGCTATATGCTTCGATTCTTACGTCACAACTAATGAGAAAAACAGACGAATGGACTAAGCTTACCTTTCATCCTTCCATCGAGATGATCTTGGTCCATTAGTTGGGGTTTGTCTGCCGCCAGCTTTTCTCTTGCTTTTTGACGTATCCAGGTCAGTTATTGCAAGCTTGTTCGAAGACTTGGGCAAGGTCCAGAGGGAATAATCATCATACAAGCTCGTCGGCTTCGCGGTCTCTTCTGAGGTGGTTTTCTTCGACTTCGAAACGTACTGTTCCGATTCGGCGGTACTCTGGGATTTGATCTCGGTTGCAGTCTTTGCTCTCTCCAGGGCTCTTCTCCTGATCTCTATCCTTTTCCTGACATCCTCCTCCTCTTCGTCGGCCGCTTGGGACTCCTGGGATGCTAAACTCCTGGCTATGGCCTGCTTCCGTTGCTCGATTCTGGCCCTGAAAGCTTCCTCACCATCTTCGTCCAGAGCGTACGCCGCTTTTTTCAGGGTGGCAGTGAGCCTGGTCTCGAAAGTTGGACTTCTCACGATATCAGGCACGGGGGAAGGTGACAGGGGCTGCTGCCTGGTATACACAGTAGTTTCCCTGATGCTGCTGTCTCCCGGTTGAGAACTCGATGTCAAATTGGATCCAGAAAAGGAAGTAAAGGACAAGTCGGGTCTGTCCGAACGGAGCTGGGTCTTGTTCATTGACTCTGAGTACCTTTTCTCGATATCCGAAAGGGCATCGGAGTAAAGACCAGTGCCGTAACGATAATTATTGGTGTATAATCTTGTATATGGCCTACGCCAGGTACTTACTCCTTTAGGTGCCATTTCTGTAGATCGAAAACTTGAATTGGGATACAAATGAAAACCACTTGTGGACGGGGAGAGAAGTCCTACTTGGGTGCCGACGATCGAAATCGAGTTTGGCTCGATACTCCTTTTCCTCGAGACACCCGGAATTTTTCTTACTCCTCCCTCCCTTTTTTTCCACCCTTCTTGCCAAACAGTGCTTATTTTTTCCCTCTAAACAAGCCGTTGAGCTAGGGCACCTTGTTTATCGCCAGGTCTGGCGAGTAAAAGTTATTTGTTGCTCTAGCAAAAGTGGGTAGCGAATTCATCAGATTTTCAGCACAAAGAGTGTATGGTAAAATAAATATACGATTCAAATTGCAAATGAAGAGGTTAAAAAAGATGAATAGTGATTATATATATATATATATATATATATATATATATATATATATATATATGTGTGTGTGTGTGTGTGTGTGTGTGTGTTTGTTTTAGTTAAATTTATTCGCACAGAGATAATACTGAAAATGCAGTACTGATGTTTACAAAAGATGTGAAATTGCACCACGTTTTCAAAATTATTTAACTGTTAGGTATTATATATTGAAATTCACATTTTTTTTTAACTGTGGGATTCAACAATAACAGTTCGAAGAACAAAATATTACAGCCATTTTGAAATCGTACTTTTCACGTTTTTCTGCCAAAACAAAACATTATTTACTCATGGAAGAATTAACACATGTGGAAAAAAAAACCAGTGGCAGATATCAACTAATTACTAATGCTTAATGTAAAGTATAAATTTTGGGATTAAATTTATTAAATACTAGCTGAAGTACCCGACGATGCCCGGGATTTTAAGAATGTTTGTTGTTAACCAAAATCAATTTAAAAATTAACACAGTATAAATAACATAAAAAATATATGTGAAATGTTATACACGTCTCAGAATTTCAGCCTTTCATCATTTTAATACTAAAATCTGAAAAGTAAAAATGTCAAATTCTCTAATGTTTGTTAACCAAAATTAATTTAAAACTAAGCACAGTATAAATAACATAGAAAAAAAAACCTTGTGAAATCTATAAATATATAAATTTCTAATAAACTCCTCAGAATTCAGCTAGAATTAGCCTTTCATCATTGGGGTAAAAAAAAGCTGCAATTACAGGTTCAGCAGAAATTTCCAATAGAACAATGATATGACTGCAGCGTTGCCTCTTAAAAAAATGAAGTGTTTGATTGAGGGCTGCAAACCATTCAACTCCTCTCCACATTTAACTCCTATAAACATCCTCTACATATTAAATTCCTTTTCTCTCCATAATAAACTCCTCAGAATTTTGGTATATTCAGCCTTTCATCATAGTACCACTAAAATCTGAAACATCCTCTCCAGAAATATAAATTTATTAATTTCAATAATTAAACACACACAAATATATAAATTGCGCAGAAGTTTTTTGACCAACATTTGAATAATTCGTAAATGAAAAAGCATATGAAAATAAAGATAAGAACTTCCGGAATCGAAATTAATTACCCTTAATTTTTAATTAATAAAAAACCAACATAATATGAATAAAAACGATAGTTGCTTAAAACCATATGAAAATAAAGCTATTATAAAGATGATAATAATAAAAAAAGCATAAGAAAATAATGCTCGCGCATGAAGTTAACGTTACGATATAAAGATAGTAATAATAATATAAACCGCGTGCATAAAATATTTAGCTTTTCAAGCGAAATAAATTGATTTTTAGAAAAAAACTACTTTTAATCGAGAAATTAAAATACATTGCACAAAATTTTAATTTTTACCAACTTTCCACCCTACAATTTACACCCTACTTCTTTTAAATAGGATGTAAATATAAAGTTTTAACAGCCAATTGAATGCCAGTTAAAAATAATGTGTGCGCATGAAGTTAACGTTACGATATAGAGATAGTAATAAAAATCTATATATACAGTCGAACCCCGTTATAGCGAACCCGGTATATAACGAACTCCCGGTTATAACGAACGAAAATTTTGGTCCCGCCGTTTTCCTATTGTATTTAATGCTAATTTATCCTTTTATAGCGAACCTCCGAAATCTTAAGAATTGGCTATAACGAACATTTTTTTCAGTCGACAACTGAGTTTTTTTTTTAATTTTTAAACTTTTTAAGAATGGTGAAGATGCAAGGAATGTTGAAGAAGCAAAGAATGTTGAAGAAGAAGATGATGAAGATTTACCTATCGCGATGTGGATAGAAAAGCACAAAATTTCATCATTCTCAGATTGTGACGTGCAATTGTTCGAAATATGTGATGAGGAAGTCATTACATGTGAAAATCCGACTGATGAAGATATTGTGGAAGAAATTAAAATGAATCATTCTGAAATCGAAGATTCTGCTTCTGATGCTGATGAAGAGGAGCACATAAATGACGAAATCTCCACCATCTCAGATGCTACAGCAGCGATGCATGTAATTAATAAGTTTTTGTCTACAAAAACAGTGGAAGAAAGAGTGTTGGAGTCATTTGATGTATTTGGCAAAGAAATTTTTAAAATATTTTTGAATTCGGCATCACGTTAGCAGAAGATTATCGATTATTTCTGTATCGAAACAGGAAGAACAATTAAAGATAAAATCAATTTATTTTCATTTGTGTTCCTTTTTAGTTAATTTAATTAGTATTGTGTCAGTTTAATGTAATCGATTTTAGTTAATTTAATTCATTAATGATCATTTTAATAGATTTTATCATTCTTCCAATACATCATTATTGATATACATAGCAACTAATGAGTTATACATTTTGTGAACTTTAACATTTTTCTTAATGGTTCGGATATAGCGAACCACCGGATATAGCGAACAAAACCTTCGGTCCCTTGAAGTTCGTTATAACGGGGTTCGACTGTATATAAAACAGTTCCGTAACTGACTAACTGACTGATTGACTGACTGACATACAAAGTACAGACCAAACCGTTGAACCTAAAGGACAGAAATTTTGCATGGCGATTCTTCTTATAATGTAGGGGTGCACTAAGAAAGATTTTTGAAAAATTCTTCTTAGATTTTTTTAAATTAAATTTTTAATCTGTTTTTGTAACTTTTTTCAAGTTTGCATTTAAAATAATAATTTGAGGGTTGTAAAATTTATATCACGAAAGACATTCAAAAAATATTACATTCAAAAAATATCATCTGTAGATAGAAAGGGGAGAGAAAATTTAAAGAAATGTAAATTTATAATGTACTCAGGGAATGTATTATTGTGGTTCTATATCAGAAAAATAATAAAATACATAAATCATAAAATAAAAAATATACATTAGCATATTGGGCACGAAGTTGCGTATCTTTCATGTAACATCAAACTCCCTTATTTTAATTCAAATGTTTAAAAAATTTTTAAAATAATAACATTTGAAAATTTCGCATAAGTTCATTTTGAAAAATTCATGTATTTCATATATATCTTATTTATTCTGCACTTTGTAAAAAAATAGAAATATGCCTGTCAAAAAACAGTAGTCAACTGCCCCAGAGCGCGCGTTGCAACGCTCTCATGTGTACATAGCCTAAAGGACTGAAATTTTGCATGGCGATTCTTCTTATAATGTAGGGGTGCACTAAGAAAGATTTTTTAAAAATTCTTCTTAGATTTTTTTAAATTAAATTTTTAATCTGTTTTTGTAACTTTTTTCAAGTTTGCATTTAAAATAATAATTTGAGGGTTGTAAAATTTATATCACGAAAAAGATCTTAAAAATTCCTTTAAAATGAAATTCTTTTCGCATCTTTACCTCCATTTTCTAATTTTTGGTGAATTTTTAAAGATTAATTTTTACAATTTCATTTATTAAACGCTGATCCTGTGATTTCTTTATCTGGTACTTTAAATAAATTTATCGTCACATAACAACGAAATAGACACACAAAAAATTAAAATAGTGGCGCCATCTACTGTACGCTTGTGAATCGAGAGTTGTTGGTTATTTATTAATTAAAAATATTGGAAAGTTCTTGTGGATCTGTAAATATACATGTGGTAACAGTTTTAAAATTTATAAATTATCAACCTACACAGGTGATAATTTATCCGGCGTTGCCCGGGATTTTAAGAATGTTTGTTAACCAAAATCAATTTAAAAACTAAACACAGTATAAATATCATAGAATAAAAAGCATGTGAAATGTTATACACATGAATAAAAAGAAAACCCAACATAAAAAACCATAAATTTACAATAATTTCTTCAGAATTCAGCTAGATTTAGCGTTTCATCATTGGAGCAAAAAAACCCTGAAAAGTAAAGCATAAAATATATACATTTATAATAAACCACTAAAAGCTGAAAAGAAAAAATGTCAAATTGTCTTTAGGAAAGTAAAGCTGAAAAGTAAAAATGTCAAATTGTCGAATGTTTGTTAACCAAAATCAATTTAAAAACTAAATACAGTATAAATAACATAGAAAAGATTTAGCCTTTATCATTGGAGCAAAAATTCCTGAAAAGTAAAACATAAAATACATAAATTTATAATAAACCTACCAAAATCCATTAAAAAAATAAACACAGTATAAATAACATAGAAAAAAAAGTATACGAAATGTTATACACATTAATAATATGAAAAATAAAATAAAATAAAAATAATAATTTTTTAAAAATAATAAAATAAAATAAAAATAATTTTAAAAAATAATAAATAAAAATAATAATAATAATAATTTAAAAAATAATAAAATAAAAGCTGAAACAAAAAAGCCTCCATAAAAAAGCTGAAAATACAGGTTTAGCAAAATCTGTACGATCCGTATTCGAACCCGCGTCATGTTGTATAGTAAATTAGCGCTCTTACCGAATGCGCCACAATAACATGCTGGTGTATTGTGTAAATAGGAGAATATTAGTACTAAAATTACTGGAAAGTTGCTATGGGTTGGTGAATATACATGTATTTATGGAGTAAGAGGAGTTTTAAGTTAGAAATAAGTTAGCAGGATAGAAACTTAGTCTTTAACTCTTCAATAGACACAAAGACATAAGCGAGGGGGGTTGCAGTAGCGATTAAAAATGATCTTGTGACACTTAGCGTGGTTGATTCGAATTTTCCATCGCGTGTGATAGTGTCAATATGCCGTTGGATCCGATTTATTTTAGAGTATAAAATCTGACTTGAAAGATTATTATTTTCATTTATTATTCTGGTTTAATATATAACTTGAAACTTTTTGATTTTATTTATTTTTATCTTTTCGCTCGCTGTTTGCCAGCTAAGCCTAACGTGGACGCCATATTCAGAGTGGTGATTCCACAAAGTGTAACATCTTACATTTAGTTTCAAAATTTTTGGTTTTTTATTAATTAAAAATCAACGGTAATTAATTTCGATTTTTGAAGTTCTTCAGACCCTCGGCTGTTTTTAAAGACGCCTGTATGTAAAATTTCACGATCGTTGCTCCTAAACTGTGGATTTCTATACAATTACAGAGATACAAACATTCATTTTTATATATTAGACATTCATTTTTATATATTAGATATATTCTATTGGTTACTTCTTCTATGAGTAAACCCCATCCGGCTAATTTTGCGTCTTCTTTGCACTAAAGAAAAATATAATTTTTGAAGTATGTCGAATACTTTTAAAAGGTTAAATTACTGTTAACTGTTTTCAATCTCCTAATTTTATCACAAGCTAATATTAATAAAGAATATACAGAAAAAAAAACTTTTTATATTCCCTACTATTAAATCATGACCTATATATCGCACAGCATATATTACTTTTTTACTTTACAAGACTACGAGGCCCTTTAAATAGATTTATAAAATATATTTTCCCAAGGAACATTTGTTACATATTTTAGTCAGACAGATTAACATATTTTTGATCAGAAATCTTTGATTATATTCAGAATAAAAATGTACAATTTTTAAATCATATCTAAATTTATTATGAAATAATTAAAATTTGTTTAGGGATTTAAATTTATTTAAAGCAGAGTCAGTGGCGTAGCGAGGGGGGGGGGGGCAGCAAGGGGTCCATCAAGCCCCGGGCGCCACTCGCAGAGGGGCGCCAATATAAGATCTATATATTATATTACTATATTTTTTTTTTTTTGGGGGGGGGGGGGGGGGGGGGGTGCCAATATAAGGTCTATATATTATACAAGCTGAAAACCCGCACTTCGCTACTGATTACATTCAAATTAAATACAACGGTCCATGTATGCAATTAATGCCAAAACAAAGACAAAACATATATTTATGCTAAATACTACGATCAATATATGCAATTGATGTAAAATATATATATATATATATTTATAAAAAAATCGTAAGGTATATTTTTATAGACAACATAATGTAGAAGAAAATATTCCAATTAAATCTAATAAAATATACTAAAGAATATAGTACAGTTAATATAGTACAGTTTGAGGAACTTATCTTTTACTGTATTTTAATATATTTTTGGGTAATGTCCAATCGTCTGCCGCATTAGCAAGAAAAAAAAAAAATTTTTATCTATTAAAACTGGGAACATCGAATTATTTTAAAAATAGTATAATTTTAAATATTATTATTTTTTTAATTTGAAGATTTTATGGAAAATTATTATGCCTTAAAAAGTGCTTACAGCTAATGAAAATTTAGAAAACGATAATATTACCTATTTCATCATAAGCTGCGTATTTTTTATATTTAAAAGCTTATGTTCTATTTCGTTTAATTTTCGGGTCTTAGATTTCACAAGTGATATATGCTATCCTTGATGGTGAGTAAAATGTTCTGTGCAATCATTCTAATTTTAGCAGTCATTCATATTCCTTTTTTTTCTGTTAGAAACAATTGATTTTTATTGACCTCTGGGGTGATTTTAAATTCTATTATCTCAATTTAGAAACTTGCTCTGTTTAATAATGATATTCAAAGCATAAGTATGATACGATTTTAGAATTTCATTCTAACACGTCAAAATATGAATGAGATTTGATTTTAGATGGAGATTTTAGTAGTTCTAACTCTTACTCTTATATATTTTATCATATGCTTCGAAATACAAGTTTTAGTTAACAAAGGACATGAAATTCAATCTTTTGCATGCTTTTAAGTTTTGGCTGAATTCGCATATTTCTGTTTTATTACTGAAATTTTCTACTAAACATCAGATAATCTGAGGATATGTTTTAAAAATAAATCGAGTGCATGAAAAAGAAATAAATTATGATTTAAGGAGGTATAATTTCTTCGGTGAGTTTAAGTTCAACTTTTCTTGCCGAAAATCCATCAGCACAGTAATTATGAACTTAATAATTTTTCATCAGTATGCCTCATTTAAGATATTCAAATCCTATTAATAGTTTTAGCTTTATATATAAATATTTATGCTTTACAATGTGAAATCTGAAAAAGCCCTAAGATTTATTTTCGGGCTGTTTTGCAATAATATCGTATGTTTGTAGTACTCTTATCCCCTTCTATATAGCTTAAGTGCATTTGTCGTGGAAGCACGACTTTCATTTGAATATAAATGAAGAATCTATTTCCAAAATATTTAATGTAGAAAAAATATTTAATGTAGATAAATTTAATGTAGTATGATATATCAACTCTAACGTCTTTGACAATTTTTACTAGCAAGAGAACGCCACGTGCCCTTTTTATACTTTTCAAGATGGCAGCAAATTAGAATTTTTTGTTTCTTTTATTAACTAACTAGCTGAATACCCGTGCTTCGCTACGGAGTACATTCAAATTAAATACAACGGTCAATGTATGCAATTAATATCATATATATATATATATATATATATATATATATATATATATATAAATCGTAACGGATATTTTTATAGACAAAATAATGTAGAAGAAAATATTGAAATTAAATCTAATAGAAAATACTAAAGAATATAGTAAAGTTAATATAGTACAGTTTGAGGAACATTTCTTTTACTGTATTTTAATTTTTTTTGGATAATGTCCAATCGTCTGCTGCATTAGCAAGAAAAAAATATTTTTTTGTCTATTTCGTTGTTATGCACGTGACGCAAAATTAATTTAAAGTATCACAAATAGAAAAGAAACCACGTGATCAGCATTTAATAAATTAAATTCTAAAAATTAATCTTTAAAAAGTCACCAAAAATCAGAAAATGGAGGTAAAGATTGGAAAAAGATTTCATTTTAAAAGAATTTTTATGATCTTTCTCGTGATATACATTTTATAACCCTCAAATTATTATTTTAAACGAAAACTTAAAAAAAGGTACAAAAATAGCTTAAAAATTTAATTTAAAAATATCTAAGAAGAATTTTTCAAAAATTTTTCTCAGTGCACCCCTACACTATAAAAAGAATCGCCATGCAAAATTTCAGCCCTTTAGGTCAAGCGGTTTGGTCTGTGCGTTATCTGTCAGTCAGTCAGTCAGTTACGAAACTGTTTTATATACAGATGGTGGACAAAATAATACGAACACCTATGAAATAATGGAAAATCTTTATTAATAGGGGGTTGGACTACCCTTTGACAGAAGTACAGATTTAATGCGACGTGGGATAGATGCATTAAGGTCATGGACAATATTTAAAGGAATATTAAGCCATTCCTCCTGCAGAGCGGTCTCTAATTCCGAAAGTCCGGATGGAGGTGGAAATCGGGAACGAAGTTTGGACTCCAAATATTGCCATAAATGTTCAATAATATTCAAGTCCGGAGACTGAGGGGGCCAGGCGAGATGTTCAACTGCATCGTCATGCTCTTCGAACTATTCTTGAACACACCTAGCAGTGTGGATAGGGGCGTTGTCGTTTTGAAAAAGCGGTCGCTCTCCAGGGAATACAGCCTGGACAAAAGGATGGACATGATCCCCTAGAACGCTTAGATAGTGATTGGATTTGATCCTCCCATTCAGAATAACAAGTGGTCCAAGACCGCACCCCATACCATAATGGAGCCACCCCCATGTTTCACAGTCGGCAAGAGGCATTCAGGAGGAAACGCTTCTTTGGGCGTTTTCCAGATATAAACGCGTCCGGTCGTCTGAAATAGGATGAATGACGATTCATCTGACCATATTACCTGTTGCCACTGCTGTGGGGACCAGCCTTTGTGATCTGTGCACCATTGGCGTCGCTTGAAAGCATTAGTTGCTGTCACCAAGGGTTTACGAATTGCCACTCTGCCATAAATATTCGCAGCATGAAGTTATCTTTTGACAGTTTTTGTTGAAACGGGGTCCTGGAGATGACTGTTCATATCGGATGTTATCTCGGATAACGATTGCTTGTGCTTTCGGGCTCCTATGCGCTTCAAGACCCGTCTATCCCTATCAGCAAGTTTGGACTTTCGGCCACTGTTGTGCTTTGAAGACGTCGTCTTACCCTCTTTCGTATACGCTGTCATAACGGCTGATACCGTACTCCTTGCAAACCCCGAAAGGTTTGCTGTTTCCGTAATCGATGCTCCACTTAGACGCGCTCCAACTATCATTCCTCTTTGGAACTCTGACAGGTCTGACATTTCAACTTATTACAGACAGTTCGATAGAAGCATGCAACGTAGGTGACTGCTGTTGAAAGACTGATACCTTCCTCTTCCCGCTCACTAGGTGGCAGACTTCTGTTGCAGGTCGCGCGGCTGTACTACAGGTGTGAAAAACGTCATACTTTTTCACAGATGTTCGTATTATTTTGTACTCCATCTGTATATAGATGACTAGCTGAATACCCGTGATTCGCTACGGAGTACATTCAAATCAAATACAACGGTCAATGTATTCAATTAATTTGTATGTTTAATATCCATAAAACATAGTAATTTGAATTAAATTCTTAAAAAACTTCCATCTCAGTTAATTAGTCTAGTGGTTAAATTATATCTTTAACCGTATTTTAATATTTTTTTGTCAATTTATTTCGTTGTTATGCACGTGACGTAAAATTAATTTAAAGTATCACAAAAAGGAAAGAAACCACGTGATCAGCATTTAATAAATTAAATTCTAAAAATTAATCTTTAAAAAGTCACCAAAAATCAGAAAATGGAGGTAAAGATTGGAAAAAGATTTCATTTTAAAGGAATTTTTATGATCTTTCTCGTGATATACATTTTATAACCCTCAGATTATTATTTTAAACGAAAACTTAAAAAAACTACAAAAATAGCTTAAAAATTTAATTAAAAAATATCTAAGAAGAATTTTTCAAAAATTTTTCTCAGTGCACCCCTACATTATAAGAAGAATCGCCATGCAAAATTTCAGCCCTTTAGGTCAAGCGGTTTGGTCTGTGCGTTATCTGTCATTCAGTCAGTCAGTTACGGAACTGTTTTATATATATACACTAGCTGAAAACCCGTACTTCGCTACGGAGTACATGCAAATTAAATACAACGGTCAATGTATGCAATTCATGCCAAATATAAATATATATTATATGATAAATAAGACGATCAATGTATACAATTGATGTAAAAAATATATATATATATTTATAAGAAAATCGTAAAGGATAATTTTATAGACAAAATAATGAAGAAGAAAATATTCAAATTAAATCTAATATAAAGAATACTAAAGAATATAGTACAGTTAATATAGTACAGTTTTTAGAACATTTCTTTTACTGTATTTTAATATTTTTTTGGATAATGTCCAATCGTCTGCCGCATTAGCAAGGAAAAAAAAATATTTTTTGTTTATTTAGTTGTTATGCACGTGACGATAAATTTATTTAAAGTACCAGAAAGAAATCACGTGATCAGTATTTAATAAATTAAATTCTAAAAATTAATCTTTAAAAATTCACCAAAAATCAGGAAATGGAGGTAAAAATTCGAAAAAAAATTTCATTTTGAAGGAATTTTTATGATCTTTTTCGTGATATAAATTTTATAACCCTCAATGTATTATTTTAAATGCAAACGTAAAAAAAGCAAAAAAAAACAGCTTAAAAATTCAATTTAAAAAAATCTAAGAAGAATTTTTGAAAAATCTTTCTTAGTGCACCCCTACACTATTAGAAGAATCGCCATGCAAAATTTCAGCCCTTTAGGTCCAGCGGTTTGGTCTGTGCGTTGTATGTCAGTCTGTCAGTGAATGAATGAATGAGTCAGTTACGGAACTGTTTTATATATATAGATAATAAATACGACGATCAATGCATACAATTGATATAAAAAAACATATTTATAAAAAAATCATCGTAAGGGATATTTTTATAGACAAAATAATGTCCAATCGTCTGCCGCATTAGCAAGAAAAAAATATTTTTTTTGTCTATTTAGTTTTTATTCACGTGACGATAAATTTATTTAAAGTACTAGAAAAAGAAATCACATGATCAGCATTTAATAAATTAAATTCTAAAAATTAATCTTTAAAAAGTCACCAAAAATCAGAAAAGGGAGGTAAAGATTCGAAAAAGATTTCATTTTGAAGGAATTTTTATGATCTTTCCCGTGATATAAATTTTACAACCCTCAAATTATTATTTTAAATGAAAACTTAAAAAAAGTTACAAAAATAGCTTAAAAAGTCTTTCTTAATGCACCCCTACACTATAAGAAGAATCGCCATGCAAAATTTCAGCCCTTTAGGTCCAGCGGTTTGGTCTGTGCGTTGCATGTCAGTCAGTGAATGAGTCAGTTACGGAACTGTTTTATATATACAGTGGCTCCAAAAAGTGTTCGTACACTTACGATTTTCAATGAAATAGGGGTCTATCCATTGATTGAAATGAATATTTCAGAGTGGGTATTTAATAATAAGATCTATAATCTATTCTTAACAAAACTACATGAAATATTATGAAAACATAGTCAAACTTTATTTTTAAGAAACCAATAATCAAAAAATAACAAAAAATTTATCTCACAAAAGTCATCGTACACTGAAATATTTTCGAATAAATTCATAATTAAAATTATCGTCTGGCGCTTTATTTTTATTTTTGAATTGTGGTGGCATTTAAAATATCGTTTGGCTTTAATTTTTGCTTGCCTACTCCGTAATATTCTATTTATTATTTAAAAATGGCTCGTAGTCGTAAAGAAACAACAAACAACATTCAAAAATTGATTATTTTTCCTCATAGTAGTGGTAAATCAGATCAGAATATTGCTAAATTACTTAATTTATCCCATTCTACTGTGCAGTATGTGAAAAAACGCTTTAAAGAAGAAAATTGGATCGAAAACAAGGTAAGAAAAGGTCGTCCAGCAAAGTTAAGAAAACGTGATCAGAGATTTATAATTAAAAAATTTGTGAAAAATTCACGTTTGAGTGCTGTAAAAGTTTCTGCAGAATTCAATAAAACATTTTCTACTTCAATTTCGCCTGAAATTTTTTGACGAGTTCTCAGAACAGCTGGATTACATGGACGTTCTGCCCATAGAAATTTTTTTGTGAGTGAGAAAAACAGAAAGTTTAGGCTTCCCTTCGCACTATCAATGATAAATAAGCCCCAAACCTATTGGAATAATGTCTTATTTGCCGATGAACATTTTTGGTGCTGATGGGCATATAATTGTATGAAGAAGAAAAAATGAGGAACTTAATCCTAAGAACTTAGTTGGAACAATTAAGCATGCCGGTGGAGGTATCCTTGTGTGGGGGTGCATGTCAGCATCAGGACTAGGAAATTTGGTATTTATTGATGGCATAATGAATCATGCTGTTTTTATAAATATTTTAAGAGACAATTTTAAATTATCAGCTCAAAATTTGGGTATTGGAAACAACTTTGTTTTTTATCAAGATAACGATCCTAAGCACACGGCTCGCAACGTTTGCATCTGGTTTCTCTATAATTGTCCACAAATTTTTTAAAAACACCACCTCAATCGCCAGATTTAAACCCAATAGAACATATTTGGAGAGAACTGGAGGTTCGAATACGAAAACACGACATTCACACGAAAAGCGAACTGAAAACAATTATGATGGAAAAATGGATGAACATTAATGCAAAAATTACAAAAGAACTAAAGGAATCTATTCCCAGACGTTTAAAATCTGTTTTGGATGCTAAAGGATATCCTACTAAATATTAATTTAACGAAAAATTAGAATATTTACATACTAATATGTAGAGACTTTTTACAAGTGTACGATGACTTTTGTGAGATAAAGTTTTTGTTACTTTTGGATTATTGGATTCTTAAAAATAAAGTTTTACTATGTTTTCAAAATATTTCATGTAGTTTTGTTAAGAATAGATTATAGATCTTATTATTAAATACCCATTCTGAAATATTCATTTTAATCAATGAATAGACCCCTATTTCATTGAAAATCGTAAGTGTACGAACACTTTTGGGAGCCACTGTATAGATAATAGCTACTCTGATGCATGAACGTCGTTTAAAAAAATTCTGGATCTTCTGTCTTAATGTTATATACATTGCAAGAAAAAAATTTGCATGTTATGGAAGTTTATAAGCAACAGATATAAGTGAAATGCTGATATTTTATGTATTTCTATGCTTCAACATGCATGTGCATATACTAATCAAAATGAAGTAGACTGACTGTTGATCTCTAGTAATGTAAAAATCATCTAATATTCATGTTACTAAACCTTTCCATTTATCCTGTTCTTTTTTTAAACAATGCTCCTCTAGACAAAGTATTAAACGCTTTTTAAAATAAAATTATTTATAAATGGAAATGGAAAAAGTGGAAAAAAGTATGAACGTATGCACATTTGATATCCAAATTAAATTCTTTGTTAAAATAAGTAATAAGTCAGTTTGTAAATACAACATCCATGATGGTAAAGATTGTAAAAGTTAACTGAGAGTAGCATAAGAATTGTGTTTCCTCGTGTGTAGTTAAAGCGTATGTAGTCAGTGGCGGACCAAGGGGGGGGGGGGGGGGAGGGGCGGTCCGCCCCGGGCCTCACTTACTAAGGGGCCCCACGACAGGGGCCTTTTCTAAAATTAAATGATAACTTTACTACAAAAAATTACATTTTTAATTTTTTTTCAAAAATCAGACAAGAACGTTATTGTTTTTATAAAATATTACACTTGCATATTTTAGCGACTTCCAACATTTCACGTGCCCCCCCCCCCCAACTTAACTTGAAATAAATTAAAATGTTAATAGAAGTTCAGTTAAAACCATAAAATTGTAGAAAACTTTTAAGAAAGCTGGGTTTTTTGCCGCCTTTTCAAACTGTGAAACTGAAGATTCCGATTATGTCTTTAGCCTTAACATAGATTTTAACAGTGATATGATCCATAGCATAAATTCGATGCTATATTTTTTTTCTGATTTTATTAATATTATATTTATTCCATTATCCCTGATTTTCCATTAGGCCCGGAACTCGTAAGTTTTTTTGGGCCCCCGAATGTTGGGGGTCCAAAAAACTTTTATTTTAAAAGAAGAAAAAAAAAGAAAATTTCCAATTCAGTTTTTTTTATTTTACCTTTTTCAATATCAATTTTTATTATATATCCTTTCAAATTTGATTGATTGGTTCATCATATGTATAGTTATATGTATAGTTCATATGTATGTTATAGTGTATATAAGGGATTACTAAGTTTTTCTGGTTGCATTGTATTGGTGTTTCAATTTAATGAAGAAGTTAATATGTTGTATTGCTTTTTGTTATTTGATAATGCTCTAGGCTTCTACGCTTCAAATAGCCAATTCTCGGTAAAATGATACTTTCACAATGATTCATGATTATTTTTTGTGTGTGTCAATTTTGGAAATTTTACGCCCAGATCACTGTTAGGGGGCCCCCATCGCCCCATCCCGAGTTGTGAATGAAGTCAAGAATTTTCTAAATCGGGCCCTGTTATAGACTGGTTAGTTTTCTGGTGTCAGAAGTCCTGATTTAAGCATTAGGTTGAGGAAAGACAGACGGATGACGACGGTGAGCCTGGAAATTACAGGTAAGCCGATTCTTTGTGTCAGATTCTGGCTTTGGCGTAAAAATTTGAATAATGTTGTGTGTTTTGGAAAATTTGGAAAATTGATCGATGCAGTGGAGAAGCTGTGCGACGAGTCTGAAAACCTAGATACAAGAGGATCAGCTCAGATTATAATGACAAATGTTTGCGATTTTAAGTTTATAGCGTTTCTACGCCTGCGGTCAGACATTTTGGAGGAAATAAGCCACACTCAACAGTACCTGCATATTCAGGGGATTTCCTTGGACAAGGCTTTAAATGAACTAAGAGCATTGGAACTTTTTATTCAGGAAAGCAGAGAATCTTTAGTTAGTGATGCTTTGGACTTCACTTCCCAGAAATGTGAAGAAATGGGAATTGCTATTCAAAAGAGAGGCAGAAAAAGAACGAAAGAGATGATGCCGGGTGAAAAAGCTAAAGATGAGGGTTTATCTTTACAAGAAGAACTAAAGAGGTCCATGTTCCAGGGCCGCCCAGAGACTTTACGGGGCCTGGGGCAAACTTCTGTTGAGGGCCCCAAGAAAAATAAAAATTGCAAAGAGACGAAAACACACATTCAAATTAAGTTATTCATACTTAAAAATTTTTTGTATGAATGATTAACATAATTATTATATTTCATTGCACTGCTCTCTTGTTATATTTTCTGAGGAAATCTAATAAATAATTTTTAAAAAAATTTTGGGGCCCCTCCGGCAGTTGGGGGCTTGGGGCAAAGTGCCCCAGTTGTCCCCCCCCCTCTGGGTGGCCCTGCCATGTTCCAGTGTGTAGATAGGTTGTATTTGGAACTCCAAACAAGAACAAAATCCATGGAGAACATTCATAACAAATTTGAAGTCTTGCAGTCGGTTAATTTGATCAAAGCTCCAGATGAGAAATTGCCAGAACTTATTTCTTGTCTAATTGAAAGTTACGACAAATTTTCTAAGGACGAGGTTTTGCCAGAAATGAAAAGACTAAGACGTAATTGGTCGGATAGCTCTTACGTCTAAGGACATCCATCAATCGTTTCTGCATAGATTGAACCAGTTTGAATGTTTCATTAGGAGATATATTATTCCATTCCATAATGATAACCTTCAAATATTAATACAGAGGGAGTCAAAAAGTGGTCAGCTCTTCAAGTTTTGCAGTTCATTGTTGGTATGGAATTTCAAGAGTCAGTACCAAACTTGTGTTTAGCACTAAAGTTGTTTTTGACGATTTGTATTTCAGTCGCAACTTGTGAAAGCAGTTTTTCGAAATTGAAAGTCATCAAAAACTATTTGCGCTCAACAATGAACCAAATCATACTAAATGGCCTAGCAATGTTATCCATCGAGAACAAGTTGGCTATGAAAACAAACTTTCATGAGACAATTAGACAATTTTCTGATGCAAAAGTTAGAAAAAGACAATTTTAAAAGGAGGCTTTTACCTATTTGAAATTAATACAGAATTCTTAATTTAACTTGCTTATATGGAATTTTTAAAAAGTGTTTGTTTTTAATAAGTTTTTAGAACGCACTTTTTGGAACCCCCCTTTTTGGAAATGCCCCTGGGTCTCATATAACATGGTTTCACACAACACGGCATTTTCTAGGTGATGTATTCCCATTATATTTTTTTCATACTGATACTGTGAATGTGTATTGCCTTGTGAAAAGTAAAAATTTTTAAAGTTGAATTACCAATAAAGTTAACGTAGATCAAAGTGAGGTATTTCTTTGGTTTTCCTTAAAGCTACCTGAATATTATAAGTAAGTATTGGCGCCAAAATGGCTCCTATTTTTTATATGAATTTTATCTTTAACTATTATCGCTTTTATTAATCAAACGGTCAAGCCATATACCATTCACCTTGGCCCGACGAAAAATTCATACAACGAAAACCAGCGCCGTACAATTGATTTTAACCTTGTACCGAACAGTAAGTTAGCGAGCTCATGGCTCAGGCGGTTAGAACGTTGGTTTCGGAGCTGTGCCATGCGTTACATCATTGGTTTGATTGCTCGAACCCAGGCCTTGACATAAGACCTTTTTTATTAATTTAACGCTTAAACAGTAATGATCATTGCTCACCTCGTACTGCACGAGTTCGCTCCCTTATTCTGTCAATTTTTTTCTCTGCACACAGGGGCGTGCCGACGGGACAGGACTCCCCCCCCCCGCCCCCCACAGAGCTAAAATAAATTTTTTTAATTTACAAAAAATGCAAAAATATTTCGTATAGGCCTAATAGTAACTGTGTTATTTTTTCTTTACCATTACGATCTCTATTGCACTTACATTTTTAGCGATCTTTATTGTTACAATTTTAGCGCTATACAGTGCCAGAAACAGTATTTCTAAAGCCAAGTGCCGAGTGCTGTTTATACACTTCTACAGTACTATCCGCGAAACGAACCCTTGCATATCAAAGTATTGAAAGCGTCTTTTTTTCAACAGGGCACGCACGCACTGTTTCGTCGCTTATCTGCTTTAAAAAGCTCTTCTTGTTAGATTTTCATTCCAATAATGACGGGGGCGTCGCTTTAAATATTTTATCCGAATTCATAGATATATGATTTTTAAGAAGTGGCATCTAGTACTCTAGATAGCCTAAAATGGCATTATTTAACACCTATTTTTCAAAATTTTCCGGGGGAGGACCCCCGGACCCCCCCTTCGGCTGGGGGGTATTCCATACCCCCAGACCCCCGGAAGACACCCCCTTCTAGTCCACCCTGATAATAGAGCGTCAGGGAAATGGACGACCCCTAGCACATGGAGGCCTTGACCCCCCAGAACAAAATCCTTAGCACGCCACTGCCAGCACAGGTCAATAGCCTGAGGAGACTGTCTGATTACGGCAAAGAAAGGCTATCTGTCATTAGAAAAAGTTAAAAATTACCTTTTTTGGGGGGGCCCAAAAATAAATCCGCCCCGGGCCCCAGATGGTCTAGGTACGCCACTGTATGTAGTTAGAGCATTAACTTCACTCGTATAGTGTATTCCACAAGAAATAAAAAAGTTGAATGGATTTATTCAGGTACCGACTGGAATACGTAGTAATTAACGGATAGTAATCCTATATTTAATTCCCGAACGGCTTGGGGGGTTGGTCTCCAGAATTAAGGTCTGTGAATAAGTCCTACGATTGACATAAATACTTCCTGCCCTGATAGATCCCAGTTTGTTCAGCGCTCTCATAGGAAAGTAATATCGGTAGCATTGTTGTTGTTGTTGTGGCTTGTGCTCCTTGACCGACAGTATATCAGAAGTCCATAAAGGCTATTGGGTGGGATGGTGTGGCTCCGGTTTTGAATAGAACCACAAGGGACGGAGTCCGACTTGGCTAAAGTACCGGTCCCGTAATTTTGAACCGAGTCAAGTGACGAGACCGATACACTTGATCCCGCACCTCCAGAGGTAAATTTTGAGAACCTGGAGGACATTGCAGACACGACAGATTTTTCGTGCACCAGCCGCCATTAGCGTATACGGTGGTGAATTTGTCAGCGACCGACATCGAATCAGAGACGTTCAGATCACTGGCTCGCTGCCTTTGCCAACTGGGCCACCGCGCCCATATCGGTAGCACTAACATACCCAACCGACCTTCAAACAAATCATTTCTCCTGTTTAACAAACACTAGTATTCATAAGATGACGTTGCTTTTTAGACAGTGTCCCCCCTGTCTTCGTTTATTTATAATTGTTTTATCATTATTTCTGTGATCCGCATGCATTTGTTGCGTCTCAAATTTGGTCAGGCTTTAGCTGCCTTCTACTTTTCGGGGGAAAAACTAGGTCTCATAAATAAGTAACAAGTCACAAAATGTAAAGAAAGTATTGACGTAGAAAGAAATTTTCCTGTTTTTACCTTAAATCTTTTTTGCGTGTTTGTGACGTTTTGGTAAACGGTTTACCACATGATGTTCTTGTAAATGCAATTTATATTATATTTTCGTTTCCAAGCTAACCCATTTTGTATGTCGGTTAACGTCACAACCTTCCACTGAGTTGACCTGGGTTCGAATACCGGACAAGACATGGATATTTCTGTGTTGCCCCCCCCCCCCTAGGATCAACGTGTTTCTCCTAATGTATGTTCCCACATAATGAAGCAGCCTAACTAAACAGGAGGGGGGGGGGTATGTACGAGCAGATGTGTTAAGGATAAAGGTCTGCAATATTAGAAGAAAGAAAAGTTCCATTTTCATTTTAAAAAGTTCTCTATTTAGCTAATGAAGACCAATTGCTTGAATTTTTTTAATGTATAATATCCATCCATAAATCAATTAAGGGAGTCTTTCATCTTTTTTTAACCTCAAAATATTCCTTTGTAATTGTTAATTTTTTTATAATAAGTTCAGAACACATAAAAAAAATATCATTCGAAAACTTCGTAATAGAATAGGAGTTAGTAGAGGAGTAGAGATATCAAAAGCTGTTGGTGGCGGAGTTCCGTGGCCTAGGAAGCAGTACAGGGGATGTACGTTATTTCATACTTATATTCAATCTTGTCATTTCAGCATTATTTGCGCAGTATGAACTTTGAATAGTAGCTGTAGAAATTTTAGTATTTTCAGTTCATAACTGTATGCTTACAACAGTTTAGTTTATATTTGAGAGATGCGTATTTTCTGGCTTTTTTTACTAAGTCTAGGTTAAGAGTTAAAAATTGCCATCTATGTTTCATTCATAACATCTTATATCAGTATACTTTAGGTCTCCCCCCCCCCCAAATTGTCAAGAAATATACGGTAAAACAAAGTAAACAGTCGTGTCTCTATTACACTTCAAATTGAAGTGAATACGAAGCAATGAATCCTGCCTCAACTTTGAAAGACATCAATCTACTTCACAGAGGAATCCCGTTCTGGAAATGTCTTTATTCAGCTCATTTTTGAGGTTTTGTTTTCAAGTCTATTCTTATTGCATTCTTAATCGTTTAAAATTTAGCGTTTAAAACTTTATGTGGCACGAAAGTTAGACTTTGGTGAAATAGCACAAAGCAGTATTGGGGATGGATAGAAATTTGCCCGTAGTCCATGAACTCGTAATTTCCCAAGGGTTATAGGAAGTTGAAGAAAGGAATTCTACCAAAATTGCTGCTCAGGGATACTAAGCTGTTTAGTTGCCGCAGATTGACATCATCTTTACTTTACATGTAACAATTATCTCTCAGACCTTGGAATACGAAGTTCCTCTGAAAAGGAAAATACTTTTTTAACAATAGAAACAATTCATTGAAAAAAATATTAGTTTTAAAAAAGTGCTTAGAGGGGAACAGAGGAAGGCTTACATGTGAGTGAGGAGCTCTCATGGCGAGTCCAACTGAATCGTTACTTCGAATCCAACAGTGGTTCATCTTATCTCTGACTGCTAGAGCAGGTGACTGCAGTGGTGGCATCAAATGGATAGTATCTTGTTGACGGAAGTCATGTGGCCCAAAAGGAAAATTCAGGTGTATCAATTTTTTTCATTAAATATTTAGTCTAAAGAAGGTTAGTGTGCTAGGGTGAAGAACTTATGGTTGAGATTAGAGTGCCATTTCACTATTACGATAGGATTTCATGGCAACAGCAATTCTATACTACCATGGAAACTGTGAGGCATTGACCATCTAGTTTGCCCTTTTCTCAGTGAATGAAATTCCGGATAAATGAAAGGAAGTGACAAGGATAAACTCATTATAGTCGTGGTTATTGTGTTTTAAACAGTTTGAAATGTACAGATGCAATAACAACAAAAACAAAATTCAGCCAAGGTAAGTCAACCTGGTTCGTCCTTAGGAACGTAGCCAAATAGGCGATCAAGGGTTGTTTAATTATGCTGTAGGTGTTAGGTAGGGAAAAAATGAACACTGTGACAGGTTCATGCATTTAGTAATTTACCAACTTGTTTGATCATTTATTCCTCTTATGTAATTGTGCATCGTACTTTCAGATTTTGTACAGAACCCTTCTCATAAAACCACCACACTTTTCCATACTTGTTGTGTAAAGTTAAATATATATTGATCAGTCTTGTAAACGTGAAGTGTGCGAATTTTATAATAAACATATGAAAATATTTTAATAAAAATGGGATTAATTTTATAAGGTTAGAAATTAATTTATTTACAGGATTTAGCTATTTTATAGCCTACTGGAGTTTATTATCTACTTTTTGTATCTCATGCCAACAGAAATTTGGCACAACCTGAAGGACACCAAAGTAATAAAACGCTCTTTTTCTAGAACAGAAATAGAATATTCTCCACGATTTTCTTCGATTTCGCGATTCTCGAGCGCATTATAACCATTTTTAATTACTTTTTATAATTTTTATTAATATTTGAATGAACCCCGTAAAAATGTGCTTTGCCTTACTTAGGATTGAAAGAGATTCCCCTCCAATATTTTCTTGTCATCACCATGTTCAACTGCATGAACTTTGTTCTTAACTATTTCACATTTTGGATACTTTAAAAGGTCCAGAGGGGAATTTCACGCCTCTAAAAGTGTTGAAAATTAGATTTTGCATTGTGTTCGATATCATTATGGTAGAGTTTCAGCCTGCAGCTTTCGAATGCCAATCATTTTCGTAATGTGTGTTTTAAAAAGTTCCAGTAAAGGTAATGAGAAATTTTATTGAGTTGACAATGAAACCTCTCCTGAATATGGATGTTTTCATTCTCTCTGAGTGTATTTAAATCCTTTTGCGTCATTTGCCATCATCATTTTTAGTATGTCTTAATGTCATCTAGTTAGGTTTAAATATATCTCAAGAATGGAAATGTTCTTCATCCTTGTTGAGTGTATCGAATTTCTTTAGCACTATTTTCCATTATCATTTTAGGTATGTGTTAATGTTAGTTATTTAGAAATAAATATTTTTCCTCAATTTGGTTGTTTTTCATCCTTTCTGAACAACGTTCTCAGAGATATAAATCGTAGTCTACGTTTTATATCAGGATGGTCTATGGCACGAAACTCGAGTAATAATCCACGTATGAGGGCGTGGGTTCGAATCCCACTTAGGACATAGATTTTGACAACGCGGAATTCATCCTGGTTTATCTTGTCGCTATGTCGTACCACATCTGGCGCATTGGAGTGTATTATGTTCCTTTTGGATCAACTGTCATAATAAATTTTCGCATTTCTTAATATTATTTAGATAAAAATAACTCTTCAGAATTTGGATGGTTTCATCCCTTTGAGGTTATTAAGTTGCTTTTTGCATCTCTTGCCATTATCATTTTTGATATAACCCATTTTTTGTCAGAAAGACATGATTTGGATGTTTTTGTCCTGTCTGAAAGTATTATGTTGCTTTTGCATAATTTGCCATGATCGTTTTTAGTATGTACTAGCTAATGTTAGCTAGAAATAAATATTTCTCCTGAATTTGGATGTTTTTTAATGTTCTGTGAGGGTTTCAAATCTGCTTTTGCACAACTTGCTAATATCATTTTCAGTACTTCAATGTTAGTTGGAAAAAAAAAATCCTCCAGAATTTGAATGTTTTCATAGTCTGTCTTGGTTATATCAAATTGTTTATGGGGCATTAATCATCTGTGATATAGCTCAATAAATCTTAATTATATTAACTTTTTCCGGCTGGTTTTTAAAGAGAAACTCCTTGAGTATTCTGTTCGATTTCACAAGACTTGAAAGTTTTAGATACTTTTTGCAGCATTTAGAATGAAAAAGGATTCTTCCTCAGTGTTTTATCGTCATTCAGCATGTTCACTGCTTAAAATTTATTCTTAACCGATAGAGTTTTACATTTTAGAATATTTCAAAGATTCTACATTGTAGTATCATGTCTTTATGTAAAAAACAGAATTGCCTTGGGTGTTTTGTTCCATTTTGGTATGTTCGAATGTTTTCTGTACCTTTCGCATACCTGCGATTTATGTTACTTAGGTTTGAAAAGATTTGTCATTTAGGAAAAAATGACATGATGTTTTTTAGCTTACAAATAAACCTTTCAGTAGGATTTCGCTGCATCCCTATTTTTTAGGTTTTATTATCATAGAAAAAAATTATTTCGAGCAATGTGCTCGGTTTTAGCATGCTCAAGGGTATTTTGTACTTTCTTTCGTATATCAAAGAATTTTGTTATGTATATTTGAAAAGAACTTGATAAAAACATCACCATTAATTATTTTCATATTTAGCAAAAGTTTTTCTTAGGGATTTTGCCTTTCACCTCCTTTGAGTGTTCCCAATTGTTTTAGCCTCTCATGCCAATAACTTGTGTAGTATGTTTAAAAGGACCCCCTATGTAACAACGAAAGTTTTCTTAGATTTTAAAAGAGTCAATTTTCCAGTGTTCCGTTCGGTTTCATCATGTTCAAGCATATTATAAATATTTGGCATATATTTATTCCTCTATTACCAAATGCATTTTTAAGAAAATCTTTAATTCCAAGCCGACAATCATTGGAAACATTTTTTCCGTAGATTAACATTGGGCTGAGCGAATCCAATATGGCTGGTACTCAGCAGCCTCAAGCAGTTTTACCTATTAATATATTAAAGTATCCGTTCAAGAATATCAGGATTTTTACTGATGTTAGAAACAAAATCACTTCGAGTATTATGTGCGATTGTGGCTCGAGTTCATTGATTTTCTTTCACATACTTACGAATCTTGTTAGTTACATTTGAAAAGATTTCATCAGAAATTTCAGAAATTTCGTCAGGTTAGAAATGAACCCAGAATTTATCTGTGGATTTTTCTTTTGTGAGTTATTTTAGCATCTCATGCCAATGTCATTTTTAGAATGTCTTAAATGATCCCAAATTAAAAATATGTTTTTCTGTTAGACCAGAAAGATAATCTTCCCCAGTATTTTGTTTGATTTTGCCCCGCATGAGTGTATTATAGACATTTGAAGCCCTGTTATTTCAATTGTGGCCCCTGCAAGAGGCATACGATAGATAGACAGTCAGATATCTAGATAGACAGATATATAGAGAAAGAGAGATTAGACAATATGAAGTTTTTTCCTTTTAGATTTTGGTTTGATTTTTGTATATTCGAGTGTGTTATCTACCTTTCGCATGCCTGCGGTTTCAGTTATTTATATTTTAAAAGGATCCTATACAAAGTGTTGTGAATTTTATCAGGTTATAAATAAACCATTCTCCAGAATTTTTTTCAGCATTTTCGAAGCTACTAGATTGTTTTTGCCTTTTTAAGAATTTTTTTTTTTAATTTCCAGCTTTTGTGGTGCTCTAAAGAGTTTCAGCATCTTGGGTCAATATCAGTCTCAGAATACCTTAAAGACTCCAAATTAATAACACACATTTTTTTAGATATGAAAGAATCAAGTCTGGTATATTTCTTTCTATTTCACTTTCAGGAGTATGATATACTTCTTGTAGCACCACTATTTCCCAATTTAATTGTTATTTCAAAGCATACTGGTAAACTGTGTTATAGCATGTTCAGGTTTGAAATAGATTCTTGTTAGAACTCTTATGTATCTCTGCTTCTCGAGTATATTAAATTATTTTCACGCTCCAGCGTACTCAAATTCTGTAGATCTCAAGGTGCCCACAAAGTAATATTTTAACTCGTTTTTTAAATGAGTTTATTATTTTGAGCATCCATTTCGACTTCGCCAAGCTCGAGCATAATCCTCTACTTTTTAAAAGAGTCACCTACATTTTGCATGTAAACAGTTTTCGTAATTTATATTTTTAGAGTTCCTAATACAAAGTTTCACGATTTTAATGAGGTTAAATATTGATTTTTCTTGAGCATTTTTCCGTTTCACTGCTTCTTTGACCAAATTGTTTACTCAAATTGTTTATGCATGATTTACTATTATAGATTTTAGTATTCCTTAATAGGCCTCAAACTAAGAACTCTATTCCCCATAGACTGAAAAGAGGATTTTTAGGAATTATTTGTTTCATTTCGTCGTTCTTGAGTATTTTACATAATTTCTGCAAGACTGTCTTTTTCATTATTTTATACATCCTTTGCATGTGATTTATGTATCCTTTACATGAGTGGGATTTTTGTAATTTATATGTCAGAAGGTTTCTGTAAGTACTTTCAAAAAATTTTTCGGTGTAAAAAATTCTCTCCAGAATTCTTTACTTCATCTTCTTCAAATGATATTAACTACAAATCTCTGTCCTTTCATGGCCAATCTTAAGCTTCGGAAAAAGGAAAAAATCAGCTGGCGATAAGTAACAACTCAGCAGCTTTCATACATGCTTGGGATAAGCAAAGAAGGCTGTAGATTAATTTTAATTGAAAATCTGAAAATGAAAAAAGTTTGTGCTCGATTTGTGCCTTGGATTTTGACAGAACAGCAAAAAGAAGACATAAAAGCTTGCTGTGAAGGTTTCTTGACTACTGCGCAACAGGACAACAATATCTTAAAGTGTATTATAGCAGGAGATGAGACCTGGTGTCTACAATACGACCCAGAAACAAAAAGACAAAGTGCATCTAGTAGAAAGGACCGTCTTCTCCCATACGAAAAAAAAAAAAAAGAAGCACGGACGTCAAAATTAAAGACTAAGGGAATGCTGATTGCATTTTTTTGTTTACAAATGACTTATTCACTACGAATTTGTTCCTGAAAATCAAACAATTAATCAGTATTTTTACAAGAAGGTGCTTTTTCGGTTAAGAAACAGGATAAGGCGAGTTAGGAAGGAACTGTTTGACTCTGGGCAATGGTTTCTTTTACACGATAATGCTAGGCCCCATACAGCAATTTCTGTACAACAATATCTTGCTGAGCATTCAATTATAGTAATAAATCACCCACCATATTCTCCGTCTTATCGCTACCTGATTTTTTCCTTTTTCCAAAGGTTAAGATGGCCATGAAAGGACAGAGATTTGAAAACGTCTCGGCTATTAAATCAAATGTTACGCGTATTTTGCGAACGGCTAGTTCCAACGCCTATAAACAGTGTTTCGATGACTTGAAGAAACGCTGGAAAAATTGTATAGACTCCTCTGGCGATTATTTTGAAGGAGATAAATTTATTTGAAGGTAGGTAATATTTTTTTAAAATTTATAAAACATTGTCCGGTTACTTTATGGACGCACCTTGTATTTTCGCAAATTATGCCAATTTTATTTTCGTATGTATTTATTCGCCCCAAATGAATGACTCTTTTTTTCCGTTTGGGTTCTTCAATAATTTTCTCGATTTAATGCTATAGTTGAACGTTTTACAGCCTTTTTAAGCTCTGTGATCTATTTGCTTTTATTTTTAATATATTTAAATGGGCCCTTGCTAAATGTATCCTTATAAATTCGTTAAAATGTTATGCCAGTATCTTTTATGTAGTGTTAAAAGGCTTCATAATCATTACTACTTTTGCTTAAACTGTATGTTTTTTTTTTTTTTTTTTTTTTTTTTTTTTTTTTTTTTTTTGGGGGGGGGGGGGGCTGGTCTTTTTAGCTTAGGGTGGAAAAAGAATCTTCAGTAGTATTTTGCTCGATAAGTTGCTCGATAATAAGCCTTATTCGGTTGTATTTCATATTTTTTGCTGATTATTTTAAGATTGCTAACAACATTTGAATGAGCTACGGTAAAATTCGTTAAAATTATTCTTCCACAGTATTTTGCTGTCGTTCTGATTGTCACTTCATATTAATTGATACATTTTAGTGTATTGTAAAGGGTCTTTAATATCAGGATTTTTAATGATGTTATCCGCAGAATCTTCTCGAGCATTTTATTCGATTTTTGTTGTTGTTGCTTATGCCTCTTGACCGACATGTAACATCAGGTCAAGTCCCGAAGGCTATGGGCGATAAAGGTGCGGCTCCGGTTTTTAACAGCACCGCAAGGGTCGGAGTCCGACTTGGCTAAATGACCGGTCCCGTAATTTTGAATCGAGTCAAGTGACAAGACCGGAACACTTGACCCCGCACCTCCAGAGGTAAATTTGAGAACATGGAGGACATTGCAGCCACGCCCTATTTTACGTGCCCCGGCCACCATTAGTGAACACGGCGGTAGATTTGCAGCGACGAGCATCGAACCATGGACGTTCAGATCACTGGCCCGCTGCTCTTGCCAACCGGGCTACCGCGTTCTTTATTGGATTTTTGTACGCACGAGTGATAGAGAATTTCGTTACTTACATATGCAAAGATTTTAGAAAAAAAATGTCATGAATTTTCTTAGTTTAGAATAAAATCTACCAGGACTTTTTATATCCCAGCTTTTTCGATTTTAAAAATTTATTCTAACATGTGTTGCCAATATCATTTTTAAAACGTTCTAAAGGTCCCCAAAATAATAACACGTTATTTCTTAGATTATTATTATTTTTAATCTTATCATCCTCAATCGTATTCTTTTCCTTTTGAAGCGTATTTATTTATTTATTTATTTATAAATATTATAACCTGCTTTAGGAAAATGTGCCGTGACTTTTTTATAGTTAGAAGAGATTCTACATTTCAGCATATTCAGCTGTGTGATAAGTATTTCTGACGTTTTGCAGTTATATTTTAGTATATTTTTAAGAATCAGGATAGAAATATCACGAATTCAGTTACCTTAAAATGGGATTTACATCATCATTCTGTTTTATATCAGGAAGTTTTAGTGTATTATCATTCCTTCAAATGTTTGAGCTTTATTTTTTGTTATTTACATTTGGTTGGAAAGGTTCCATTGGAAAATGTCACGAAACTTTTTGCGTTAGGATTTTGCTGCTCTACAGTTTTTTCGAATGCATTAAATTGTTTTCGCCTCGTTTGACAGATTTATTTTTTTTTGTATGCTTTGCTGAAAAATAATAGGACCTTTTTGTCAGTTTAAAAACAGTATCTTCTCGAGTATTGTTCGATTTTACGATGCTGGAGAGCATTATAAACCATTTTCCCCTCTGCTCTAATTTTTTTATTGTGATTCGAAGGGTTACCGAACAATGAATGTGTTATGACTCAATTTGAGTTTAGAAGAGATTATCGTCCAATATTTGACTGCACTATTTTTTTTTTCTCCTAAACTTATGCAGTTTTATACTTTAGAAAATTTTAGAGTATAGATTCGAAATTCAGTTTTAGCTTTCAATGACTTTAGGAGTGTCTCGAGCATTGAGTTCATTTTTGAAATATTCGTGGTGATATACTTTTGGCAAATCTGCATTTTTTAATATCTAATATTTTATACGGCCCCAATATAAATGTCATGAACACTATTAGTTTGAAATAAAATTTTCTCAAGGATTTTTGCTGTTTTTCTTCTTTTTGTGGTGTTTTTAAATTGGTTAAGCCTCATTTAATGTTATCGTTTTTCTATGCCTAAACGTGTGCTTAGTTAAAATTTGCTTTTTGTTTAAATCTAAATAGATATTTAAAATAATATTTTTATTTCACTTAAAGATAAGTTTAGTAATCTAGCCTTTTTTGCAACAGCAAAGTTCTGATATAAAATAGGTGTTTTTTCCAAATGGCAGAGAAAACAAATCATTACAATTGTACAAATACAGCTTTTATAGAGTAGAAATTTTCCTTTTTAATATTTAAGCACAATATTTGAAAAATTAAAGAAACATAATAGCATGAAAAAGGGAGATATAAGAGAAATATAAGAGAAATATAAGAGCATCGGCTCTGTTGCTGGTGAAAATATGGAAAAAACTGTAGAAATTTTGTGCTCTTATATTTGTTTAATTTTTCAAATATTGTGTTTAATTATTCGGATATAAAATTTCAATATATCAGTATGCCGATTCTATACAAGTCCTTTCCCAACTTTGTTTACTGTAATTCAGGCGATATTGCATGTTAAAACAAGGGAGACAACAACAGTGCGTTGTGTTTTAAAGTTTCCTTTTATTATCCAAAACTTTATTATTCGTGCATAAAAAGTTAAAAGACCGATATTATTAGAGTTGGCCAGATTGGGAGCCGAGTAAAATTTTTAGACCTTCCTTCCCTTGCCTTAATTCAGGCAACATCGCACGCCAAAACAAAGGAGAAAACAATAGTAAAAACTTTATATTTTCAAGTTTCCTTTTATATTTTAAAACTACATGTTTATCGATATTATTCGCATCGTCCGAATTAAATTTGCTTTTGAGCGAAAGTAAATTCTCTCCCAAGGGGAAGTTAAATGTTCTCAACCAAAACTTATCTTAATCAGAACTGAGAAAGCTTGCAACCCCTGACTTCCGACATCTTAAACACCCGCCCCTGTAAAAACAAAGGGTGAGTGGGATAACAATAGTTATTCACCTGACAGTCACCTGGCTGTAGTTAAAAGAAGGAATGCCGTAAACAGGAAAAGCAATACAGTCATCTCTATTGTTTCGGTCATTGACTTAACTGTTATTCTCTCTACCTGCCAGCTTTTGCAGACTTGTTTACATATAATACAATTTTTGTTAGTGAATGATTTAAATTCCAGTACTTTACCTTATTAAAACAGGGAGATCTAAAAGCGAGATTAATCCCTTTCCTGAATATTAATCATTGAACTGCTCTCAAGAAGCATCTAAATGACTCAAGTGTTTTGCAATAAACTAAATGTGTCTCTTGTGCATTTCTTCAGATAATGTATTTATATTATCAGCTGAAATCAGGGTGTGGGGTAATATATCAAAGACATATAATTACGATGACTTATAAATGACGGTTCTCCTCGTACTGAGAGATTAGTATCAAACTCTTAAGGCATCTCTTTTTGCCATTTGACATTTCAGCCAATATATATTACTAGTTCGGGATTAAAGCAACTATTCTCAAATAATAATAACAGAATTAATTTAGAGAAAATGGATTGCCACTAAATTCAATTTATTTCTGACCACGTATTGTATACCATTAGTTCAGAATACCAAACATTTAGCTTCCAATTTCTTAGATATCTATAGTTTAGGAAAATCATATTTCACGGTAGTAACAGTATTTATTTTTGGTCCAAAAGTTCACAAAGTTGTGTTTATATGCATTAAAATACTGTATGCCCACTTAGATGTGTAAAGCTCAAAACTTACATATTCTTCCATTTTCCAAATTTGGTTTTCCCTTTTTTTTTGAATTTCCTTTCATGCTTTCACAGTTTAAGTTAATCTGCACTAAATTAATTTTCTGCATAAAGAAGTTCTTGAGTGGAACAATAGCGTGTCGTTTAAACAAGATTCAACTGTATTAACACTATTACACAACATATGAAAGAGCTTCCAGAGGTAACACGCTTCAAGTATTAGGAGAGATAGTTTTGCGGGGACAAAAGAAGGTTATGAATAAAGAAAGTAAAAAAAGACGGTGGTTGAGTATTTTTATACTCGCAGCTTCATCAGCAAGAAACTTATCTAAGAAGCGCGAACAGGATAGCATTTGGGGGAGAGCAGAGAATACCGCTACCCACGCCGCACATAGCCGTATGTGGATTGCTAAAATAAAGACACAACACTAGAAATGCGAGGAAGATTTTGAAGATCAGCACGTTTTTTCCTGGCTGAAACAAAAACCAGTAGAAGAGTAAAACTTTGCAGAACTCCCCCATTTACAAAGGTTACAGAGCTCTCCGTTTTACACAATAGTATACTGGTAAGCTCGCCAAATTCACAGTCCCGATATTGTCAGAAATTTTGTAATTGGGACAGAATTAAAAGCGGAGAATTTTTTCACATTCGTCTTTATAAGTCTACATAGACAGGGCAGACTCAGTCTCCCGCCTCTGTCTGAAGCAAATTAATCTGGCAGGTGACATTTAGTACGAAACATCAACAGATAACAGACGTGGTTTCGGTACGATTTGGCGATATGCCTAGCTACGACAATTTTGACTGTTACCTGGTGGGACGGGTAAATGAACGGAATCTTGGTATCTTCTTATCGAATAGACAGTGTTTTATGACAAACCAGGAACTTTATCTAGTAATTTAATGATTTTCAGCATACACCGGGAATTAAACCCCGATCTCATCTCAAAGGAAATACTGCAGCTGCACTTCCCGAGTTTTGTCGACTTTGCGCAAAGGACCATTTCTTCCACAAAGTCTCAGGAGAATGATCGCTCGATTCTAGAAAAATGGACATCTTGGAGTTCAACCGGATCGAGAACGAAAACCGGTTCCTTCAGATGTAGTTGAAAATGTTGCCACCGTTATTGTTGAACAGTCAATGGATAATGTTGTAGGCTGTAGTATTGCACATGCAGTGTCACGACACTTGGGCGTTCCCAATAGCACAGTGTAGAACGTACTGAGATAAATGATGCATTGTTTCCCGTACAAAATCAGTCATAATCAACAGTTGCTGGCCATCGACAGGTTAGAAGCGACTGACATTTGCATTGATATTTCTTGATAGAGTTGAAGTGGATGCATCGTGGTCATGGCAGATTCTGTGGAGTGACGAGGCCCATTTCCACCTCAGTGGAACGGTGAACACCCATTTGGGACATAGAAAATCTCCGTACCTTCCAAGAGATTCCACTCCACTCCCCGAAAGTTACAGTTTGGTGTGTATTCACAGCCACATTCCTTCTTGGACCTTTCTTTTTCGAAGAGGCTACTCGCAATGGCCCTGTGACATGCACCGTGACGGCCAACAGGTACAAAAGTATGCTTGAAACCTTTGTTGTACCCCATTTGAAACAGCGGCAATATATTGATTCAGTTACTTTTATGCAAGAGGGTGAGCCTCCACACATTAGACTCTGTGTACAGCAGTTTCTTCGGTAACGTTTCGCCAATGACAGAATAATCAGTGCGTGTCCGACAACCTGGACATCTTGTTCTCCGGATCATAATCCGTGTGATATTTAGCTGTGGGGACACTTAAAAAATCTTGTTTATAGAGGACGTCTAGTAACACTGGTAGAATTGAAAGAAGGTATCACTGTATGTGAGAAGCATTTCAGTCGACCAACTACGATCCGCAGTTGAACAAGCTGTCCACAGACTGCAGATTTTACATCTACAAGAAGGGAACCATATTGAGCAGCATTCCCTGCGTCAGTAAGGTGTTTGTCACGTGAATGTTTGGTACTTTCAAATAATGTGTTTTTGTGTATTTTCAGCATATGTCCAGCTGTACAGCGCCCTCTATAGGTTTTTTCAGGAACTAAGTATTTTTTCGCGTTATCCGTTTCTCCATGTCTTGAATAGCATATGTACAAAATTTGAAGCCTTTACACTGAGTAGTTCGATGTACAGGGAGGTCAGAGTAGGGTTGTTTTAATTCTTGTCACCCGTTATATGTATATATGTATATATATACATACATACATACATATATATATATATAATATATATATATATATATATATATATATATATATATATACAGGGACATTTCATATTGAATGGGACAAAAATAATAACAGTACAAATTCTGTAATTGATTTATTTGGCCGAAACAAATTAATTCTGAAACTACAATTATACAAGTTTTATCTGGCAACAGCGAAAATTCTTCCAGTTACGAAATCGCCGCTAGAGGCACTGTTAATCAAAATGGCGCCATCCATGCAGGAGAAAGCCTACTGTGTTTTGGAATAGGACAAATCATCATCAATCATTCGACAATCATCATCCAAAGACATTTTCGCACAACATTTGGTAAAGAACCACCGCATTGTCACAACATCGAATGGTGGGTGAAGCAGTTTCAGGACACAGGCTGCTTGGGTAAGAAAACTAGCCCAGGACCACCAGAAGCCAAAAACGAGGTTGTTGAAAAAATTCTTGAAACGTTTTTACGAAGTCCCTCATAATCAACGATGCGTGCGAGTTCTGAACTCAATGTGCCTCATCCAACGGTGTGGCGTGTGTTACGGAAACGTTGGAAACGTCTAAAATTCCGGCCATACACTGTTTAGATGGTGCAGGTGTTAAAACCTTCCGACAAACCGCCGCGTAAAGCTTTCTGTGAGAATTTGCAAGATAAGCTAGAGGTAAATGGTTTCGCGAACAGACTTGTGGTTACGGATGAATTCACTTTTTACGTTTCTGGTACTTAGACCAGACGTAAACTAAGTCCTAAGACTACGTTCCTACTTCCAAAGTTAATCGCTAAAATTTACGATTTTGGGGAGCGGAAATTCCACATGGTGTAATGGAACATGGGCGTGATTATCCAAAGGTGAAAGTTTTCTGCACCATTTCCAACAGTTGTGTTTGGTCCTTTTTTCTTCGTAAAAAAATCGATTAACGGGGGCATTTACCAAGGTATGCTATCAGAGTGGTTGTTCCCTCAGTTGGAGGAAGCGGTTCCTGACTTCATTTTGCAGCAAGACGGTGCTCCACCACATTGGCATAAAAACGTACGTCAGTACCTGAACGATAATCTGCCTCATCGTTGGATTGGCCGTGCTGGGTCAAACGATATGCCGTTGTTGGCCACCGAGATTCCCAGATCTAACCCCTTGTGATCTTTTCCTATGAGGTTTTGTTAAAGACAAAGTGTTCGTGCTTCCATTTCTCCAGGACTTACAACAGCTGAAGCAGCGGATAACTGAAGTGCTCTATTCATTAACAAAGGATATTCTATCACGAGTGTGGCAGGAACTGGAATACCACATAGATATTTGCCGTGTCACCGGAGGGGCACACATAGAACATCTATCGAAACTTGGATAACTATAGTTTCACTGTAAATTTGATTTATCAAAATAAAGTAATTACATCGTTCACAGGAATGCTTTTTTTGTGCCATTTAATAGGAAACACCCTGTATATATACACTATCTTCCAATAAGTATTTGGGCACCCATGCAAATGATGATATCTGCTGTCCTGATATAGTAACGCCCTCTGCCGTTAAATATCCTGTAGGAAACAACATTGGCATTAGTCGCATGCAAGATGCCACGAATTGCAGAGTCATCTGATTTCGATAAAGGTGTAATCATCGGGTATCACAGAAATGGTCGATCCTTCAGGGACATATCTAGCGAGCTGAATTATCTAAAATCGACAGTGACCTATGTGATTCAGAAGTGGAAGGTGAGCGGTAATTGTGGGAATGTGCCCCGAATCGGCAGACCCACGAAACTGGGAGATAGAGACCGACGGGTGCTGTCCGGACAAATTCGGAAGAACCGAACCTAACCAATGGCCTACATAATCCAGGAGTTTCAACAGGCATCCGGGAGTGTTGTTTCGATGAATACCACCCGTAAGGAAGCACATCTGCTTGGTTTTCACGGTCGTGCTGGCGTCGATAAGCTTTTGATCACAAAGTCCAACCGCGCTGCTCAGCTAATTTGATGCAAAGCACGTTGGAAGGGGACCATAGATCAATGGAAACGGGTTCTCAGGAGAGACAAATCAAGGTTCACCCTTTACCGTTTGGATGGCAGGGTCTGGCGTCTGCCTGGAGAACGCCTTCTGCCAGAATGCATTGTGCCCACCGTGAAGTTCGGTGGAGGTGTAATTATGGTCTGAGAGTGTTTCTCCTGGTATGGACTGAGACCCTTGGTCCCATTTCATGGCAAGCTCAACGCCGACGCCTACTGCACTATTTCGGATGACAGTGTGCTTTCTACGTTGTGGCAATTTTACGGGTTGGACCCATGTTACTTCCAGGACGACAACGCCAGCATTCATGTTGCTAGGTCCACCATGGATTGGTATGATGACAATGGGGTTAACCGGATAGACTGGCCTGCCCAGAGCCCAGACCTGAACTCTTTCGAGAACCTCTGGGACGAGTTGGATCGCCGATTTAAGGGGTACAACAACGGTCGAAAATCGGTGAAGGGACTTACATCTCTTCTCCAAGCTGAGTGGAAGAAAATACCACTAGCCGTCATACAAGGACTTGTGGAAAGCATCCCCTGGAGGGTTGAGGCTGTAATTGCCTCTCGTGGAGGCTCTACCAATTATTGAATATTAATAAATTTTGTTTTTCTTTTCTATTACACTTTAACAGGTGTCCAAATACTTATAGTGTATATATATGTGTGTGTGTGTGTGTGTATATATGTATATATATATATGTATATACTATATATATACATATACACTACCCTACAATAATGGACCGGACGGAGGCGGATTTGCATAAAATCCTACTGCATGTCGGATTTTATGCATATCCAGTGCTGGCACGTGACCTGTTAAGGTTAAATATGATACGCGCTACCGTTACTACGTTACAACTACGTAGCACGATAAGTTGTATACTACGTTACAACTTATCATATTTAACCTTAACGATTAAATTTGATTAACGTAGTTAGTTCCGTGTAAAATTGTGACAATATATCGAAACGAAAGGAACTTAGTGACTTTAGAAGAGGTGTTATAGTTGGTTGTCACATTAGTGGCAAATCTATTCGCGCAATTGCGGTAGAATTATCACAGCCACGGTCAACTGTTGGTGATGTCGTGAAGAAGTGGAAGACTACGGAGTTGGGACACGAACTGCACATGTTGGTCGTCCCGTAAACTGACCGAACGGGTTCGGCGTGTCCTGAAGTGTGAGGTTCGTAAGAACCGCAAGAAAACACTCCAAATCATCAACAGTGAGTTTCAACAGGCAGCAGGGATTACAGTGCACCCCAATACTTTGCGGAAAGAACAGCACACCCTCAATATCTACGAATGTGTTGCCGCACACAAACCAAACATCACCCCCATTCAACAAATACGACAGACTCACTTGGTGCTTGCAACGTCGCAACTGGACTGGGGACTACCGGAAAATTGCTTTCTTGAGCGACGAGTCACGCTACACGCTCTTCCAGTCGTGCCTGGGTTTGGCGAATGGCAGGTGAACGTCTGTTACCCGAGTGCATCGTTCCAACTCTCAAGTTCGGTGGTGGTGGTGTAAATGTTTGGGTGTGTTTTTTATGGTATTGCCTTGGACATTTCTATGTTGTTCCTAGTAAATTGAACGCCGACGCCTACATGAACATTTTGGACAATCAGGTTCTTCCTACGCTCTGGCAATTTTATGGAACGGACGAATGTTATTTCCAGGACGACGACGCTCAATGTCATGTTGTAGCCTCTGTCAAGCAGTGGTGTCAAGATATGGATGTAAAACGTCTTCCCTGGCCTGCTCAGAGTCCCGACCTCAACCGCATAGAATATTTGTGGGACGAGTTAAAGCGACGCTTACGGACCAGGGAACCAAGTACGAAATCTACAGCTGAGCTGGCGACATTCTTGCAGCAGGAATGGACACAAATACTTACAGCTGTGTATCAAAAACCTTGTTGAAAGTATGCCTAGAAGGGTTGCTAGTGTAATTGCAGCACGTGGGAGACCATACCCCTATTAAAGCATGTATTCTTTCCTTTATACCATCACACCTTGCTGTTCGGTCCATTATTGTAGGGTAATATATATACACACAATATATATGTATATATATTTACACACACCACGTATACCATTTCCTGACCTCATAAACTTTTGAAAAAGATACCGCTTGAGGGAGCTGCCAAAGAATTTATCAAATTTACTCTTTTATTCACGCAAAACTTTTCGACCAACAATCCGAAAGCGAGAATATCACTTCATAATTAGGTGTTCGAAGGAGTGGGATTCACTTCCAGTAAAATGCGGAGGCTGAGCTGTTTTAACGTAGGATTACGTTCCTCAATAACGGTCCTCTGGAAAGAAAATATCCAGAGTCCGTCGCGAGCTATAATTTTGGCAGCGCGCCCAAACCCAGTAGCTGAAAACAGTTAAACAGAAAAGTACCAAAATGCGTTAAAAAAAAAGAGGTAAGCAACGATAAGAATTCCTACGTTAATAACCCGCGGTAGTTTCGTTAGAAGAGACTACCTGAAATATTTTTTTATCAAAGTTTTATGGCACGTATAAGTTAGAGAAGTGCTCCCCAACCTTTTTATAGCCGTTGACCGGTCAACGTTTGGTAATTTTACCGCGGTCCAATGAGGTGCGGGGGGGGGGGAGTTGATTGTTTATATTTTAGATTGTTTTGATTTAATAATTTTAATTTAATTGTACTTAAACATGCCTTCAAAATAAAATACAGTTACACCCAAAATGAATATAAAGTGATTTAGCATTTTAACTCACTAGAACGCTAAATCAATGAGAACCCTGGGCTTGTGGCCCTAAGCTGGCGGCCCGGTACCATTTGATCCTCGGACCGGTGCCGGTCCGCGGCACGGGGGTTGGGGACCACTGAGCTAGAGGGCATGTAGGAAAAACATAAGATATTTGTTAATATTTATGATCTTAAAAGTTTAATATGATTCGCGGTAATGCAAGTCGTAAGAATCATCATTTAGAGTTCTGACACAAGTTCACGTACACACACACAGACGCATGTGAGTGTTAGTGCGTATGTTTAACTATCTGATTTCTAGGACTGGCTATTTTCATGTGTTTCAAAAATGAACGTTAAAAACACAGTTCCCCAAAATTTTTAAGATGCATTTTAAGAAATTTATCGCATATGGTATTCAAAAAATTGTGTTTTATGTAGGTTGTGTTTGTCTGTGTTTATGCTTTATTTCCTAGCGCAGGCAATCTGCAGATCATCAATATTTCAAACATAATCGCGCGGAGAAGGAAATCTTCGATGTTTCTGTTTACTTTGCTGAGATAAATTTAGTTGCAAGGTTTCCAAGCAGCCTTCCTTGCTTTTCTTGAACTGTTTTTACTTTGTCATAGATTTATAGTGGGAAAAGAATTTTGCAATCACTTCACGGTTTGAAAAGAAATATATTTTTAGAGAGTAGGCTTGCATGTCCCATGAAATCGAAACAGTAAACTTGACTCTGAGCTCTGTCTGTCTGTAAGCTCTGTTGCTTCCGAAGATATTGACCTAGATAAAAAGAATTTCGGGTCGAACAATATTTAAGATTGTCTAATTCAAGCATCAAATGGTTGAAACGAGAATAATCTGGGATAAAAACAAGAAGATCTGATATATTCACCAAAATTTTCATTGAATTATACATTTAGGAAGTTGAAGAAAAATATTCAATCTAGGGGAATTTTTGGAAAGAAAAATCACTGAATTTGGAGACTTACAAAAATAAGTTCTTTTTTTAACTGTAACATAAATTCAATGCATCTGTTATAATCACCAGCGAAACACTCTCATTCATAAACCAAAGTTTGTCCTGGTGAAACCGTTAACAAGAATTATTTCTTTCTGAAGGTATTGTTTGTGTTGATCTGTTTCCTGAAGTGTTTCTTACCCAGTTGTACCCCAGCCAAAAATGACAGCCCTCCACTTTTCTGTCCGCAAATCGAACATTTGTGTCACTATCTTTCTTTTCTTACTTTTTTTCTTCTCTTTGCCCCGAAATTTGGTTTGTGACGGTGAGGAGGGATAGCTGTGGTTCCCATGTTCTCTGCTTTCTATTTCGAACTTAAGAGACGTGTGTGGGCTGACTTCGAATTCCCAGTTCTGCGTTCAAGGACTGGTGAGAGGGAGGTTGCCATTTTCGAGAAGGTTCTCGTCGCCAAGTTTAGGAGGAGAATGGGTAGATCTTGGCACGCGTCAATTACGTATTGAGAAAATTTTTTTTTTTCTTGTACAGAGTATTTACATGAAGTGTCGAGAATGAACTGCGTCAAATGGAGATCTTTTTAAACTCACTTCATCAAGATCTTAAAGTGTCTTAAATCGTAAATATTGTGTTAAAATGGAGGGATAAACGTTCCGTAAAGCAACATGTGTATAAAATACTGTCATGAAGACAGATTTTTTGTCAGAAGCCTAAATGTTGCACAGTCATATGTACACTTAATATCGGAAATAAGTAAACTTATGAGTGTCATCCTGGAGATTGTCAAATACACTGCTTACTCCAGGAGGAAATCCAAAATTCTAAACGATTCGTAGGGAATGGGTTCTCAGCCTGAGAGTGGGTTCTTTTATTGAGTGATGACTGAATTCCTCATGACTGATTGTGTTTTCACAGATATGAGTATGTGAGACTTAAAGAAAAAGCAATTTGGAATTAAGTACCGTAGAAATATAAGATGCAAATCTTCCAAAAGTTTCTGTTACATTTATACTGTCCTCCATATTTATAAAATGTCTTTCACATCTACCAGAAGTGTGGAAAATGTTTATAGAAAATGTAAATTGAAGCCCAATCAAATAAATAGCTCTTATATAAAACCTAATGATAAGGAAAACAATTCTTTCAGCAAAAGCAGATGAGTGCTAGGTGAGTGGTAAATTCGATTCGGTAAATTAAAAATCTGAACTGAACCTTTCATCGAGGAATTTACTCGCCTTTTCAATGTTTACTTCACCATATAAGTAACACAGGCCAACGATGAAAAAACTTTTTGAACAAATTTGCCTTATTGTGATTTTTAGTGTGCTGAAACCGAATATGACAATAAAAAAGCCGTATCACCCACCATTTTTTCACATTTCAACAGTCAATATTTAAAGAAATGACATTTTTAGCGAATTCAGACATGCTTATTACTCATACACTTTTTGTTCGCACCTGCTCTAGGTAAATCTGATCTGCGCAGCAGATACCGATTTAGTCCAGTCAATGAATGCATTGTAGAGTGCATGGAATATGCGAGAATTTTTTACTTCAGGACTTTGTTAGGAGTAGTTAGTAGGTAAACATACAAAAAGTCCCCGCCCCTGGGGTGTGAGCTAAAGGGGGGCGGGGGGCGGAAAGGTCCCATTTTTTGGTTTTTCACTTATATCTCGGAAACGGTAAAAAAATGTTAAATATAAAAATGAAAGCTAATTAAATTTCCTATAAAATTGTTATTATACATATTTGTTAAATTCCCAACGGTTTTCGAGATATAAATTATTGAAAATCGATAATTTTCGAAAAAGTCATTTTTACCTCACTCTTTTTGTCAAACATTTGCTTCTAGTTCCTCCCACGATCGTTTCTCAGAAAGATCGTCAAGACGGTAGAGCATTAAATTTCCTTCAATTTGATATAGACTTTTGTCACTTTATCTTCAACCAATCAAAAGTTATAGTATTTCTAACATGTACTCTCAATTTCGATATTCCTCTAGAAATGAGTATGTTGAAAGCCTGTAGCGTTTTAACTGCTGTAACTTGCTATCATGTTGAACAATAACACTTTAATAATGGAAAAAAGGTAATTGCAATTGAAACACAACACATTTTTATAATTATATCTTTTATTATATTATTGCGAATCATATAATGAAAGTATTTACATGGACTGATAGAAATTCTGAAATGAAAAAAAAAATGTGCATTCAAGGCAACATCTTGGTTTTTTTGAGGTGAAAGTGTCAAGGCTCATTCATCTTCGTCAGCAGTGGAGACGTCGTCCAAAGAGATTGTTAGAGTATCGATGTCATCGTCGTCACCTTTTTCCTGAATTAATATTGCGACTCCGTTGTTGCAATTGCCCTTGCAATTCAGACATGTGACAGAGCAGTTTAATGATGCTTTTCTACAACCACACCTTCCACTGTCACATCCTTTCGTGCATCGACAAAAAAATCATCTTCAAGATTTCGTCAGGGGCAGCATCCAACTCTGAGAGTTTCGGAACTAGTTGGTCATTCCTCCTCTCTCAGCCCCCAATTCGGCGTCCCACCATTAGGTTCCTCCCCTAACAACAGGTGTACTTGGTGGTACGTCCAGAATGCATGCTGCTTAACAGCTCCTTCAGTTGGATTGAGAATTGAGAGATCAGGCTTCATGTTTGATGATAAATGATTTGTAGCGGAACTGGTTGAGGGATTTTTCTGTGGCAAGAGCGCCATACCATGAGAGAGTACTCATGATCCCAGCTGTATCAATGGAGTCAGGGGAAGATGAACCGCTGGAAAATACCTCAGATGCACGTTGTATGATTTTGGACTTCTGGTAGATTTTGACAAAACCCACTTTACTCTTATGATACGCTGCAGATCTTGTGTCACAGCCTGTGAATGCATGTACGAATAACAAATGGGCATTGTCCTTCATTTTCAACTTCTGCTGCAGCTGATGTGAGGAATATACACTCGTCTTGAACTTTCCTCTTCCAGATTTTACCAGCAGAATGTTGCGATCAGTTGGGGTTTTGGATACCAAGAGAACAGCCAAGTCGACGACCACTCCAATAACAGCAACCGAGGAATTTTGCGATGTGTTGATAGTTGTCTTCACAATATCAACGTCAGCAACTGAAGCTTGGAGCGTATTTATCCCATTTTTCTGCAGCTGCATAATCAACAGGTTTATCAGATGACTCTTATTATGAAAGTTGGAAAGGAAATCCTTTTGTTTAATTTCACTTTCCAAACTGACAGTGATGTCCACACATCTCCTGAGTCAATATCATCGACTCTGTTCATCTGCTTTTGTGCTCTCTGATATGTCAGTGTACCCATCAAAAACCACTGTACACTCTCTCCCATGATAATGATTCTTCAGAAATCTAACATAACCATCACAAATGGTTGATACAGTTGTCTCTTTTTGCCCAACAACTTTGTGGACTAGGAATCCCCTATCAACAACAAATTCAAAGGTAGTTAAATCAACATCCTTATCAATTTGCTTAAACAGTGTGTATAGTGCTGACTTTCTGCACTTCCTCATTCCACTTTCGTTGAAGAATGCCAGGGGGTTCATATTGCATATAATTCTTCAAATCCTCGTCCGATTTCTTGGTAATGGAGATTCGCTGAAAAAGGAAGAATGGATCCACAACAACTTTTTCATTGTCAGTCTTGATTGTCGAATTCATTGAGGAAAGAGGAAGTGCGCGATTTTTCCGTGACAGTTTTATATTTGTGAATGGCAAGTTTTCCATTTTTGCCATTGCTCGTTTGCCAATTGTAACTACATCATGATATAAGCTTGTATCATCTTCCAAGACTCCTGTCGCTATTGACATGATTTTCTCGGTCCCCAGAAAAGGAGGGTAATTATCAAACCATTGTGTAAGCTTGTCAATGTCACTTGCGTCTCGACTTTGGAGAGCTTCTCCAAAATCCTTGTGCTACCCTCTCGATGAAAACCAAACATCACAATATTCTTCGAGAGAAGCACATATGTTTTGAGTTCAAGTCATCCCTATTACCCATTTACTGAGAGCACTATCCGTCATACCTCTACCACGGGTCATACCATCTCGGCTTGAGAATGACCACATCAAGGTTGTCTCGATGGTCTTGTCTGACCACATGCCGCACCAGAACCGGTCATTTCTTCTCATAGTGAAGTAGCCTTTATTCACGAACTTCTCGTACTCCTCTTGTGTCAATAGAGTAGAGAGGTTTTCCATATCCTCTACATATAAGTGGCATGACTTGACATACGGGAAGTGTCCAGCAGCGTGAAAATAGGGTATCGTTCGCTTACAGCAGTTCAGGTGAGCAAGGAAATCGCTAGACCTCTCTGCATGGATGTACTCCTTTATCAAATTCACCATTTTGAAATACTGGATCCATAGCATTTCAGTGGGTCCATTGTTGCTGATCCTGTCCATCGCTTCTCCAAATTTGATAGCCACTGATTCAATTAATTTGTTTTGGTTCAAAGAATTCAATGAAGGAGGCTCGGAGAGGAAATCTGACGTAAGGGGGCTGATGCATGTCTGCTCTTCCTCCGAGAGTTCGACTTCGTGTAATATCATGTTTGACAAGGTATTTTCAACAAGAAAATCACCCCGCACTACTCTGGCAAAGGTGTGCCCATTCATTAATTTTCAAGAATTATATTTTTGATAATATTAAATTAAATTTTTATTAATTGTTTTTAAATAATAATTTTGATTCATTGAATTTCAAGAATTGTTTTTTTTAATTAATTTAAATGTATTAATTTTATATTTAAATGTTGTAAAAACGAAATAGGGAAAATAATTGTCAAGAAAATAACTATAAATAAAAGGGTGGAAGGGTCTGGAACGGGCGGCTTGTGCCTTCAAAGAAGATAAGAACGTAACAGAAGAAGGATGGAACATTCTAGCCTGTCGGCGCCTTTTTGATATCGAGGGGGAAGCCTGTAATATTCTCGAACTTTCTACCCCTACCACCATTAGTTGTTATTAATCAACTTCACCTAATAAAAACATTACAATAATAAAAGCTATAATTACAAGAAAGCGCTGTGTTTCAATTGCATTTACCTTATTTCCATTGTTAAAGTGTTATTCATCATGATAGCAAGTTACAGCAGTTAAAATGCAACAGACTCTCAACATACTCATTTCTAGAGGAACATCCAAATTGAGCGTACATGTTAGAAATACTATAACTTTTGATTGGTTGAAGATAAAGTGACAAAAGTCTATATCAAATTGAAGGAAATTTAATGCTCTACAACTTCGTCTTGACAATCTTTCTGAGAAACGATCGTGGGAGGCACTAGAAGCAAATGTTTGACAAAAAGAGTGAGGTAAAAATGCTTTTTTCAAAAATTATCGATTTTCAATAACTTATATCTCGAAAACCGTTGGGAATTCGACAAATATGTAAATTGATAACTTTATAGGAAATTTCATTAGCTTTCATTTTTATATTTAACATTTTTCTACAGTGCACCGTTTCCGAGATATTCCGAGATAAGTGAAAAACCAAAAAATGGGACCCTTATACCCCCTCCCCCTTTAGCTCAACCCCCGGGGGCGGGACTTTTAGTATGTTTGCCTACTAACGACTCCTAACAATGTCCTGAATTCGAAAATTCTCGCATATTCCATGCACTCTACACCTCTCTTTTGAGCACTCATTGACTGAACTAATTCGTGTCGAACTTTCTAGATTGCAAAACGGACGTTACACAATGGCTAGTCGTGGTTGTAAACACTTTCTTGGCAGTTTTTGTTATATTTGTGGTGAGTTTGTGTTTAAATAACATCAAAGGAACATTACAGAGTTCGTTAAAAAAGCGTACTTCTCATACTTTGGAACTGACCTAGGTGATCAGGATAAGTCTTTGGCACCGCATAAGGTATGCTATGTGTGTGTTGAAGGTCTTAGAAAATGGCCAAAAAAGGAGAAACAAGCCTTTCGATTCGCTGTTCCATTGATATGGAGGTAGACAAGAAACCACTGTGATGATTGGTACTTTTGTAGCGTTGATGTTACTGGTTACAACTCAACAAATAACAAAAATAATAAGGTACCCTAACCTTCCGTCTGCCATTCGGCCATGGTCCAGATCTTCCTGTCCGTAAACCACCAGAGGTTATTGATGATTTGATCCTGGATATCTGTAGTGATGCCCAGTCTGATGCAGATGAAGCAGCAGATGATGAGTTTCAATGTATAGAAACTTTATAACCTAAGTTGTTTATTCAAGCCGAGCTAAACGACCTGGTTAGGGATTTGGGTTTAACAAAGGAGAAAGCTGAACTGCTTGGCTCCAGGCTCAAAGAAAAAAAAATTTGTTGGCAGTAGGAACAAACATTTATGTATATAAGGGAAGACAGGAGAATTTTCTCAATTTTTTAAACAAGAAGTTGATTTAGTATACTTCTCAGATATTGCTGGTTTGATGAATGAATTCGGAATTGAGTATAAAATGGAGGAATGGAGACCGTTTATAGTTTCATCTAAAACTAGTTTAAAGGTTTTTCTATTACACAATGGTAATACTTATGCATCATTACCTGTTTCTCATTCTGAGCATATGAACGAAAGCTATGAAAACTGTAGTGTAATGTATCGAGAAGTGCTGTAACCCGTGATCCCCCCTCCACCATTCAGAGGAATCGGCTGCGTGGGAGAAGAAAACCCAAGGGGGTGAGGGGATCGTCGGGAGGAATCAGTTGTTGGAGTCGGGGTCTGGCAAGATGCTGTAGGCTTGCCCACCTCGTGCTCAGAGTTTTGTTGTAATTTTACGTTAAATTGTTAATAAATGTTTGTTTGTGTCGTTTAGACGACTAGTTTTTATCTACCTCATTGTCCCTATGCCATAGAAAGAACCTCGGTGAAGTGTGAGTACACAACAAAAACCTTAATATAGTTTAAAATAAAATAAACTATTCCGCTCATGGTTGGATGATATATGGTGATTTGAAAGTGCTATGCGTGCTCCTTGGCTAGCAATGTGGCTTTACTAAATTCCCATGTTTTTTATGTGAATGGAACAGTAGGGCAAGGGAACAACATTGGTCCAGAAAAATATGGCATGCAAGAAAATCTTTAAAGCTTGGAGGGAAGAAAATTCTGCGCAAGAACCTCATGGACCTGGAAAACATTCTGCTGCTACCTCTACACATAAAATTAGGCCTAATGAAACAGTTTGGGAAAGCCTTACCAAAAGATGGAGAATGTTTTAAGTATCTCTGCGAGAAGTTTCCTCATCTATCAGAAGTAAAATTGAAAGAAGGCGTGTTTGTTGGGCCTGACATCCGAAAAATGATGTTCAATCCCAACTTTGAATAAAAACTGACTTTAAAAGAGAGGGAGGATTCGGTATCATTCAAGCAGATTGTGACCAAGTTCTTGGGCAACAAAAAGGACCCACATTATATTTCCATTGTATCCAACATGTTGGAAAAGTTAAAAAAGTTAGGCTGTGTGATGAGTCTCAAGATTCACTTTTTAAACAGTCACCTTGATTTTTTGCCAGATAATTTGAGTGATGTCGGTGAGGAGCAAGTGAGCGGTTTCATCAAGATATTAAATTGATGGAAAGACTGTATCAGGGCCGCTGGAATACCAATATTATGGGAGACTACTGTTGGTCACTACACCGAGAAATTGAGCAAGCGATTCACAGGCGAAAAAGCAATGTCAGGAGCTTTAAGGAGAAGAGGGAAAGGAAATATAAGCCAATGCACACATAAAACCTATGTAATTAAAAGGTATTTTCCTATTTATACTTGAATAAAAGTTTTGTCCATATTCTAACATTTATTTATTTTTATTTTCTATGGTATGTTCGGCTAATTTTCTAGTTTCCGAGGAAGTCATATTGTGATGAACCTGTGGGTGATAGAAAACAATTGAAGTCAGATACGGATTCAGCACCAAAAATTACGTAAGAATCAGCTATTAACGTTAAAAAAGTTTTCAAAAAGTCCTTTTTCGTTGGCCTGTGTAATTGGTGAGCCTAGTATAACAGTATCTGGAATTAAGTTTCCAGAGAGCCAGGGATTTATTTAAGAATTTTCCTCATCTAAGAATTTTATATATTCAGGTCAGATACTGTCTATTCTGAAAAGTACTCTGGAACAAATTAATAAAAACACATCTGTATGAACAGTGCCAAAATTATTATGATTAAACGACGAATTATTTGTGAAAGATGGAATCTTTAAACTCCTTTAATAACTATTAGTACTGTGGGTGTTGATAAAGGGACTGAATGAAATTTATTTCTTCCATTTTTTCAGAATTTGTTTTCCTTTCGAGTTTTAGATTTCAGTTTTAATTTTTTTATATTTATCTTCATGCACGGGGAGCTACTGCATTTGCGCACTGTTATGGAACTATAAATATTAAATTCCATTTCTTACAGCATTTCCTTTGTACTGACATTTTCTCCTCGGGTAACGGCAGAGCTGCGCTACAAATGTATCAGGAGCGCTTCCTTCAAAGACGAATGCCGGACCACAGAATTTTTGAGTGGTTACACCTCCAACTTTGTGAAAGAAGTTATTTACACGTCACCAGGCAGGAAGCGGGTCGACCGAGACGTTTACGCAGTCCAGGACTGGAAGAAAGCATCTTGAATCTTGTGGATAATAGACCCGACTCAAGTACAAGAGCTGTTGCAAATCGCTCCTGATACATTCGTAGCGCAGCTCTGCCGTTACCATTTGCACGGCCATGCATGAGATGCATGTCTGCTTTTTCGGCATACGTAAAGTCTCCCATCACGGACTGCATCACAATTAAGAATGGCATGTTCCTACATTCGTGCACAATAAATGATTGTTACAGTGTACTGTACCAACCCTATAAGTGTGTACCCTGAATTAGGAAGTATACTGTATATATATACTTAAAAGTGCTTATGTCTCCCCCCTCCCACACACACACACACAAAAATTGCAACGGTTAAGATGATACCTGAAATTTTTAACATGATAAACAATAAAGATTCATATACCATATATTGTCTATAATCTGATAATAATGGAAGAAAAATTAAGAAATGATCTTAAAAATACGTTTGCGAGTTCCCAAAAGATGCCGATCATTGTCAACGATAGGTATCACACTTAGAGTTTTATATTCTGTTCCTTGTTATCTGAGCAATTGATTTGATCTACTGTCCGTTAAAAGAGTTGGAGTATACTCCCTAACTACTCAAAATAAAATATGATGTAGTTTCGCTTTAAGAATTACACTTTCTCCGTAACAGCTCACAAATTATTACTGATCATATTTGGTTTATGATCTTATTGAATTTATGGCTACAAGTGATGCATATTGTGCTGTATTTACGATGGCACGCCAAGAATTTACAGTTTTGTGAGTCCTCTGAAGGGAGAGAGCATAATCTCAATCTCAAGAGCAGCTCTAACTTTACGCTTTCAGAAATTTTATCTACAAGACGAAAACTAAAGGTCAAAATTGTTTAGTTTATTTTTCTGCCCTTTAAATTTATCTCCCCTTTAAATGGATTATGTATATCAATCTATGGCTTTGCTGGAAAGACAATTTCACCATTCACACGAGCTCATCTAATTTTACCTATTGTTGGTTATTCAGCTGCATTTTTTTTAATCTTTTCTCTGGAAAGAATTTTTTAGACTATGTTATTGTTTTCCTTTCATTTTTATCTCTTATGTGCTGTTTGAAGCTTTACGTCTGATTGACGTTTATTTATTTTCATGGATGGTCCATTTAATTGCCTTGCACTCTGAGAGTCAGGAGTCTAAAATTCGAACATTATTGCAAGGGTTAGAGCTTGGCGACCAACGCCCATCTCAATTACTCTCCCATATGCGAAATCTTGCTGGAGAAACTGTCGAGGAACCCTTGTTAAAGTCCCTTTGGCTTTCTCGTCTTCCCCAAAACACCCAGAGTATTCTCGCTGCTCTAGGTGACGATTTGTCTCAACTGGCCACTGTTGCGGATAAAATTACAGACCTGTCTAATCCATCTACTATTAATTCTACTACGGTATCCCAGCCTTCACGATTAGAACGACAGATCTCCCAACTAACTCAGCAGATAACCGAACTCACAGCCATCGTAGAAAATCGCCAAAGTTCGCGTGAGCATATTATATGGATTTAGAGACTTATTTTCTACTCTTATTTTGCCACGTCATATATTTGAGCAATAAAGTCATTGGTGTGTCGGGAAAAGAAATCTAAGTATCTTTCAAAATCTCTTTGTAATTTACAAAGAGATGTTTACGTATCGACTTTGATTTTATAAATCTATGGCTTTTTAATATAGAATGTGATTATGTGATCTTTCCTAAACTTCAAATCTCTTCAAAGGATTGAAATTTTTTTCTTTTTACAGCTGGATAATTTTTTTGAGGTAAATTCCTGAAATGTTGTTATGATTCACTTATGAAGGCCACCTTCCTCTAAAAGCCGCCGTAAGAATAGTTAACATCGTTGGAAGTTTTTTTTTATCTTCCTAACATCGGTTTATCACAAATTATGACAAACGGAAAACACCAACATTGTTAGACTCAAATGACATTGTGAACCCATGGCATTGTAAATCTATCTCAAAGACTCTCAAATGATAATTTCACAGAATTTCATGAAATAATTCCCCATTGCGTGTTAATTGCTCTTTGAATCTATCAACATTGTAATTCCCCCCCCCCCCTTTCTTTCAGTTTTTCATGCACCCAGTTTGATTCTTTCTAATGTCAGTAGTTGTGATTCGTTTCTAATGTCAACAAAAATCAAGCTGGCAATTTTTTAATCCAGTTGCCCAATTTCTTTTTTATGAGTCCGTATTTTCTCTGAGAAGGTCGTTTTCATTTTTCTTTTTAACATTCATGGTCGGTCGCCTTTTCATCCTCCATCCTGTTTGTAAAATAGTGCTAATTTCGTCTATTAACTTGGCTGTCTGCCTGTATCATGCAGTGCAAAGTACATGTTGCTAACCTCACACCTATTTTTTTTTTGTGGCAGTTATTTGGATCCAAAACATCCTTTTTTTAACCTTCTCTGCATACGTTTTAAAGCTGTTGAGAGAAATAAATGTCATGCGAAAAAATCATTGAAATTAATTTCATTGAGTAAGATGCTACTACACTATAAAAGGTATACATTTTATAACCCTCAGATTATTATTTTAAATGAAAACTTTAAAGAATGTTACAAAAACTGCTTAAAAATCTAAGAGGAATTTTTCAAAAATCTTTCTTAACGCACTCTTATACTATAAGAAGAATAGCCATGCAAAATTTCAGTCCTTTAGGTCCAACGGTTTGGACTATGCGTTATCAGTCAGTTACAGAACTGTTATATATATATATATATATATATATATATATATATATATATATATATATATATTAGGAACAAATCTGCATCTTCTTAAAAAATATGCACTATTGGTTCAAATTTCACTGTGTCTTTGCTGACATTGCAGTAAGAAACACAATATATGTTTCAACATACAGAAATTCACAACCTTTTCGCAATTATATTAGTCAAAAATCTATGCTTTAATGCAGATTTTTAGATCCTATTTGTTGGAGAATTTTAGCAGCAGAAAAACATTTTACGTTGTTTATGATCGATGAAAAAACTTTATATTCTTGAGTAAAAATTTAGAAAACTTACGGGAAAAAATTTTCTTATAAGAAAATTACTTATTTATATACTTATTTATACTTCGATGCTATAAAATAATTTTACCAAGTTTGATTCTTGGTTGCAAATCATCTGAATCTTCTCTTAATTATACCCATTATATTAAGTTAAAAGTTTTTAATTCCTCCATTTTCCTAGCTGGTACAGAAACTCCATTGCTATTTTAAAACATGTAGTGTGACTAACAAACATTATGATTAATTGTGTCAAAAATGCTAATACACGTTATGACGCCAAGAGACTGAAATGTGAAGTTATAGTTAGCTGGAACATCAAAGCTAGAGCTGGATCTATTTTCGAGCTCATTTTTTGCTAGAATAGAACTTTCGATAAACTTTCTCAGCTTGAAAAAGTATTTTTTGTTCTCTTCGAGTATACGAAATTCCTTTGTAACCATTATTAGTTATCCGATGGAAGACTCGATATAGAAAGTCATAATCATATTCTCTAAATGATATAAAGATCAAGTAAATTAAAGAAATTACTTTTTAATTATGACTGAATATTTCCATGCAAATATAAGCTATATATTGCAAAATTCAATCAAGAGGTCAAATAATGTGATGTGGGTGTATTAGTATATCTTTTATTAATTTTTTAGTTACCACACACACACACATATTATATATACAGGTAACCCTCCTATAACACGGTAGATAGGTTTCTAGAAAATGCCGTGTTGTGTGAAACCGTGTTGTATGAGACCCAGAGACAGTTCAAAAAAGGGGGGTTACGTTCTGAAAACTTATTAAAAACAAACATTTTTTTAAAAAATTCCATATAAGCAACTTAATTTTTATTAAAAATAGAAATGTATGTATAAGACAAAACGAAAAGAAAATATTTTCATTTAATGTGACCTTAATTTAATAAATTTCTTCCTCATCGCTGCTCAGTACAATCAAACGAGAACATTTTTTCAATTGAACGATATCACCTTCACTTTCAGAACCTTTTCTCCAATTAGATTTTTTGCACCTTCTATCCTCTTTAAAAAATCTGTAATTTTGGTTTATTTGCTGGTTCCTACAAGGTCATTGTAGATTTCACGCCATGAAGATAGACAATTTTGCAGCTACCTTTTGAATTTTCGGCTTCTTTCAGCGGAAGGGTCTGCATTCAGGAAAAAATTATTCAAGATTTTCAGCTAAGCTTAGGCCTTCTTGTAATTTTATAGAGTTATAAATGAATAAATTATAATTTGTTTATACATTTTCATGTAAAGCCACTATAGTTCATTATTCCTCCCCGTCATTATTTTAAGGTAATTTAGTTTTTAAATGTGTTAAAAAAAATCATGTTATCTATTGCTATAGAAGATCAGTGTTGTACAAAGGTTTTCGCAATATTTTTATCGTGTTAGAGAAAAACCGTGTTGTAAGATGCCGTCCTGTAGGAGGGCTTGTGTGTTTGTGAGTGCGCGCGAGTGCATGTACATTACAAAGGTGATAAATGAACGTAATGTCGTTAGATCAAGTCCATATTGTTTGAACTAAATAATATTAGGATAAATTTGGCAGTTATTTTTATTTTTCTGTAGCTTGAGTTAGATGAAATACAATGCTGTGTCATGGATACAATAAAATGTAGTGTTATGTTGTTTAATGTATCAGTTTACTTTGGTACATTTCTCAACTTTTCTCATTAACTTAAAGAAATTGATTTATGTATCGAATTATTTCAAAAAACCACAAAGACATATTAAGGGTATAAAAGATATTCAGTTATTATTTGAAGCATAGGAAATTAACTCGAAATATTTAAGAAATTTATGCGTTGTGTTTCCGTAGATGACAACAAAGTTAAAAATGTTTTGGTATTTTTACCCGCAAAGAACAAAATAACTGAAATATGAGAATGAAATCGAATATGACCTTAGTTGACTCCTCGCTCTCCTTTTGGAGGCCCCCTCACACAAAAAATTATATATATATATATATATATATATATATATATATATATATATATATATATATATATATATATATATATATATATATATATATATATATATATTAATTATTTTTATCACAACAGCATTAATCCGAAGCTAAATTTTGCAATTTCGATGAGTGTGTCAAGAATTTTAAATTTAATCATGTTAACATTTGCTCCATATATTGTCTTCATTGTGGACCTCATATCAACAAGCATACCATAAGGCACACAAGAAGACGTAAAAGAAAGTGTATTCGTAATGAATAAAATTCTCATAAAACTACCTTGTGTTCTTAAAATAACCATGAAAACCGATCGCTCCAAAAACAAAAAAACAGGTAAAAGAACTTTATTCCAATTTTAAAGGCTTACAAAATAAAACAAAATAAATGTAAGCATCTCGTGTTCAAACGATGTACCAACATTGTTTTCAGAACAACAGTCGCTTGTTGTCTTCGTTACGTTTGGCCCACTTTTCCTTCTCACCTTCCTTCGTTTACAGCAGCAGCTGAAAAGCATTAACCTGCAGCTTTTTATTTTTCGCGTTCTGCTACTTCTTTTGTTTTGCTAAACTCGTGGCTGAAAAGCTCTGGGCAGTATAAAATCTCCACTGGGAATGATTAGAGATATACGTTTATATGTAAATGACGCCAACAACTTTGTCAAGAGGGTGAAATTGTGCTTGAACTACTAACAATATTAAACCACTGTTGTAGCACATAATAGAATAATATTTAAGGGGAAGGGACCTATTCTCGCTTGTACATGCAATCAAGACTCTGTAATGTATGTTTAGCAATTATATATAACATTCAAGATTCGACATCTAACGCGATTCGTCAAAAGGAATCTTTGACAATCACAAAGTTGGAGAATTAAAAGAATAGACAACAGCGAACATACAAGAGTGTTGCTTGTTCATCACTAATATTTATTGTCAAAAGTATCTCAACAAATGTATGTTATTTGAAATTCTCCATGAATTTTTTTTTAATTATAGTTCTAATATATGAAGAGAAAACGTATTTTTTGGATTCATTTATTTTATGTTACATTTAAGACAGGTGAAATGCATTTGAATTTTTGGTGCATAGATGTCTTCTTCAACGTATGACTTGATAAAATGCCGTTAACCTTTCCCCCCTAAACATTGGCTTCTTTTGGCAAAAATTTTTTTTAAGAATACAGCAAAAGTGTACATTCTGGGAAAAAAAGTGTGTGCTTAAAAATTTTCGGTTGGTTGTTCTGGTCTCCGTGGCACTTTTTACTCGTGCTAACACTTCAGCCTTGCACACTAAGCGGATTGCAAAACACCGGGGATATCAAGCAAATTTCGCAGCCAGCTATGGATTCTGTCAATTGAAGTCTTTTATGATTTTGATAATTCCAGGCGTCCAAATTTCTCAGCAGCGTTTTGTTTCTTGTGGAGGCCTAATGCTACTCTTGCTGTACCCTTAGAAGCAAGCTCTAAGCCCAGTGATTGTTGTTCGTGAGTTGGCTAGTAGTTACTTGAGGTTTCCTCGGTGATGAACACTTGGCGGATACCTCCTCCGGGAACTTGGTTGGTGGTCACCCAGGAACGGTGCTTGGCTCGGACCATGGACAAGTTGCTCTCAGCAGATTCTGCCCTATCTTCAGCAGCTTCCAGCTCTCTCTGGAATCGTCTCACGCGGCTGAGATTCTGCTGTGAAATACCCTCCTGCAAGAAAGTTTTAATATAATATTTAATCTTTTTTATTTCTAAACCCGAACTATTTTCCGTGTTTGTGCGAATGAAATATATTTAAATTTAGCATGCAGTAATAAGTAGTCTAAAAATAAAAATAAAGAGGGTAAACTCTGAATTAATTTTTGGTTTAAACTCGATTTTTGAGCATGACGACGCAATATTTTGTAAACACGTTGTAACATATAACCCAGATAAACCATTTTTATGTTCTTTTGTTTATTTTAATTTTACATTATGTATCAATATTTAGTAACTCTACAGTTTCGATGTTAACCGAGATTTATCCTAATTGGGCTCTATTGTTAATGGAGATTTATCTTGATATGCCAGCATTCAAAAGTAATTTTAATGTATACTGCAAAATTAATAAAGACACGAGAATATTGAAAAACTTCTTGCAATAATATTTTGTAGCGTTTCGTTAGATTGTTGCTTTCTCAGATAATAGGTTTTTGTACACTGTGAGAAAATTGTTAAAATGGTAAAAGATGTGTAATAATGAATATGTGACGGGCTTACATATCTAAACTCTTGAAAATTTTCCAGGACTCCTACATATCATGATTAGACAATCGTTACTTCATATAATTAACTTTGACTCGTCCAAACTTACTTGTGTCTCAAGACCTTTTGCGTCTCAAAATGTTAAGAAAAATTACTCTCCATTTTTATATTTCTTTCGTTAGTAGACCATAGATTCTGTTCATTAACTGAAACTGATGTATAGTACAACATATATCGCTTAAAACGTCTTGTTTAAAAAATGCTTTCATCATATGCAACTAGATTTTTATTATAAATTCTAAAATCATTTGAATTTAAGTAACATTTTTCAGTTTTTTTATTTGTTTGCACCTATTGAATTACAAGTGGGCCATCACCTCAGTTCATGCTCAAAAGCTATTCAATTTCATAGTCAAGTTTTCAACAGAAAAGCTTCGAATAAGTTAGAAGAATTATACTTACAAAGAGTAATGATGACATAATAATTAAGAAATTTTATGTATTTTGAGTTTATTTCATTGTTGTTCAAAGTATTTATTGTATTTATCTGTTTTGAATGCTTGTAATTTCAATTTTATCGGCATGAATACATACTTAGTATACAAACAACAAAGTTTTATTCTTAGAAATATAAAATTCATTTAGATTTTGCTTGAATATATATGTAATTTTTCTTTTAAATGGTATTCAAAACGTTCATATAGGATTCTGTAATGGTAATTATTAGTAATCACAATTAACTGCATAACTAAGTCAATTAAAAAATACTCTAATCTTAAGATTCTATGTCTAGTCATTTCGAATTTTGTGTATTATTCTGTTTGCAAGAACTTCTAGGATTTCGAGGGTGTTACTCTAAAAAGTACAAATAGTTCACCCAGACACAAATATTCTTTTATTTATAAGGACAATGGTTGCTGTTGATTGAAAGTGCTAAGGACCAACAATAAACTATTAAGTTTGGCCCCTCAACTGCAAAATAATGATTTTCCTCTCACAAAATGGATATTTTTTGACTAGCAATCGAAAAATACAAATCCAATCGTAACGCAACATACCACTAATCATTAGTCTTATTTATCTTTTATCCCAACAAGCATCCACAAGTTGCTCTGGTCTATCCCCCCCCCCTAGAAGTCCCTTAGACCGGATGCCAAACCCAACCTTTAGCCATCTGCTCAGAAGAAGTTGCCCAACTGTTGTAGGGTTCGCGTGTTGCTCAGATGCAAATTTCTGGAAGCAGCGCTGTACATGCCAGCCAAAGTGAGTTCGGCGCAGGTGTTTGATCTATTTAAAGGGCACACGCTGAGTTGGCAAGAGCCAAAGATTTTAGTAGCGATACGGGAGAGAGCGAGGCAAGCTTGATGGAAGGTGATAGCGGTGTTTAACTGATAGAGCGTGTATTGGTATTTAGCCGAGGTGGCTGCACGACTTCGAGAATTAGCTCAGAGCCGAGGTTTACGGGTACTCTGCCTGAAGGATTCATTGCGACCTTTAGTTTCTTAGTACCGCGGGTTGCGGTACTGCTGTGTATTATTTTGGAAGCCCCAAGTCGGGCTATGTTAGTTTGCCTCTACGTAGAGAATAAAGGAGTTATTCAGAAGTAGCCCTCGTACTTTATAATGTGCCTGGACCGTGAGAGATAAAAAAAGAAAGGAAGAACCACATACTGTTATCAAACCTTTTTCAGTAACTCAAGCTTTTATCCTGCTTAAAGAATTAAGTAATGTATACTTTAAGCGGGAAATTTATGTCTTCTTACAGTAACAATAAATCACCCGAGAACATTAAAAGTTCATTAAATATAGAGAGGGGAAATTTTCCAGCCATCTCCCATTACTGACCTGCTCATCGAGTTGCCTCTTGTACATCTTGACCTTTTCGGATAGTTTCTCTGTCGCATCGTTGAGCATGGTGATGGTCTTGTGATCATCTTCGGTCTGCAGCATGAGCTCGCGCATTCTAGTCTCTTTCTTCCTCAAGCTCTTTTGCGTCTCAGAGTGACGGCGTCTTTCTTCTTCCATCTCGATCTCGATATCCTTAATCTGCAAAGTCAAAAAAAAAGTTAGCTCTCAGTATGGACTTTTCTTACATAAATTCAGTTTTCATTATCACGAACGCATTTTTCTCTTTCTCTGAGTCTTGGATTCACCTCGAACACATTAATTTTCAAGGTGGAGAAACCACTCAGGAAGATAGTAGATAATGAAAGCGCTCCTGAGGAGGGACAACTTCCAAGACAGACTTTTAAGCAAAATGTGCGTAGTAACCGTGCAACGTTTTAAGTTCCAGCTACAGATCAAAAGGTATTATCTCTAAATCTCAGCAATATTTTTAGCAGCAGCACTTTGAATATATTCATTCATCAGATGGAAGAAACGTTCAGTAAAATTTATCAAAGTTGAAATACATGGCATGAAAACTTCAACATCAATTTTCATTCAAAAGAACTTTTATAATTAGAAGCACTTATGATTTCCTCTTTATCACGTGACCGACACGTGATAACACGTTCGTGGCCCCAAAAGAATTTTCTGCAGGATCGATAAGGATAGTTTTAGTTGCTATAATTTTCCCGGTAAATTCCAAGGTTGCATCCTTCAACATGGATTAATTGCAATATTTTATGTGAAGTTATCAATGTCATCTTTCATAAATGAAACAGTGATTTAAGGCAAACTGTAATGATACTTAAGGGGTCCGGGGAACAAAATTCTCAAAAAGGTCCGTAAATATTACTAAATATTCATTAGTTTAGAAACATACTATAGATCCTTTAAAATCTAATAAATCGAAACTGCATGTTTTTACGCTGGTTATACAGTCAGAGACACCATTCTTTTACGCTGTTCTATCCATGCGCACTTTATTGCACATCTGAACTTTGTCTTATGAAATTTCTTATGATTTGTTCTATTTTAAAGGACATTGAAAATTCTATACAAGGTTTCTCGCTGAAATTTTGATCACCGTTCACTTGCTTTGAATTATTCATTACTCTTACGTTTTACGATACCGAATAATTTTGGACTTTCCCTTTACAGGGCGAAAATGTTCGAAAGCTTTGGCATATCCAACTTTAGGACATTCAAAACACACACAAATGAAAGCGAAAGTGTATGATGTTCAGCAACGCAATCATTTGGGCGACAATTGCAGAAATTCGAATTTAAAATGATAGAAAGGAATGCTAAGTAAGTAACTCAGAGAGAATGATTCAATATGACAACCACAAAATCTCAAGAAAACGATATCAAGTGAAAGATGTAGAATATTTTCATTTTGGTGATGGCTGAGATGGGCTTTCGGAGCTTCAGACCCATTCCGTGTACCGTTGTTGACTGCACGGAACAAAGCTTTACGCCTTTCCTGGGCCCACCAACACCTCCATTGGACTGTTGATGACTGGAAACACGTTACCTAGTTTGATGAGTCTCGTTTCCAATTGTATCGGGCGGATGAAGTGTACGGGTATGGATAAAACCTCATGTACCGTACATGTCCACCGGAGACTGTTCAAGCTGGTGAAGCCTCTGTGATGGTATGAGGCGTGTGCAGTTGGCGTGATATGGGACCCCTGATACGTCTAGAGACGACTCTGACAGGTAACTGGTACATAAGCATCCTGTCCGATCATCTACAACCCATTCATGTCCATTGTGCATTCCGATGAACTTGGACAATGCCAGGAGGACAATGCGACATCCCCCCCACGTCGAGAGTTGCTACCAAGTGGCTCCACAATCACTCCTCTGACTTTAGACACTTCCATTGTTCACCTAAATCCCCAGACATTAGCATTATTGAGCATATCTGGGATGCCTTGCAACGTACAGTCCACCTCTGGAGAGAAGAGACCTGGGACCGGTTTTAAGGTTGCTGCCTCCGGGAGGTCGATTCTCAAAATGAGGGGTCGGGGATAATCAACACCCCAGTACCATTTCCAGCGGAAAGTATTTATCGCTCTTTATGCATTAAGAAAATTATGAAGGTTTTAATTATTTAGGCTTTAAGAAAACCATCGCATGTTTTGATTTCCATTTTCATGTAATCAACGTATTTTGGGACTTTTTACCCTGCATCGTATTACTTACTATTTCTCGAAGTAATGTAAGGGAGTTTCAGAAAACCTCAATAAAATTTAGAGTCATGTTTATTTTTATAAATACTGGATCATACAAAAATTTATTATTATAGATACAGATTTCAAGTATTTTGGTTTTGCAACTGTTATTTTTTCTTTCGCCAAAGGAGACGCGATCTTTTTCGGTAATTTTGTTTTCATTTAAGGGGTCTCGGGAGTCTTACTATTTTACTAAAGGTGCAATTTAGCATCATGTCACATTTAGTTTTATTTCTCATTCCCTACAAAACATAAATACATGAAATTTTTACCACTGAAAGCTTAATATATGTTCTATGTAGAATAATTATTTCAGTGTTCTACAACTGGCATTTTAATTAATTTTCCATTTTTAATTTTGATGAAAATTTTAAAATTGTGTTTTGGCTTGCATCCATTGCGCGCAAGACTGTAGCAAAACTGTTGGTTCTAGATTCCCAAAAAATATTGATAAAGTTGTAAAACTAATGTATATTTAACGTATACTCCATTTTTAAGCAATTAAAAACTTAAATTTTTTAAATTAAAATTAAAATTACAAAACTTTGAAAAATGCATTTTTTTTATTGAAAACATGTTAATTTTAAATAATTAATGCAATTAAAAATACTAAATTTGAAGTATACATTATTCCTTGCATCAAAATAAACGTATTCACCAAGTTTTATAGAAATTGCTTTGTCAGTTTCTTTATCAGTCAAAAAATGACTGCAAAAAAGACACAACTCTAGTATAATTTTACCCCAATTTCCCCCTCCAAATTTCGGAATAGAACTTCACTTTAAAAGCCCCGGCCTTAGTTATTGCTGGGCCCAACTGCAGAAATTGCGATAAAAATATAATGTACAGATATTTTGATAAAAATATAGTTACACACTGGCCTGTGGCGTCCTTGTAGTACAACGCGCTGGCTTTCGGTGCTGAGGGTGCTCGGATCGAATCCCGGCCTTGCGCCACTGAAAATGCCTCTGTTTATGTAGTCCATTTATAGGGGGTAGTGCTGGTCCGCTTATATGGCACCCCCGTAATAAAATATTGGAAAGTGGTGTATGTCCACTTTAAAAAAATGAGTTAACGGTGATTTTATTAAGATATACACACCTTTTTTTCGTACGATTTTTTTCATAAAGTAAACAAAAGAATTTTGGCTATAAAAATGTTATCGCAAAAATTTTTTTTTAAAGTGGAATAAGTCCATTCCTAATAATTATAATAAAAGCAACTTGCTTATTGCAATTATTATTGATTATTACGACTTCAGTGTACACTACGCTTTAGCATATATTACTTAGCTAGTGTCTTTAAAACAACATCGCTAACAAAATAACGGTATTATTGTTCTGATTAAGTGGTCAGAAGTAATTTCACTGATTTTGTTTGGTTTTCTTTCGCAATTCCTACTGTTTGGTTTGTGTTTCTTATACTAATAGATTGCAGCGTGAGTATTATTTAAATATTTTTATTAAAGCAGGAAATCAAAGTTTTAGATAAATAACATTTAATACAGTTGTTACAATGAGTTCACATACCAATAAAAAAGACGATAATATGTCAATTTGGTCTGATAGTGATGTTGGTAAGTAAGAGTTTACATTAAAATATCCATTTCACTGAAACTAATGTATATAAAAATATGGACTTAATTTCCACTTCTTTTTATTTTTTTATAATATGTTATTTTTGAAAGTGGTATAAGTCCATTTGGAGCTAAAAAAATCGTTTATTTTTTAAATAATTTTAATAATTATTATTTCATAGTAAAATTTAAAAGGTGTATAGTGTTAAAAACATCACTCGAATTGATTAACGTTTGCCAATATTTTTAAATTAATTCAAATACAAACCTTTAAATATCTCGATACGTGAAAAATGGACTTATGCCACTTTCAAAAATAACAGCTCATGTGTTAAAGCCATTTCAGTTTAGACATATTTTTAATTTTCCAGATCAAATAGGTTCAACTGGTAAGGTCGGCCCTGCCCTTTAAAGTGTGCTACCCTAATGACCTCTCCTAATCAAAATTCACAATTAACTTTATCAACACTATAAAATTTTCCCATTTTCCGCAATTTGAATAAGGAAAATTTTCTTCAAACTTTAATTTCCCCCTCTTTGAAATATTTTCTCATAACTTGGTTTTTGTTAACTTTTAAACTGGCCAAAATTATGGCTAATAAAGACGGGAAAGATGTTTTGCTTGGTTGCAAATTTATACCTTGGAAAATAGACTTCAGAAATGAGCATTTAAACATTTCAGATTATACAGCACATCACGGCAGTTAATATTCCAAAAGGTATAATAGTTCCAATAGTGTTTAAAATTTCCTTTCAATTGTAACTGCAGATGTGTATTTCTCCCCATCTGTTTCTTGTAAACACTGCGTTTTCTTTAGACTAAACCATTGTCAATCGGCAGAAAACACCTGTTCGACTCTTCCTTGGGACAAATGCCGATATTTGGCGAAAAGTGGGGGATGTTTGGTGACAACTCTTCCTCTCTCGTTGACCTTCGCTTTAACGTTCCACCCCTCATCGAAAAAGAACTCTCCCCGAGTGACGGGTTTCTCAGGGATCTTCTCTTCAGAGGTTACCAGTACTGTTCAGAGAAGATCTCCACCCCTCGCACTCCTATGGATTTGTGGAGTGCCCTGGAGGATTCATGGTGTGAATTGCCTTCAGGATACCTTCAGACATTAGTCGAATCCATGCCATGTCGTGTTCCGTCTGCGGGCTCTTGGGGGCCCTAGACAATATTAGGCAGGTGTACCAGTTTTTTTTCTCTTTTTTCCTTCAGTTTATTAAAGGCTACATTAGGAACAAAGTGATAGAACCTCAGATATATATATATATATATATATGTGTGTGTGTGTGTGTGTGTGTGTGTGTGTGTGTGTGTGTTTGTTTAAATAAGTAATTTACGACAGAGACCCTGCATTTTCTATGCAAGATATATTTTTATTCAATATATTAAATTTTTGGTAACTATAACATTTAATTTCATAAATAATGGTACTGTAATATGTAATATTTTTTCCTTTGTGAATGTATAATTCCGGATTCATGTATAAACGTCATCCTTCATTGTTTTTTGCTGTGGATTTATCATAATGGGCAATTATGAATATTATTTTACTATGAATCTGTTGGATTATCATTTATTTAGTTTTGCTTTCAACTCCCAGACGAATGTATTGAATGCATAATCCTTCATGAATGTATAATGTGTAATATCCCTCTAAATTATTCAAAGATGCATTTGTTGAATCTCGGAACTCAATCAGAATTGTAATGAATTTGATATATTATCCAGTTTGAATTTCCTTCAATTCAAACATTTACTGTCTGAGTAGTAAGATATTTAAATATGAGGTCCTTTTTAGACATCATTATTCAGGGCACTGAGGTTATAATTTTTCGTATTCAATCAAGTCTCTTTTTCTTCCGAGTGCCTGTTCGATGGGAAACTTTTATTTTGAGCGTGTAATACACTCTTCAAGTGTCCTTCGCCTCGCCGGGAAGTGGAAGAGTAATAACCTTCAAAATCATTTGTTTAGAGGGACATCTTGAAATTTCGATCCCTCTTTAAGCTCTGTAGACATAATGCTTGGCCGAGATACAGACCGTAAATTGCCACCTGTTCTTTTTCTGAGAAGCCAGCCAACATTCTTTTGGCACTCGAGCAACGAACACATAAAAGGCGGGGAGAAAAGGAATGAGTTTCCGGCTTGAGATGAGGATCAGGATACCCCCTGTTTCCTTATGAGAAAAAAATGCTTTCAATATTTGCTCAATATCGGTGTATTGCTTAAGATATTGACGCCATTTTAGATGTGAGTTACTTGCAGTTCAACACAACCATCATTTAAATATCATATGTTTGGTTCGTGAATTATTCACTGCTAAAAATGTCAATTTACACAATGAAAGTTAATTTAATATTTAATACCTTTTATGAAGCATGTTCATACGTTTTGTGTCTTTGATTTGAACTGAGTTTAATCAATGAATACTTAAATTGAAAATGCCATTAGGTTGGTTTACCTTAGAAGTACTCCAAGAAATGTTTTTTACTTTAACTTTTTATTTATTTATTTATTTTTAAATCCCCCCCAGCTGTATATATATATATTTTTAAATGTATTATGATTTTTAAAAGATTACCCATTTTCTTTTAATTCCTAAGTGTCTTATTTCCGATTGGGTCTTGAGGGCAAGGGTTCATCCTAAACGCCTCCCCTTTTGTAAAGTTTTTCTGCCGGACAAAAGAATATTTTGGGATCATGTGCTTTTATGTATTATGACCTGAAAAATATTATTTAATAGCAATCAATTATATGGGCATTTCTTTTGATGCCTAACTGATAAATTTCGAAAGGGCCTTTATTCCTGAAGGCAATCAAGACTCATCAAGGGATCTCTCTCATTTGAAACTTTTCATGTAATACAGGTGTATTTTCAGAATTATCTAGAATTGTGGATCACAAAGTTTTTTTATTGTATTTTTGGTCACAAAAAGGTCGTTTGTTTACTACAATATTACTTCCTCAAAGCACAGTATTAAAAATGTTAAAATTGTTTTAAAATTTGGTCTACCTGGCAAATAATCGAAGTCTACATTAAATGATAAAAGTTTATATTAAAAGATAAATATTAAAAGATAAAATAACCCAATTACACACGTTTCGAATTATTTTTCGACTTTTAAACTTGGGGTGAGAGACTTGAAATGAACCTTAAAAGTTAGGGGTATGTCACCTCTCATCTATGTATCCCTTTCCAGTAGAAATTTTCAGCTGCACGTTTCGGGTCGATATTTCAAAAGTTTCAATTTATTCAGTAATAAAAAACTTGTTATCATTCAAGACAAGTGCGTTTCTATGAATGTACAGGTTTGTGAACTCTTGAGAGAAAGAGAGCGTAAATTAGTGCGGGCTTACCCTGGCCTCCAGCTTGCTGATGACTCTCCTTCCGCCTGCAAGAGCATTTGCTTCGACTTCCTCGATCCTGACCTGGAGATTGTGTACCTCCATCTCCAAAGATTTCTTGATGGACTCGATCTTAACAAGACGTTCCTGTTCCTCAATCAAGGTGTCTTTGACGGTCTTCAGCTCAATGACAGTACGGTTGAATTTCTCATCAACAGACTATTGAATAAAAATTGATTAAACCACGATGAACCAATATAAAGGACATGCTTGCTATTTATTAAAAAAATGTAATATTTATATAGGTTAAAATGCTGTCGTTAGTATAATCTGTATATAAAAAAATATTCGGCTTGAAAAGAAAGTTAAAGTTATAGGACAAACTACCTTTTGAACATTGGAACAAGGTAAACAGTTTTAATAAGCGAGAAGAACCAAATTACTCTCCTACGACTTTCATCAAGTAATCGAAAGAAATGTGATTACACTTATAAAAATGATCTTATAATAATCAGTGTACAAGTATTTCAACAAAATTAAAATAACCTCCGAAATTAAAGTTAGATATAATTCCTTCATAAGTGAAAAGGAAACAAATGCACATCGTCTCTTAATGCAAGTTTGAAATGCAATTAAATATACTAAGAAGTCAAACAAAAATTTAACCCGTTAGTTAAAATAATTAAGTATCTCAACAGGGAAGATTAAGTAGATTTCAACATAGTATCTTACAGCCAAATGACAAAGTAAACCGTTAAACTTCTTTGAAAAACTCAAGGTAATGTTCAAAGGTTCCTTTTATTTGGTTCCAACGATTAAGGGCATCAGAGCCAACAGTGATATCATCGAGTGAGAAGTTTAGTCAGAAAGCTTTTTGGCGAAAACCCCAGGTGATTTTTAAGAGAAGTAGAATATCCTCGTAAAATATTGGAAACTAAAGAAATAGTAACAAAAATGTAAGATTATTACTTTCAAACATTCATTATTATTGAATACCAATGCATAATACTATTTTATAGTAATTTTCTGGAAACTAAATTATATTTGAGGTAATCTCTGTTGAAACAGGTACATGCATAATTCTTATATAATGCATTTATAATTTCCTTCATGTGCTTTCTCTTATGTGAAATGTATATGTATTTACCAATCGGTCACATTTCCCTTGTTTCCTTGTTTACTATACCAGGAAATTAGTGATTTTTGTCTGAAATATAATTCAACAAATTTATATCTTTCTCAGTATATGCTGAAATTTACTTTCACTTCACGACAAAAAAAAAATGTTCCCTGTACAAATATAAAATGGTGCAATGAAAGCTGATTAATTAAATTTAATTTTCGTAACTTTTTAATTAAATCTATGAATGTCGTATCCTATATTGGTAGTCTATTTCTTACATAGATAAATTTTTAACTTAATGTATTAATTTGCAGATACGGTAAATAGTTTAATACATAATGAGTTCAATTAATAGACAAACATACATATATCTGCGTAGGTTGGTACATTATTTTTTGGAGGATAGGAGGCAACAAGTAATTGTAGAAAATGAAATTTTATAAACGTAATTAAATTATGAGTTTTCATTAAAATTAAAAATTGAATTTAGATTTTCTTAATATTCCAGCTTCTGCAAAATAAAAATAAAGCATGCGCATAAGTTTATTTATGTTAAAAAATCAGTTTAAACTTTGAATTAATTTTTTCTTAGTACTTAGAAAATGAAAAAAAATTAGTTGTTGAAATATTTAGATGATTCAAAAAATTATTTTAGAGTATAAGATTTATTTTCATATTTTTCTTACATATGTTTAAATAAAGAAAAACTGTACTCCGGTTTTAAAGTGATCATTTTTAAGCATTATATTATTACAAGAACTCGTGCTTGTTAAACATTAGGGAAAGATACATAGAAGAAGAACAAAGTTTTTGGATATTTTTTCCCCTGAATTTTAGGATTTACAGAAAACAGTAGAGGAAAACGTATATAGCGCTGTCTCAAATTTGCATTGCTCACTGCTCACTAAAGATCATGGAAATTAAAACACAGCTACAAAAACTTTTGTATACACAATGAGTCACAGGTCAGGTCAGCATTCGAGTGAAACTTGGCAAAGGACTGATCTAATTTTAAAACGGAACCTTGAATGCCAGGCATTGAAATAGAAGCTTATCTCGCCAGTAACAAGATAACGGTGAAATAACTATTGTGTGTTGTGGCAATTAAGGATCTCAGCAACGTTCCCAAGGTACTTTCAGATAAACACGAGTTGTTGATTAGGTAGAGATGTTTTAATAACTCATAGACTGACAGTTTATTTTAGACAACGCCTTTACCCCCACTGTATTTGCGTTTATAAATGTCGTTCTCCCTTCATAACATATCCATTTTTCCTTAAATGTGGGCTTATATTTATTCATTCGCACATTACTTTTTAAATGTACCTTAATTTTTAGCTAACGTTTTAGAAAAGCTGGACAATCCTAAATCTCTTTAGTTGTTTGTCTTTAGCTTGAAACAGCAAAAAGCGGTGTAGCGCCATATTTGTAAGAACACAGTAACCCTAAAATAAGCAAAAAGTTAATAAAACAAGGTCGTTAAAATAGGGTGATAGGTTACTAAGTAATACGTATTTTCAATACTTCATTGCACATAAATCATTGATAAAATCGCAATGACAAAATATGAAGTAATTCCTAATTTCATTGCTGCTATCTATCGGCTAAAAGAGGAATCTTTTGTTAACATGAAAACTATCTTATTTGGGGGGAAAATGGTGATAACTTGGTTTTTCGGATATTTAAAACTGATAATACCATAATACCGAGAGTATAACATTAATGTACGAATACTACCTTTGTAAAGGGAGCAAGTAAGATTTTGTAAGATTTCTGTAACAAAAATTATAATTATATATCATAATAATGAATTTTACCAGTATAAGTTTTATTTATATTTTGATGAATGGTGGAAGTTTTTTTAGGATATTCTTTTTGCTTATGAAGAACCAATCAGAGTGTCTTCTTTCAAAACTCTTACAATTCACAACCTTTTTCAGCAAAAAAAAATTGCAATCTAATATTTTAGAGCTTTTTAATACCAGTTACACCGAATCCAAAATCAAACCAGTATTTTAAAAATTAGTATAATTAATGTCTGCATTATCACGTAATTATTTGATCGAATGTTAACTCTTTCAAACATTTATATTTTTCGATCATTTTCTTTTCAAATTAACATATTACTTATTACCAGACTTTCATTTTCTGATACCATATATTGATGGCAATTTCCTGCTTATAGGGTACGGTTTAAATCAGATTCAAAATTTTGGCAATCTTGATAAAGTACTGATAAAATCTTTTATTTTGCATATTATCTCACAATTCATATCAAAAGTTTTATTTCTATCGAAGAAACAGGAATGATGGGGCTAAAATTCTGATTTTCAAAAGACAGTCTGGCGATTTCATAAACGTTATTCAGTACACGAAAAGCGCAAAAGAGGAACACAACAGCTTTTTAACATCCACAATAAAATTTAAGACTGCCATTTATTTTCGAAGTAGCTAATAAATTTCTTTATCAAGACGAGAAGCAATAGGGGTGATTGTCTTTTCGGACAACTCATAAAGGTGATTTATCCATAGACATGATCACACCTAATTTGTAAATGTGGTACACTTGAGAATTTCACGTTGACACAATCACACAGGTCTAACAAAGAAATAAATTATTCAGACCTGATGTGGAATGTTCCAACCAGGAGGCAAAAATTACAACACCATATCATTTAGCTTCAAATTAGTTGCCAGTCCTAATTTTTACTGTGGATTTTAAGAATCTCTGTGCGCCTGTCATTTCCATTGACGATCGATTATGGATTCAGAATTACTCACTAACTTTTGACAGTGACTGCTTTCGCAAGGAATTCATCACAAATATTTTACTGGGTGCAGCAGTGATAACACTTTAATCTTAGTACAATACTCAAACGTTTAATCTTATATTCAAATTCGGGCGATTAAAACAGCTTTAATTGTGTCTGAAGATTGTTTTGAAATTCGAAATTTTTACGACAGTTGGCAGCTGTGGATAGGTGAATCTGATTTAATGCTATGCATTTTGGTATATGCACCGGTGAAATATTCTTAAAGTAAGATTATATCTGAATCCTTAGAATGGTATTATATTAATAAAAAAACAGATTATGCTATTGTTCGGCATGAAATCTGCTGCAACAAAGAATGAATTACATAATCGTACCCTGAGTTCTTTCTGGACTTCCTCGTGGTCAGACTGCAAAGTGGAGAAGTCGCTCTCGAGCTTGTTCTTGGCTGCTGACAGGTTGACGTTGATTGTCGTAAGTTCGTTAACCTTGCTGTGGGCTTCTTCATATTGCTGTTCTGCGTGGCGTTTGGAACGTAGGGCCTGAAAAACAGAGTTGCCTGATGAATCAGAAATATATATGATGTTTAACAATGAAACAGCGTTGATCTCATATACATCGCTGTATTAATTTAGCATTGTAGTCATATACTGTTATATGAGTCGTGTAGGATCAAAACTAGCAATCTCCACTTTTTTTTTAAAATTGAGTTAAGGATACTTTCTTATTAGTATTTTTGGGGCTCTATCTAATGGTGACACTGTTTTGTGTCCAAACTAGAGATATCCTCCAGTAATTTGACTTTAAAATACTTAGTGATGATCAAAACTATCAATCTCCATGTGCTGGTGAGAATCAAAACTAACAAAATCCGAACAACCAATCAGAGGCCTGCTTTCGCCAGCTCACCGTACTAAGCTTCATTTAGGGCAGTGGTTCTAAACTCTGTTCATCCATGAAGGTGTTGGAATGCACCCGACTTTATTTTGAAATTTCTGTTACACATTTTATTATTTCCTGGGTTGAGTAAAAATGTGTAAAACAAAGATAACACACCACCAACAACACACTGGTCGTCATTCGGTGGGGTGATCACGCCACCGAGAGATCGCTGCTCTCACGCTTTATTTGCTATATATATATATATATATATATATATATATATATATATATATAAACGACATTTTTTGGAATCTAGTTGATTCTGAAAATTTTCTTAATATTAAAAATGTATCCTGTAAAATAAAATCTTACTTTGGTTCAACATATCTGTGCGAAGCCTTATTTTGAGCAATGAATATTATAAAATCTAAACGCAGATCTCAACTTACTGATGAACAACTGGATGATTGCTTAAGACCGGGAATATCATCTTATGTTCCCAATTACAAAAAATTAGCTCATTCAGTTCAGAGTCAAAAATTTCATTAAATTTTAAATAAAGTATTTATAAGTAATGAACCAGTTTATACTACAAATTTTTATTTCCATGTACTTAATTAAAAAATAAAATAATCAAAATTCAATTTATGTTTCTTCTTTTTCTTATTATTTTTCAAAACATAATCCTTGTAATAATATTAGAAGGTTGGTAACGTTGAATAGAAAACATTTCTATTACGTAAATAGTGATAATCGGTGATACAAAAACCATTGACTGTGCCCGGCCATACTCTCTGAAAACCTCGATGTGATCTCGACCACTGAAAGACTGAGAACCAGATTTTGGGTTATGTTCCTATTTCATACAATTTCTGTCATGATTCTGTGGCAGATTTACTAAGTTGTATTCTAATGATGTTTGCAAATCAATATTCTAACAAATAATAGTATATAGTTAGATAAAGTTATCGATAGTTATAATGTATGACCTAGTGTTGTTAATAGCATAATGCAGAATAAAATTTTAGATCGAAGATTCGTCTACAATAGTAATTGCCCTTTATTCCAGTTTAAATGTATCAGATTTAAGCACAAAAAATATGTAAGATTGGTCGCTGATGGGTTTGGAAGCCAAAATGAAAACAGCACCTTAGTTGGCATGTGTATGCGATGGCTGTTAAAAGCTCCTTGTAATATAAAAAAACAGAAGGGAAAATTTTCCCCGGTTGTGGGACATTTTTTCATACCCCTTGGCAGAGCCTTTGACATAACGGAGAAATTAAAGAATATCAAACAATAGTTGATCAAAGAGAATATGTCGAGATATTTTCAAAAAATACTACAGCTCGAAAGTTAGGCACAGACTGTAAAGAGTATGATTGGTGAAGTGAAATTTTAAAAAAATGTGAAGCTTCTAGGTAATTGGCACTTTAAATTTTCTACAACAAAAAGGTTCTATATTAAACGTTATACAAGAGGCTCCATTATTATTGGAGGTGAAGAGTTTTACAAAAGAGATTATAGCAAGGCAAAAAATATTTTAAAGAAAAGTAGATAATCAGGCCTGCCATATGATCAATCCTGCCATAATGATGGCAAAAAGTGTCCATGTCAACACTTTGAAATTAAAAGATGTAAGTAGACTACTTTCCATACCTTTTGGAGAAAAATGGCGCAATATTAAAGGATTGTGTTACTACAAAAAAATCATACCATTACAAATTCCAGAAGCACGAAATGAAGATGAAAATGAAGGAGACGAAAACTTATGGTAGAAACTGAAGACGAAGACAGACATTTAAACTGATAAAGAATATTCATTATAGTAAATATTTTAAGCGTATAAGACCCTCATATAAAGAATATAATGTCTTTCTGAATAAAACAATGCTGTTTTTGAAAAACGAAACTAAATATTCAAACGAATGAAAAACTATGCTAACAGAAGCCTTAATTATTTAATTATTATCATGACCGAAAGAAATTTTTGAATGATCTTTTAAATACAATATGCGAATATATATTTAAATATTTTTAAGTAACTGCAAAACAATATTTGGTAATGAATAAGCCGTATATAAATATTAAACGAAAACTTTGAAGAAAAGCAAATGCCTGGGCAAGTTTTAAAAATGACGAATTTCTGCAATCATTATGGTGCATTCAACAAGAACTTTTACAAGTAACTTATGTTTTGTTGACTCTTGACGACACAGAGGAATTTCAGCTTTGTGAAAGATATTCTCCCGTTGTACACGTATATAAATGTATCATGCCATTAATCCCTTTCAGCCGCGCCATCTAATGATGTTTTCAAAACTTCTGATATATTATTATTTACGAATTATGAGCCATTTGGCAAAGTAGTATTGAACTCATTATTTCAGTATGGGCGGATCTTTAGCTAGCAGGATGCCGGCATTAGACTCTTACCTCTGAATTAAGAAGCACCTCTGAACAACTTAAGATTTTTTTTATACTCAAGAAAGCACATATTTCTTTTTGTTACATTTTCCACTGACAAAGATTTTTCCCACAAAGAATATAAATATATATATATATATATATATATATATATATATATATATATATATATATATATATATATATATATATATATATATATATGTATGTATGTATGTATGTATGTATATATGTATGTATGTATGTATGTATGTATATATACATACATATACATATGTGTGTGTGTGTGCTTTTTTACTTCCAAATGCTCACGAGTGTTTCAGCCATGGTAAAATGCCAACGAAAAAACCATAAGCCAGGAGAACCGATTGGGGACTTGTAAACTTGTAAACACATGACTAATCCAAACTTGTAAACACATGAATATTCTTCATATCATAAGATATACAAAGGTATCTCATCATATGAATGCAATACTTTGCAATGTTATAAGGACGAATGACTGTTAACGTAATAATGCAAGCGAAATATTAATTTAAACGTAATAATACAAATGCTAAAATAATTGCACCTTAGCTCAGTTTTAAATGTATTAGTATGTATGACCTTGTTAATTCAAAAAGATTCAAAATGAGTTAACCGCATGTGCCTCAGAGTAGGAGTATGTATAGACATGAATGTTAAGAGTATGAATTCTTAATTTTTGTCATTACCTGTTCTAGAGCAGACCTCATCTCGTCTAGTTCCATCTGCAATCCCTGGCATCGTCTCTGAGCGATGCCCAGTTGATCGATGGTTTGCTGCAATTGGCGAGTAACTTCATCGTAGTGAGATTGCAATTCCTGGGAATAGAAAAAAGGTGTTACTGATATCAGGTTCTTAAGCTGAATTTTTCTTCGGCATCGTAAAGAATGCATAGAAGAATATATTTATTCAAACGTTTAATTATTTAAACTGCTGGATTCACGAAACTTATATTATCAGTATATTTAAGGCATTACGAGAGTTAAAGCTCTTTCCTTATAGATCATGCATTAATTTATGACGATAGATTTTTTAAATGTTTTCTAGTGTTTAATTGTTATTGTAATTTCGTATAGGGTAGTATGAAACTACAAAAAAGCAAAGAGATCTGGGGACGTCAGTTATAATATTTGAGATATATTTTTAAAAAACAAAAACAAACAAATGCGAGTTTTAAACGGTAGTGTCATACATACGAATAATAAACATGGTGTTAACGCCTAATTATATCGTGCTTTAGTACATTTAAAATAACGATAAGAAATTTATTAACATCTATAAGACAATTCTTATGAAGTTTAAGTAATTGTACTGTTCAGCTACATTTGTTGCTAATAATTTTGGAACAAATATTGTAAAAGGACCTGAAAATACATCAGATTTAAAATTAGAAAGATTCCCTTAACTTCTTAAAATATTTTGTATGTAGTAAGTAATATGTTTACCTCAAAGAATAAAAAGACATTAAATGGTACACATGATTACACATAAAATGCCGTGGGCATATAGTAAAAATATCTGCACAAAATGTTCATCCGATCATTTTGTTAGAAGAACTTTACATACTCCAAACAAACGGAAAGAATATGTTCTATCTAGGTAGATTTGCAGTATTTGTGTCAAATATTGAAATTAAATTTTAAAAAATCACTGATTTCCTACATCAAAAATATCTCATCATGTACATGCAAATATTCCTTAATCCTTAAAAGAAAAAAGAAAAAAACGAAATACCGATATACTGATCGGAATTTCGGATATGCTGTATTAATCCTCTTAGGACGTTCTCTCCTGGATGATGGACAGTAATACCATAGATACTAACCTGCATCTGGAGGGCTTGTTTCTTGATGGTCTTCTGCAGGTCAAGGTTCTGTTTGTTGGCGACATCCAAGGACATTTCGAGTTCTGTGATCTGTACTTGCATTTTCTTTTTGATGCGGGCCACTTCGGTTTTCAGTTTGGCCTCAGCCTCCGCGAGACGCTGGTTCAGTTGGTCTACTTCGATCTGGTACTGCTTCCTGCGAGGGAAAAAATAGATTTAATCCAATGTACGGAAAGTGGAAAGTGTGCAAAACATTTTACAATGTGTTTAGATTTTTATCCCAACAGAATCCATCAATTTTATTCAAGTAATATATCACCAAAGATCGATGCAGGAAGTATGCCGCGAGGTTTCAACCATGCTTGGATACAGATATAAAAAAGTTGATGATTACGTATATACTATATGACTTCTTTAGCTAAACTGATGAAAATGAAAGATCCTGAATCTAATTCTCTAATTTACGGGGTTCCAGGAGAGAAATTTTTATTTGTTATTAACACACATTTGTACTGAGTTTTTGTTTTTAAATAAAGTGCGTATAAAGATATACAATTTACTTCCACAATTTGAAATTTTAATTGAAAAATTTTAAATACAATTTTTAGAACATATTTCTGTTTTCGATAAATTTGCGGAACCTGTTTCTGTGGTTGCTTAATTTTTGTTCATAGCAAAGGTTTCAAAATAATTTTTTGTTATGATCTATAAAAACTGTACTTATATAAAAATTTTAGTAACTTTTAAGAGAAAAAAATCCTTTTTTATCTCCAGGGAAATTATCACGGGAATGATCATCAATACCTTGAAATATCATCATCAGGGAAAATATATCCTGATATTTAACCCTAAATCAAAAATCCTGAAAGCAGTCCTGTGAAAACAGAACAAAAGAACGCTGAAAGTGATATTTCCTTTCGAGGACGGTAAATTGGAAAAATAATTCAATTCCAAGGTAAATAAGCTTAAAATACATATGTACAACGGAGTGCGTACACACACCACAGCATAAAAATGTTGTTATGTCAAATGTAATCATCGGAGTCTATGTAATCATCGCAGAAGCACGCGTTTTGTCTGGTTTGTCTCTAAAATTTCTGCCAGTGCATTTTAAACAAAGAAAAACAAAATATTGCTTATCTTGATAATTTTCTGCCCAGAACTACCTAAAAAAATATGGATTAAATAACCTAAGCAGTTAATTGTATATAAGCTTTTATAACGCAATGTGAATCAAACAAAGTCGTGTTCTTTTTTATATTATTGTTGCGTTTTTCCTGTTATTACCGATTTATGTTAAAATTTGATTGAACTTCTGTTTTCAAAATATTTTTGAAGCATGCGGCATCATATGCAGTTAGTGTGTAAATTCTCGTACATTTGGAAAGATAGGAGTTTTGAAATTTAATCACCTGCTTAACAGACGGAGTCAAACCGATTGCATTGGTTAGGTAAATTTGCGGAATTCTTCGCCTTTCGAGTCTGCTAAATAGATCGTTGTAATGTGCGTAAGTCAAACAAACAACCATTGATTGGGAATGAAGGGTTGCGGACTATCTGAAGATTTCATATAAATTACGCTGCCATTGAATTTCATTTTTGATGACTGAAAAGTGGGGCTTAAAGCTGCTAGGCAGCAGCCATACTGGATTCGCTTAGTTCAATTTTAACAAATGTAGAAATTTTTTACATTGACTGTCAACTTGGACTTAATTTTTTTTCTATTTATACTCCATAATAGAAAAAGAAATGTTTTACTAGGGTATCATTTCCATTCTTTAAAAGAAACGCAAATAATATTTTTTAATTTGAATTATTCAGAAAAAAATATGTTTTAACCACAAATAATTTCCTTTGATGGATGAAAATTTTAAAAGGAATTGAAAAAGGGAGCAACAAAGATTTCTTTCTCTAGTACAATTTAAGGGATACAATTGAAAAAAATCTTGAAATCCAAGTAGACAATAACCGGAGGAATTTTCTCGGAAGGGTAACATTGAGTGGAGTGAATTCAGTATGGTTACTACCGAGCAATCTTAATAACCGAAGAATGAAGATATCCATTTGTTGTGAGTCAATGAAGTATTTATTCATTCTGGGCTTAATTATTATTTGTTTACGAAAAAAAATGGTCGAGGAACATAATTTTAGTAACTAGGTATCATAAAAAATTACAAAATTTATATAACGCAGCCATTTAATCAGCAAATAAACATAATTTGAAAACATTCTAAACCTGTTTAATCCGCAAAAAAAATTTATCAGGTATAAATGCGAAAAAAATACACCCTGGTTTTTAACCCTGTACATTGATGTTTTAAATTCGGACATACAAAATACGTTATATTTTCACTCGTGTTTTAACTTAATATTTAGATGCTGTTAACTAAAGCCTTTTTCAGTTTAAATTTGTCTACGTCACAGGATCAGCTTTAAATAAAGGGATGTGTTTTTTGAAAGCTGTGTCAATAATTTAAACTAACTATTTTTACATTATTGCCCATTATTTCTAGAGTCTGAAAAGTTCAAAATTTTTAATGAATTTGTTAATTTTGGATAAATTATAAAAATATTAATTTTTCTTTCAGAAAGTCTCTTTTTCAAGCATAATTTCATTTTGACTACTGTAGTGTATAAAACAATGACATTCCTTTCCCACTACAATACATTCTCTTTTTATTCAGATGAGTATACTTTTTTTATCCTAACAACACAAAAAATGTATGAAAAATTACAATCTGTTACAAAGCATTAAAAAAAATCACTCAAAACGTTTGTTTTGGATGTCCATTTTTATTTATTGGTGACATTTATAAAGAACAGAACATTAAAAAACACCAGGAATTTTTCCTCAGTGGTAAGAGCATTCAGTGAGAAAGGTCTCAAAGGTCATTGACTATTCAAATTTACGTTCAAACGTTTATATGTCTTATTAAAATTAATAAAGCTGGAAATAATAAATTACTGTAAAATTTATTTATTCCTTAAATTTTGCATTGAAGTAAAGCTTCTTTATGTGTGGGTATTTATGCTGAGATAATGTAACGAAGGGAAATAATGATCATTATCCACGGAAAATATATCAGTCTTTTTCAATAAATCAAAATTCTGCAGAGTAAGTCAAGTGGTTTTTTTTTTTTTTTTGTCAAGTAACTCATTTGCGGTTATATGATCTCTTATAATTGCCAGCTGAAATTAAGACTAATCGAAACTTTAATAAATCTGTACTCCTCTTTTATAAAGATTTACACCGATCCCCCAGTCATCCTTTTGGCTGGTTAGCCTAGAGTTACAAGATAAAGGCAAAATGTAAAATATAACAAATTGTTGATAATAAATAAATAAATAAATGAATTAATTAAATGATAAAAAAGGCCATACGATTGATTAACAATGGAATGTGAAAGATTTTTTAAGGGAGGAAAAATTAAAATTATGCAGGTTTTATTATTATTTTATGAAGCTCTAATTAAATGTGTATTATGCGAAGGGCACATATTTAAGAAATACTCCGCCATTTAGAGGTTATCCATGTTTTACAGTTTTCAGTGCTATTTCGTGCATTAATTACCGTTAATTATAGGGAGTTTCGTTTATTACAAAATCCAAGCTCTTAAAAAGTTTACATTCAAAATGCATTATAAAACAGGAAATATCAGATGGCGAATTTGAGTGCTATTGCTATTAAATATCTCGGAGAGTCATTAAATAGAATTTACAGTTGCATTTAATGTCTACTGAGAGAGGTAATGAAAGAAAAATCATAAAGTAATATTACATAATTTTGTGTTTCTTATATCCTTAATTTTAATTTAAAATATAAATTTAATGCCGTATAGATTTTTAGAAAATCAACAATTTTTTTTACTCTCAAATGTAAAATTTCCTAAAAATTTACACTTGAAGAAAATGATTTCTTTCACTCTTGAGGAAACTTTCAGAACCAAATAATAATTCAAATTACATATTAATTTCAATGTAAACAACCATAAAAAGAGGAGCATCTATTTTTAAATCCTGCGGTAAAAGCTTTTTCATCTCGTATGGACTCGAAAAAAGCTCTCTCGCTTCTTTCACAGAGAACAGAGCGCCATCTCTGTGAAGGCATCCCAACCACTCCACCACAGATACCTCTTTTAACATGTCTTAACGATATGAAAACAATCAGACCGTTCGTAAACAATAGAATTCTTAATTATTAATTTTAGGAGATGCTTCATGTTTTAAAAGCGGAAGGTTATCTAGAGTTTGATCTAAATGTTAGTAATATTTTTTGAACTAAATGTTACTAATATTTTAAGCTCGAATTTAGAATTATTCATATCTGTCCCGCTGTGTAATATTAATGCTCATTTCAAAGGCCAATAGGTGTTATATGAGTATTTTGCCTCGCAGAAGTTTCATTTAAGAGGAAAGAAGAAAATACGTAACATATCAAGAATCTTATATTCTATTTTTTTTTTAATCATCAGCCTTGTCATTATCTCTATAAATCTCTATTTCCTTAAATCATCCTTTCGCGACTTCATAGAGAATCAATCGTGTGGATTAACACCAATAATTTTAAACGTAATGTTATGCTTATGGTAAAAAGTTGTAAATATGTTAAAATTTAGAAACTGTGATTCCCAGTTACATCCTGTTTTTCTCTTATCGGTATTCCGTTATATATATATATATATATATATATATATATATATATATATATATATATATATATATATATATATCGCAAAACACCTACGAGCACATTAGTGTACATAAGCAGGTGTTTCACGTTCTTATTGTCATTTCTTCCGATCTTCAAAGCTCCTGAGTCGATAAAATGTACCAATATAGCTAATAGGAAATAATGAAAATGCCTTTCATCCGCGTCTTCCTTTGAATTAATAATGTCTGACAGCACTTAAAGATAACTTTGTAAATGACCCGCGTTTACTGTGTTCTCATTATGGCCAGGCAGAAAGTGGAACTCACTCCCTCGTACTGCTTGTCTCTCAAAGAACCTAGCGACATCTCTGCGAGACTACAGGGAAAGTTGCCAAAAATTAAACGTTAAATATAGCTTTTCTTCGCACATTCGACTCTATCTTTTAGGAAGGAGGAAATGTAACGACGAGACACCACCCGTTTTCAAACCCTATTTCCAAAATAAGTTAGCGTGTTAAAAAACTCTGCTGAAAATTTAATTCAACCTAAATAGTTTTCTGAGCATTTTAAGCCTACCCGCCCGCAAGATGGCTTTGGTAAAAGTATGTAATGATGTATCGTGTAATGTTCCCACAAAATAGAAATAAAGTACATGAATAGAACAAAATACATCTAAGTCGGGAATATCAGATTTTAAAATAAACCACAGATATTTAAAAAGTTTTAGATTTTTGTAAATGAAATTAACTAATATTAACTAATAAAAATGAACTAATACTAGTTTTCTTATACAAAGGTATATTCAATGGAAATGCATATATTCATATAAATTTAATAAAATTATTTAACAAAATTTACACTGAGGATGTATTTGTTATAAAGTTATTTTTTATTAATTGTCCGAAATATTTTGAAAACACCCTTTATAACAAATATTTATGAAGTCATTAAATGTATAATATTATCGTAATCATAATATTATCATTCTTATATAATATTAACATAGGTGGTATATCATTAATATATTATCTCGCTAAACAAGTAAATTTATAAAATGTTTCTGTATTTGATTTTTCATCATGTTTTAGATTCAAATTTAAACCTTTTCTTTTCATTATCTTTTGCAGGAAAGCACTTCGTTGTTCCTGCACATAAATTTTACGAATTTGTCTTAAATTCCATTAGTGATGACTTCATTTTAAATTCCATGTTATAATGAAAGATTTAAACTCGGTAAAAGTCGTCTCTCACTTTTATTTTTCCTTGTCTGCATGCGTACGCACCTGCATAAAAATGTGTTGACAGTACTCACGAAGCATACATTGTGTGTGTGTGTAAAGTAATTTAAACACTAAAAAAATAACGTTATACCAGTTATGGAAATACGAATTGAAGTATAAAATTATGTCAAATATAAACAAACAAAAATTTCAAAGGAAGATCGTTTGACTTTAATGAAAACAATGATTCAAATTTTACTAAAGACAACCTTTTATGTTCTCTCTTTAATTCACCTCATTTAATGAGTAGCATCTGAGGAAATTTTTCTTTTGAATTTAAAAAAAAATATAATTAAGAACTCTGTCAATAAAAAATTTGAAATTTTTCCTAAATTTGCTAGAATTGTCTTGTATTGCTAACATTAAAAAGTAACAGCTAAAAAAAAATAAAGTTTTTATCAAAAAAACTAAAAAAGTAAAGTTAATGTCATACTTTGTTCCGACAGCCAAATTTCTGCTTCAAATTTGCAGTTTTTGAAAAAAAAAATGCTTATAATTTATTCTAATTCGTACTTGTTACGTCAATTCTGTAGATAAATTTCGCGAATAACTATTAAAATTATTCATCAAACTCGATTATTATATAATAAGGTTTTAAATTTTTTAATTACATTTTTATTGCATGTAAATATTTATCATAACCATCTATAAATTATATGAAAAAATTTTAATCTCACTTTTAATGATATACATTATTTTATGTTTACAGTTTTTCTCGAATGTGTTTCGTACTTTCCTCCGTGGTGAAACAACTCTCTTTTTTATATTTTAATTTTTTTATATTTTTTAAATAACAGCAAATGTTATAAAACGATTTTTTAATTTTTTTTTCTTTTTACAAAACTGTTAAATTTTATTCCTTTTAAATTTTTTTCAATACAGCGTTACATTTAATCTTAACATCAGTCAAATAAAGGAGAAATATGTAGCTATTTATGACTTGTTTTGAATCGCAAAAATATTTTCGTTATTTGCAATAAAAACTTCCAAAAGTTTCACCAAATAAGCAATGTGTAAATAATTGTAATGCAGTGAAAACTCATATATCCTTAAAACTGGATTAACCAAAAAAAAAGTTTTCATCTTAAACAATTTAAAATAAATAATACATTGGAAAGAAAATTGTTAAAAAGAATTGTTTTACTTTTATGGCTGACAAGTGGTGTACTGTTACTCATTATAATTAATATTTGCATATAATCAATTGTCATGCATTTTATTACATTTGTACCACTTAACTTCTAGCACATCAAATAATGCTTCTCCGAAATTTTCTCTTCAAGTTATCTTGTGATAAATATTTACTATTTATAACCACTTTAAAAATGTTTAAAATTACGAAATACACTCTCTAGCATATATGGCCCTGAAATATTGGATACACGAGTTTGTTTAATTCATAGAAAAATATAAACAAAAATAGTTTCTTTTTAAGTTAAAGCTTGCAAAATTAAATGAACAACACAATTGGTGTCCAATAAAATTCATCTTAATTTATCATGATTTGTAGCAAGTTGGGTTTTCTTTATGCAAAAATACTTCTGCGTCATTGGAAATGAGAAATTAAATTAAAAAATCATAAGCAAAACGAATTAATGTAAATGCATGCAGAATTATATTTTTTGATTATTGTTATAAAATAATATTTCTAATGTTTTGTGTTTCTAATGTTTTGGGAAACGCTACATTGAATGTTCGAATATTTACCCAGAATGAAAAAATTTGGACCATTACGAGTATTTATAAAAATTTGCTTTTCGTTAAATATCAATATTACATGTACGTATTTGAGTTATTTTGTGGGAATAAAATCTCTGTTGCAATAACTGTTTGATATAGTCTCATGTGATATTTATAGTAGTATATTATAATTATTGTAATGTATTATACATAAATAATCTTAGCACGTTTTCAAAATAATAAGCATACACAACACGTAATTTACTCATGAGCAGAATTTCACGTATTAACACGTTAATTCTGCATTGGTTTATTAATAATCATTTTTACTAAGCAAGTGAA
>OU015502.1:42876964-43026964 GCA_907164885.2 Dolomedes plantarius | reverse complement strand
GATATTTTCCCTTTTCAACTGCAAGTCAGCTTAATTAATTATTTGGAAGGTAAAAGAACGCCAGCCAAAAGAAAAAAGTACGTGATATCGTGGACATTCTGTGGAATAAATAAGATCACCTTTTCTTCAAACTGCATTACAGCTCTCCTCTCTCGTCGGACTCCGTAACATTTTAACGTAGAAAATTACAAAATGAATCATTAAAATTGCTTTGAACCGCTATTAATATTTAGCAAATTTAGTGTATTTATCATGCATTCTGCACGGGTCTTTATAACTGTATAATTTTTAAAGAATTAACTGAGTACTGATCTTATTTAACAATGCTTTTCTTGTTAAATGAAATGCCTCTGCTGGAGCTGATAAGAACTATGAAATCAATTAACGTATTTGATTAAAAAATAAAAAAAAAAAACAGTATGAACTTTTCTGAAAAAAATAAGAAATCAATTGTTATACTTAGTAGTATACTTAATTGTTATACTTAATATAATATTTTAAAGCGATTAAAATATTTATCAAGGTTAATAATATGGAATCTCTAAAATTAGTTATGGTAATATTTCTTCTTTTATGAGCTTTTATCTTATATTATTGTTTTGCAATGATTTGAGAAATTGCATTGAAATTTACAGATTGAATACAGAGTGTTCGGGCTAAAGGTATCCAAAAGTCATGACTTATTTTTGCGGAACTACCCATTAAATTTAAAACAAAATTATTTAAATAGAAAGAACTTACCAAGTTTTAATATCAATCATAGACTTTGATCATAGGATCATAGATTTCGATGTGTGCACCTTTTGTATCACGACCAACGTCTAAATGGTAATCCAGTTCTCTCCAAGTGCTTCGTAGCATATCAGGAGTTATTACACGAATTGCTTGAATGTACGCTTCTTCAACTTATCCGCAGTTTCAATTTTTTGTTTATACACAACGGATGTAATGAATCCCCAAGCAAAAAAGTCTAATAACGCCTGATATGCTACGAAACACTTGGAGAGAACTGGATTACTCTTTAGATGCTACAAAAGGTGCACACATCGAAATCTTTGATACTATGATAGAAATCTATGATTGATATTAAAACTTGGTGAGATGTTCTATCTATTTAAATAATTTTTTTATATTCTAATGGGTAGTTCCGTAAAAATAAGTCATGACTTTTAGATACCTTTAGCCCGGACACCCTGTATATGTTTAGAAGGTTTATTCTTTTTATCTAGGAAAGCTGGTTTATAGTATTCACTGTACAAAAGGAGTTCATGCTTTTCAAATGTATAATTGTTAAATAAATTAATTTTATATTCCTTGTGCTTGTATTTTTGATTATGTGTTGCACAATTGTCTGCTTAAAGGTTGTAACGGATGATAACTTTGCTCTAGGCTACCGGCCTGGCACTGATTACCCTCTAAGCACGTATATTTCAATATCTTTCAGAACAAAAATGCTACAAGAAACGATTCTTTTAAAATAGTGCTTCACTGCAAGCACCAATAAACACCAGGGTTTTGATGAAAATTTCTAGGGTTCTAAGTATAAAGAACAAAAATAATTAATGGGTACAAAATTCATTCAAATTTTTCATAGAAAATGCTGACAGGTTTCCTGGAATCGTTATTATGAAAATTCAACTGAAGTGAGTTCAGATTCTCAGTTTAAGGCTACGTTCAGTGGAATTCCGGTAGCAATTTTCTTTAATGGTATACGTGAAGAATGGCTGAATTATTTAAACGGGCTATTCTAGTTCTAAGCAGAAAATCGCAAAAACTAAATAACCCAACTTACTGCACGCTTCCCCACAGATGTGGATTCAACAAACCAATACTAAAAAACCCTTTTCCACAAGTGTGCTGGGGTAGAAGAAGCGAAAATATTTTCCTCACAAATCTCTTTAATGAGATTTTTTTTCTTCTTGGCGATTTCAAAAACAATACCAATAGAAAAACAAAGCCGTTTCTTATTTTAATGTTTCAATTCTCATTTTTTGTGTTAATGAACTCTCTCACTTAAAAATTTTTGTGTCAGTTAGTATCTCATTAAAATAAGAGTGACATGGGTAGTCCATACAACAAGGAATCCCCAACAATGGGAAAATCGTCTTTCAGATTCTTTACGAAATACTATTTAACTGAACCACTTCTCTGCAGATTATGTTTGTTTTAGCATAGGCCAATGTATCTCGATAAAATTTTTCTGAGAAGAAGTTTATGACTTTGAATGAAGATATATTTTCATTCAAAGTTCCATTAAGTTTAGAAAATGCTGTGAAAGTGAATCTCTTTTAAATAAATCATTCAGCATTTAAAAGCTGAGTTAAAATAATAATAAAAAGTATATAACATTTTTCTTGTATTCTCTCAGAAAAACTCGAATATTGTTCTACTTTCGAGTATGAAAACAGGATTGGTTTGAATGTAGTCGTAGGTTTTAACTAGTTTCTTACTAATACCATCCGGAGGTTTAATATCAATATTTTGATTACGTCACAAGATATCTAAAGCATCTTGCTACATCAACATAGTTTATTTCTAAAGTTAAACGAACTTTCTTCACAGCTTTGACTGTACTAATATTTTTATATATAACCTCGCAATTTTAAAGAATGCAGAGTTTTTGTTTCACTTAATGTGATCGTGGAGTAAAGATACAAGAGAAGTGGCCTTAAGCCCTAATGAAAGTCAATGGCATCCATATTGTGACATCCAGGTGTCACTACACTGATATTTACCAGCTGTTTTTTTAATCGATAAATAATATAAATCAAATTAAGAAAAATAATTAGGAAAACATTTTTAGTTTTTGAAAGAAATTTTCGAGCTCAGTTGGCTTTTTATCAAGCTAAATTGGCTTTCCTGCTTCATTTCTGACAGTGCAAAACTCCTTTTTAAGGCCTCTCGTATCTTTACTTAATGGATTGAAGAGGTAGTTTTTGCCCCGAATATGTTTGGTTGAAGAGAAACAGCAACTGACCTGAGTGCCTCTAGTTCCTCTTCCTTGAGAGCCAGCCTCCTCTCGTAGTCGTGTCTCATTTGTGCTAATTCCTGGGCCAATCTCTGGGCCTTGGCTTCCTCCTGCTTCCTCAGTGACTCTGCCTCCCTGTATGCAGCGGACAGTTCTTCCCTTTCGGTCTCCAGGCGTTTGATCTCCAAGTCCATTTCGTGGATGCGGCGGGTAGCATCGCTCAGCTGTGCCTTACAGTCATTCAGATCATCTTTAAAAGGGAATGAAGAAAACCAAGTTGTCAATTATTCATATTACACGTGAAAATAGGTCGTCGCGCAGAACTGTTAAATGGAATTGAAAGCCAAAAATTTTCTTTACAATATTTGGTGAATAAAGTTCAAAATCCAGAGCGACAAAATACGATTCTTAGAATAATGTAAGAATTTAAATAAAAGTTTTTTAAAGTAATATCGTGAATATTTATCCAGTCATTTAATAATCGAATAATATTTTTAAATATTTAAGTGGTATTTACTCATGAAAACACAATAAATTGCTCTTACAGATTATCCTGTGCTAATTAATGCATAGGTATCTAAAGAAAAATGTGGATATTCCGAAAATATCCCTGTGAAAAATAGTCTATTCATTAGTTTTGAATTAACTTTTGTGATTAATATAGGATGAAATTAAAACTATTGTGAAACTTACATGTATTTTAGTTTTCCTTCACATAGGAGTCTGATTTTTTTTCGTTGGCAAGAAAAGAGAATTCAAATTTATAATATATATTCTCGAGTATTATCATACAAGAATACCAATTTTCGCTCAGAGAAGCAAGTCATGGATTAACACACAGTTAATTGTTTTAAAGTTATCTGTGATACGAAAGTCTGTTATATATTATTATCAATACATACTAAATTCTTAGTTTATTCATAATTCAATACCTTAAAAGCAGTTCGAAATAGGGCCATATATGTAAGAATACGATATACCTGATATTTACAGAGACAGAACAAAACAGGTTTCGTTAAATTCACGTCACTACCGAGTTACAGGTATTTGTAATCATATTCCATCTCATGTTGGACGTTCAATTTGGATGAAAAATTACGGGTGCAATTTATTTCATTCCTGTCATCAGTCAACTGAGAGAGGAATTTCTCCTTAACGACAAACTTTTATTTTAAGAAAAACGGTTCTAGTTCTATAGTGCTCTATGCGAACGAAAATGCTTCCTCATTTTGAGAGGCGGCAAATAAAACCAAAATATTTGTATCAGAGCTGTTATTCTTTGATGACCACGTAGAAGTTACTTCTCCAAATAACATTAATGAATGATTAATTCCGATTCTTAAAGAGAATTCCGAATCTTGATTTCGAAGAACAGATTTAGTTCCCCTCATTGCCACTAAAAATCGAACCATTAGAATTTTATACAAAAAAGACATTATTTTTACGTTGTTGATGGAGATACTTATAAAACATAGAAACATTAAAACTTTCTTTCTTAAACTTTTCAATATAACATAAAAGTAGCTACTACCTTCGAACTAGAAGTTATAGTTATTTTCTAATCGCGGAGTATTTGGAGTGATGGTCTCTATGAGCAATTCAAAAATATATTTAGTATTTGCGTGTGTGCTTGTCTCACAAAGGCATTAGCGAATTGTCCATACAGAGAATTGCTTCTTAATATTCTATGGATATAACAAGAACTATTATAGCTAGTTCAAAACTACTCGCCATTTTTATCATCTACAGAAGTGTTTAAGATGTACTGTTTTGAGGAAGAACTGTAAGTAGTGTTTTGAACTGTAGTGTTAAGTTCGAAACTAGTAGTTGCCATTTTAAAATTTCAGTGTGGATTTTAATCCTCTGATGATCGTTGCTAACGCTTCCGGCTATGTTTTGAAAATACGGGATCAAGGGCTGAAACCAGAGGGAATATTCCATTCCCTACTGTGTGCTGAGCGGTCATTGTTGGTACATTTGGACAAAGATAAATTCGGGTTTTTCCAGTAATAAGGATAATCCCATTACTGGAATTATCCTTATTACTGGAACATACACTTTTGATCTCAATATCTGTACAATTTGTGGTACATACACTTTTGATCTCAATATCTAATCGCAATATTCTTTTGTTGGGATCAAATCCGTGAGCCAACAAGAACACAAAGGTCTACACCCCTATAAATGGATTAGAAATCTCATTTCCGGCCAAAATGAGCCTCTAGACAAAAGCTTATCCTGCTGCCTGTCAGCAAAATAGATTCCTGGTCGTTGAAAGGTGAGAAACAGCTCCTATATCACATTTTTTTTAGAAACGCCTCTGATCTTCATGTTTAGGTTGAAAGATGTGTGAGTCATTATACTGACCTGAAAGTTTCTTGTTCTCCCTCAAGAGGGCATCCTTCTGGTCCTTCAGTTTATCATAGTCATGTTGCAGTTTCTGCAGCTCAGCAACCTTAGCGCGGAAGTCTCTCTGAGCGACCTCCAGCAGTGAAATAAGCTCGTCTACTTTAGATTTCAGGTCATGGTTCAGCTTCTCGAGCTGACCGCAACGTTTCTCCAAGTTTTGGGCATGAGTGGTTGCCTGCGATGAAGAATTAATGCAGTTAGTTATCAAACAGAAACATTTTGAGTGATTAACACCACACATGGTCTGAATCATATGAAAGTACTAAAGAATATAAATAAATCTAATTGCTCTTCCTGGTGCTACCTCTGCTTGCAGAGAGACTTTTTCTTTGTGTTTTACGAATTTACTTCCACAACGAAAGAAAAACTGAACTTGGATGATTTTTTGTTGTGACTTCTTTTCGATATTTTAACTCTTTTATTTACAAGAAAAATGTTGTTAAGTAAAAAAAAGAGTGCTAGCTAAGTGTAAACACGTAGAAAAATATGATTGTAATGCTCTCAGAATAAACGCATTAGTATAGTTAAAAAGAATTTATCATGACTACAAGTAGTTTAAATTATTTTTTGCTTTCTAAGTACTTCTGATTTTTTTAAAACAAATAAAAGTTTTTGAGTTTGTATCGGGTACCAATATGATGGGGACATAATTAATGTAATAAGTGAGTTTATGTAGCATAAAAGTTTAGAATTTTTTCTATAAAATAAGATAATTATTAACATATTGGCTGTTTATGCAATAGAGTCGGATTACCTTTATACTGTAGTAGAAAAAATAATTATGAGTCACATTTTGTTCTCACTTTTTCAAGATCCATGATGAGGACTTCGACTTCACTCTGCAATCTCGACTTGTGCTTCTCGAGGGCACTGCACTTGTTGAGAAGAGACTGAAGCTGTTCCTCGTATTCAGCAGTCTTCTGGGCGAGTCGGCGTCTAACAAAAGGAGGAACAAAATTTTAGAATTTGATAGTTTTCAAAGGCTAACAATTTTTCAGGATTTCTGTGCTATGGTATGTATGTATGTATAACTTACCTCCAAAGTCTGGTGTACAATAATTTACCTTTTATTCCAGGACGTAGCTTCATTTTTAGAATTATATCTTTTCTTTTTTAACACTTTTAGATTGCAGTTATTGGGAAAGTTTTCCAATCATTTTGTAAGGAATAGAATACACATGATTATTCCTTACATTGTCTAGATAATCCATTTTGCTGAAGTTGACAAGATGGACTTACTATGTTACAAACAAATCGAGGTTTTTGCGAAAAGGCAAAATTTAATAAATATTTAAGGGCACCCTAAAAATTAACAGGTATTATAATATTTTATTGCACCCTTTCATGACTCTAATCGTTCTGCTACCCCAAATATCCTAGCATTAAGATTCGCACAATTACTTCTATTTATCAAAACTCTTCGATCTTAATAGGGGCACTTGAAAACGCTTGTTCGTATCAATAAAGATGATAATGTTTGTATCATCATCCCTTTCGCATTTCATTATTACTCTGCTAAGAATGAACCTCTCTCAGGGGCAAGAGGTTCTCTTACGGGAATTTAGACTCTGCGATGAAGTACATCTGATCGCAGCCCAGGTTTCTCCCCTATTTTCGAATAAAATAATCCATTTTCACCTAAAACCGAATGCCTATCGTAGTCTCCATCTATCGGTAGACTTACACTCCACTATTTTCAGAAAAATTACCTCCGATGTGGAACTTTGAGAGACTAATATTGAAATCTATACTCGAAGCCTTAAATGGTTCTCAACTGATATATATGTGTGTGTGTGAACCCATGAGAAAGTTAGCCTTAATTCACCTTAAATTCTCCAATTATTATTAAATTATTCACCTGAGTTCGTCAACTTCATCAGCATGAGACTGGCATTCAGCTTCATATTTGGATTTCCAAGTAGCTGCTTCTCCGTTGGCTTTGGAGAGCTGTCGTTCTAAGTCGATTCTGGCTTCAGTCTCTTCGTCAAGCTGAGTCTTCAGGCTCTCGATTTCAACTTCTAGGGTATGAGAATGCTGCTCGAGAGCTGAACGTCTCTGTAAAAGTAATGAGATGTCAGAAAAAATTACCATGTCTTTTCGAAAATAAAATGACTTTTCGTTAAGTTCTTATAATATCCATGTTATCTGTGTAATATTTCTGAAACATCTTTGAGAAGGCAATTTATTATTCAAAGCGGCTTTGGGATTTAAAATATTGCAGGTAAATGACTTTGCTCTTATTACGATAAACATATGAGAAGTGTTATGGTATTTATTTCGATATAATCAAACGGACATAAACGGTAGCGTTTATTAGCTCAGTACCAAGGTGAATTCATTTGCGTTATGTAAAAATCATGATAATGTGATCATTTCACAGAATTCAAGGATAACTGACACCTTTATGAGCAAAGAAGGAATATCTTTCTCAAAAAAACTTTTTCTGTGGGCATTTTGCTTACAATGCTTAGTATTCTTAACATAATTTTTAAAAAGGTATTTTTAGAATGAACTAAGAAAAGTAGTATTTGGAAAGAACCATTTATATAAAATCATATATGATAAGTAAAACCCACGTTAAAATCTAAGCAATTAGCGGTTTTTTAAGAACGGAAGAATGAAATCTAGTAAACAGTAATGTAATTTTAAAAAACAATCAGTTTAAACACATAACTTGAATTTTTCCTTTTAAATTTATTATATATACAGTATGCTAATATAGTGCATTAGTTACACTGATAGACTGTACAAAATAAATGTCTTTTCATATTTTTAGGACAGCTCACAAAAATTAAGCTACTGTTGAAATTACCGATTTAAGAAAAATCACATTATTGATTATATACTTTTGATTCTAGCAATGTCATTTTGCCTTAAAGTCGCATATTGTAATATAAACTCCCACCAACTAGTCTCTCTCTCATTGTACGCACACTCACAACCAACCAACCAAATTATATATATATATATATATATATATATATATATATATATATATATATATATATATATATACATATATATATATATATATATATATATATATATATATATATATATATATATATATATATACATATATATATATATATATATATATATATATATATATATATATATATACATATATATATATATATATATATATATATATATATATATATATATATATATATATATATATATATATATAGAGAGAGAGAGAGAGAGAGAGAGAGAGAGAGAGAGAGAGAGAGATAAATTTAGGTGATTTTGTTAAAAAGCATTTGTGCAAATTACATTAAGGTTGACATTAAGTGCAAATAAATGCAAATGAGATTAGGTACTATTAATAACCTTATATTTTTAAATGCTCTGTTTGTATCACAATATTGCCATCTACAAAAGTTGCGTAAATTGTAAAATGAACAAAACTTTTACATGGGAAATCTATTGTATCCAGTCAAAAAAAATTATTTAGCCATTATTTAATTATCAATTAATCTAAAAATTTATATAAAGATTTCATCAAATAATGAACATTACTAGGCTGAAATTGTGAAATAGCAACTCTAAATATTATAATGAATCCTTGAGATATTTAGTGTATTTAAATATACCTGTGGAAAATTTAGTATATATCTGAATTTTGTAAGTGAACATGTAGGAAAACCTATAATTGAAGCGAAAGTCACCCGAGATAGCGATAGGTTTCTGTTACCAACTCATTCTGTTACCAAAGATTTTTTCAGTCTTTAAACAAATTCAGTTGCTCAATATATGCGTCAGAACATGGGTTTCTCAAACTTTATCTTTTAAATAGTAAAAACTTCAATTGTGGTTCATTTGAAAGCAGTCTCTTTAAAATTACTTTGCATACATTCACAAGACTAATGCAGCTCTAACATAAGATCATTCTTGAGACTTGGTAGGAGTGAAAATGTTTTTTACCCTTTCTTCGTCCTCTAGCCTCCTCCTGATTTCTTCGAGTTGTGTGGCGAGCTGTCCCTTGACGTGGTTGGAGTTGTCCAGTTGTACCTTGTACTCCTGCACCTCCTTCATCAACTCCACATTCTCGGAGCTGAGCCGAGCGCGCTGCGAGCTCACCTCGGTGACCTGGCGATTCAGCTCTTCGATGTGGATGTTAAGGTCGTGCACGCTCAGTTCCAGTCTCTCAACTGTCTTATGGGCTGCCATCTAAAGATTAAGTAAACTACGCTTAGTTTGTTGGTGAAAATTTACATGTCATAATCGAAGGGAACACATCTCGAATTCATTAAACATAGCCAAGTTTTCCGATTTGAAATTAAACACTTTTCATCACTTAATCTAATGCAATTTTTACTCAAAATAGCATCCATAATGTTCACGTGCAGAATTTAGGTTAAAATGTGAGTACGAAATTTTCGCATTCTGATAACAACTTATGTGCGATTATTTCACACGTGACTGCCATCTTTTAGATCATTTCAATATGTGTCCATCTATGCCAAGCATTAGTCCTTTTCTCCGTCTACATGCGGTACTTTAGATATTGGCAAGACATAACATTTTGGGCACAATAGAAATAATTTCGTTTACAAATTTTTAAAAATATTAACCAGTTAATGCTTGATTCTTAAAAAGTGACTTAAAGCCGCGGTTCAGAAATTGCAGTCCGTGAAAATCGGGATCTTGTCAGGGGTTTAGAAGTGAGGAGGTTTTTCTTCAACCTTGTGAGTACATGAATATTTAGGTGGGAAAAAAATCATGAATTAGAAAATATTAATAACCGTACATATATATTAACAGGGATATAGTAAAAGGGCTATTACATAAGGTTCTTCCTTGAAATGCTGTCAAAAAAACCCGATTACCTAACTTTCGGTTATCAGAATTGTTAAGAAGGTTTACCGGGAAAAGCTTGCAGTTTTTTGTGTAACTCATGTTTTTTTGAATGAGCTCTTTATAAAATTTAAACTACAAAACTGAATTAATTAGATACATATCTCGAGGTCGAATATGGAATCATGATATTGTACAATGGCATTAAAAATGCACAGCTACAAAAAATAAATAAATAATATATATATATATATATATACAGTCGAACCTCCATATATCGAAGTAGTAAATTGCCGGAAAAAAATTCGATATATAGAAATTTCGATATATAGAATAGAGCTTAGTTTTAACATAATCCTCCTAAAAAAATGAAAGCTAATTTTCGTATACGAAACTCCATTTCTAATTTATATGCGAATCCCATTAAATGAAAGTTAATAACTAAAAAATGAATTAATATGGAAGATTTATTGAGTACTACATACCTTTAAAAAAACAATAATTCTGACAGTGGTTACAATGATCACAGTTACATTCTTTTTTTAAAAAAAACTACGAATATCTTGCCGAACAGCCAGTTTTGTGGAAAGTTCAAAGAAATGTTCGTATTTATTCAGTCCACTAAAAACTTAATCAGGGACATAATGTTTCAAATGCCAAAAATTGGGAGATTTTATTCTAATAAAATCTCCAAAAGTGGAATAAAATCTCCAAATTTGTTTTGAAAAAAATTTCGATATATAGAGATTTTTTCGATATATAGAAACAATTTTTCTACGTAATGAACATGGAGATTTGCTAAGAGTTCGATATATAGAAAATTTCGATATGTGGAAGTTCGATATATGGAGGTTCGACTGTATATATATATATATATATATATATATATATATATATATATATATATATATCTTAATAATTGTATTAAAGTGACACCCTTTCTCATTGTAATATATTGAAATGTTAGAATTACACCCGAACATTGCTACGATTTCAAAGCAAATATTAAATGTTCTTTCAAGCTAATAGGCTCCATATTATTATTTTTAATTATTCATTTCTTAAGAAGAAAGACAATCTAATACTAAGGCGTTCCAAAATATTTCTTTTGGTGGAAAGAGTCTATGAAGTTTCTGCACCAATTTTGAAACGTCTAAACTGAAATATCTTAATCATTGATATATGGTCTTCAGGATTGTATCATTTCTATAATCTTTCTTTTCTGTGTGACTCATATATTATATTACAGTTTCTCATTTTCGTTAAGTATGAATGCATACTCTCCCTCAAAAATAAATATAATAAACTGAAATATGTGACCAAGTCCTTCGTTAGTTAGGAATAAATACAATGAATTTTTCTACTTAAAAATATCTAAAACAAAATTTCTGTGAAGAAATAAAGTCACTTTAATTGATGGTTTGCAAAACCGTCTCACTGCCCTTTTAAATGAATTTTTTTTTCAAATTAAGCAATAAATAAACCCTTTAAATGCAAAAATCTCATTCAAATCAAAAAAGGGATTACTGTACGACAATAAAAGTTAGAAATCTGAGAGGCAAACAGGTAACGAATGTAATTCTGCTGTAAACAGAACTCTTGCAGAGGTCAGTGTCAGAAAGCAACAACAAGTCTTTATGAGAGACACTGAATATGATTTTGATTTCATTCTCTTTATAATAAAATATTGTAAAATGTTAAATTTTTTCTTACCCCATTATCAAAATATGTTCAGACACACGAATAAGACATGTTTTGAATTCTCTTGTTTGAAAATTCTTAGCATAGCCTTCACTTGGAGGTTCTTAAAACTTTAGTATTTTTTATCCAACTGTAAATCTTTTTCATCAAAACATTGGCTTCTCAAAAATCTTACATAAGACGATGATTTCAGTAAAAGCTTGCTGAGAGTCAAAACTCTATGAGTCCTCTTACACAGCGTTGTGACGTATATTTTACACTAGTTAAACAAAAGGCTAGAGCACGCTTTCCTAACTTGAATCGAAAACAAAAGTTATATCTATTTTATATCATAAAGATCAATAATAAAATGACAACATGCAAATCCTCAGTTCCCACCATTTATCTCAAAGCGTTTAACATCTGATAAAGCTGAGGAACTTTAGGTTGAACATTTCTTTCAGTGAAATTATATTTTCGTCCTTTATATAGCGATATATGAAGAAAATTGGGGGGGGGGAGGTGCAGAATTTTATCATAATTTTAAAGTTTCCACATAGTTTGAAAAAATTATATTTTCAGTATTATTTTAAATTCAAAATCAAGAGACAATTTTCCCTTTACAAGAAATTTTAGGGTAAGCTATATAAACTAATTTCAAAAGTAAAGTTAATGAGAGCATTTAGGATATTTATGTGTGGACATGTGCACTGCTAAAATGAACAAAAAATTAATTCTAAAGCTTACCTTGTCTTTATTTGCCATATCTACTTGTGCAAGTAAGTCGTAGACCTCAGCTTGGAATTTCTGTTTTTCTTTCTCGATTCTGAAAACAAATGGATGGAAAATATGTTTAATGACTTTTTCAAACGGATTTAAGTATTTGTTATCTATATTGAATATAACTACTTTAAAAATCTACACTAAATAAAATAACGGAAAAACTGAAAACTGTTAAAATGAAACATATTTTGAAATTTAAAACATACTTCAAAATTGTTATTATTCGTCCTCTAAAACAGATGCCTTTTAGTTTCATCACATGGCAAATAGTCTGTGTACTTTTTTATACAGTGATCCTATAAGGTCATTAGTTTGAATTTTAAGGCTAATGTATTGTTGTTATCGAAACAAAGACCAATCTGTCGATACATGCTTTTACGTTTGAATAAAAATTTACTTAAGTTTAATTGCAAAAATATGAATTTCTAATATAATCACTAAAACCCACGATCACTGTAGATGATAAAATTGAGTGATATTCTCAAAGTAAGATTCATCGTGTAAGGTTGTTCTTAGGGATCACTGGCATGACCTAGTTGCCTTATTCGAAAGTACACCTCTCTGAAAAACGGGTGATTTCCTGTGCGATTTCTGAGGGTTTTTTCAAGTTGTGAACGTTATGATCGTCAGTAATCTTTAACTCAAGCTATTAAACTATGGGTATTACACTATTGAACTAAGATTCCACCTAAATTAAGACTATTTAAACTATTTAAGAGTCTACTTTCAGATAAAAAAAAATTGGGGTTTCGGGGGACTATCTAAAGCAAGAGTATTTTAACTAAAACTCCAATTTCAATGAAAAGCTGATGGGTATATTGGCGGAGGACATTACAAAGAAAGAAAATTAAGACAAAGAATCCGAATTCGACGAAAAACAAATAGTAGCATAGGTGTATAGGTGTACAGGCGTATAGATGGACCCTCTAAACCAGTGTTTCCCAACCTTTTTCGAGTTGAGACCCCCTTCAATGGTTTCCACGCATCATGCGCCCCCCACTTGCATATATTCCTTGAAAGGTCATTTAAGACGTAAAGAAAAAGACTAAAAGCCATTTTACATAATTTAAATTCCAACTAAATGTTTAATTTATGCAAAATTGAATTTTTTAAGAAAAGGAAAACGTGGAGAAACATTCATCCCTCAATCAAAGGAGCGTAAAAGTCAGAACAGAACAGAAGCTCAACAAAAAAAATAATAATACAACTCCGTATTCATTAAAAATTATTTAAAAATGAATATAAAAAATTCTTATCTAAATAAAATTGTTTTATTCCTTTGGGGAAACTACAATGTAACGCCAAAAGAGACAGCACATATTGAATAGAAGTTTTGAGTACCGGACTTAGTAAGTAAAGGCTATTTTCTTTTACTACCCAATAAAGGCGGTAGTTTTCTGACGAACTAGGTTTGCACTTTTAATGGGACTTTTACCTTTAAAAAGACACCACTGCCTTACGGCTTCAAGGTAAATTAATAACAAATTTTTCTGTGAAATTCGTTAAAAAATTATTGCAATTGGATAAAACCATGGCGACTCCCCTCCAGTAAACGCTTAACGCCCACCTCCTAGGGATCACAACCCACAGATTGGGAACCCCTGCTCTAAACCAAAGATAATTGGCTATACTCTGATAAGCATGAGAAGGGTAGGAAACACCTTGGAACTGAAAGTATTCAATGATTGATGTGGCCAACACAATTTTTAAAGACCGAAATTTGAAGTAACGAGTGCGAATAATATTTTGGCGGTAGTTGGATAACAGGTATGCGACAAAAAAATTGTCTCAATGTAATCAGTGACTTTATAGTATTTTTGGTGCTGATTATGGGAAAATTATTGAAAAAATTCCATCACGTACAGTTTTGGTACAATTAGCATGTCTAGTTTTGTCGAATTTGTGTATTTTTTAAAGTAAGGTAGCACTATGAGTTTAGACAAAATTTCAGATATTTCCTAAAAACTGTTATATTTTGCTTACAAACACTTTTAAAAAGTAATGTGAGAAAGTTTTAAGGCGTTTGCAATGAAACGGACATTCTTATATATACTGGACAGTCGTACTAAAACTAGTGTAATACGGCTAAAACTGCATCATTTTCCTATTAGTGCCTGTCTGTCGACCTTCCCACCCATCCCTTACTATCTCCCACTGACATCTTTCGTGTCACTGCATGTCTGTCATTGCTATCCTCCTTTCACCACCTTCCACTGTACCACATCTAAAAGAATGTTTTGAAAATCTTGAGCTGGTCTTAAGCAAAATTTGTTATTCAGACCATAAATGGACGATTTGTGTCGATTTAAAAGTGATTTCAAGGTTGCTTGGTCAACAGAGTGGCTACACAAAGTTCCCTTGCTTTCTCTGCGAATGGGACATCCCGGACAGGAAGCAACACTATATAAAGAAAGAAGGCCACTAGAAAAACCTTGCAGGTTGGAGTTAAAAATGTTGAGAGGGAGAGTCTTGTAAATCCTAAAAAGGTATTACCTCCACCACTACCCATTACAGTGGGTTTGATGAAACAATTTGCCAAGGCATTGCCAAAAGAAGGAAAATGTTTTCGATACCTATGTGAGCAGTTTCCTGGGTTATCCGAGGCAAAGGCAAAAGAAGGAGTGTTTGTCGGACCTGACATCGGAAAACTAATGAGGGATACCAGCTTTGAGAAAAAATGGAAACAAAAGAAAAATCAGCATGGGTATCTTTTAAATTAGTTGTAACCAGTTTTTTGGGAAACGTAAAGGACCCGAACTACAAGTCAATCGTCGCTGACATGCTAGACAACTTCATGAAGCTGGGTTGTAAATATGAGCATAAAAGTTCATTTTCTCCACTCACACCTTGACTTCTTCGCTACAAATCTTGGTGATGTCAGTGAAGAGTAGGGCGAAAGGTTGCATCAAGACTTCAAGGAAATGGGACAAAAGGTACCAAGGAGGATGGAACGTTAACATGATAGCGGATTACTGCTGGATATTAAAAAGGGACGATCCTCAAGCTGTCGACAGCAGGAAGAGCACTAAAAGAAGTTTTGATATGAAGCGAAAGCGCTTCTACAAGGACTTTTGACTCTATAGTTACGCACTTTTTTCAATATTCTGTTGTGTAAATGTAAACCATGGCATTTATTTGTTTATTAAAATTTAGAACATTTAGAATAAATGTGCAAAATTGCGTTAAATTGAGTTTTCTACCCCAAATACCCACCCTTTTTGTAAGATAACCTGACGTGATAGAAAAAAAATGGATTTCATTTTTGAAATCAGCACTGAAAAATACATAGAAATCAATTATCAAACTACAAACAACGTAAAAAAATTTTTTTTTGCAGACCTGTGTAATCAGTAGGCTTACCTCGCTCTTAAATAAGAAATAGATGATACAGGTTTTAAGGTAGACAAATGATCAAAGATAGATAATTCTTACCGTGAAAAAAGGAATGGATAATTTCAATTTTTACTACATTGACTGAAAAGATTCACAGTATTTTGTTTTCTAGTCTTAGTTTGCCAAGAATGCAATAAACTATCAAATTATGGATTAGAATTATGTTTTATAAATTATTTATGTACTACATACATTAAAAATGTCTTAAAAAACATTTTTTGGAGAGAGGTCTACATACATCATTTTCTCTGAAACCAGGAAAATAATATCTGATCTGGTTAAAAGCTGTAATAAAGTTTTAGAACTTTCTGCACTATATTTTCTTTTGTAAGTAGAACCATATCATTTATTTCAGCTGAAATAAATGATATGGTCGCTGCAATTAGTATTGGTGGAATAGGACGAAATTTTGAATATTTTAGCTAGCTAAGTACCTTTGATTGCTCAAAATCGAAAGCTTTGCAGGCCCATTCATTTGTGTTTGAAAATGAAAAAGGGGGAAGCAGGAAAATTACTAAAAATCTTTCTTAAAAATGTTATACAAGGTAATTATGAACATGAATCAAGTGAGTGCGCTTGACGTCATACTTTGCCCTAGCTTTGTTTGCCTGGTCCAGTTGGTCCTGCAGATCTACGATTGCCTCTTGATGTTTCTTGCGCAGATGGTGGGCTGTTTCCTCGCTCTCCAAATGCACATCCTCCAACAACTTCCTCAACTTTGAGAGCTCGACATCTCGTTTCTTGTTCATCTCCAGCTGCAAGTAGAGATTTCACATTTTAATCGCTATCACAATGTTTATAAACCATTTTATAACGGTGGCAATGTCAACTTCGTAAATTTTTTTCTAACCACCACTCGATATACTTTGCAATTAAGTAGATCATTTTAAATCACATAAATAATAAAATGAACGTAATAAAATAATAAAAAGAATGTAAATCTCTTTCAATTTCCTTTATATTTAATAACAAAACTGACAAATAATAGTTACCATAAAATTATACATAAACAATATATTCAATGTGATATTTGTGCAGAATTTACTTAAAAGTTGGTGAAGTACGAGATATTCATGTCCTATCTCTGCCACAAAGCATTAATTCCTCTGTTATTTTAATATCTGGATGTAGCACGTAATAACGACCAACATCCGTACTTGCTTGTTTTCTTCGAGATGTTATTTGAAAAAAAATATTCCAACAAATCACAAGCATGATTTCAAAGCGTAAATGTCTAAAGATTCCAAAATTTGGAGCAATATGTAACTTTTTCTGCCACTTTAATTAAAACTATGTCTGAAAATTTTAGTTTAAAAAGACTGTTTAATATTCATAAATTTATTATGCCTCGAACGCTCTGACATTTCGTAAATAAAAATAGTGGCATAAAAAATTATATCTAACCAGTATTGAGAAAAATTAGGCAAGTAACACTACTAAAGCAAAACACGTATGCATTGGCATTACTTATATTGGCTTTTATGCGAGAGATATAAAAAGAACTTGCCAAGCTGTCTAAGGGAGTAGAGCACAGACAAAGTGATCAAATCGTCAGCTCCTTGTGTTCGAAACCGGATGATTTTATATTTTATCAAGTTACTAAATTAGAGCTTTGAATATCTTGGAACACTCAAATATCCATACAGCTTGTAGATTTTCAAGATTTTCATCTAAGATCTGCAGCTATAGGCTTTTTTCCCTTCGACATGAGGTACTAGTTGAGATTATTTTTAATATAAAATAATGAAAATTTGTGGATACCTGACTTTCGCTGCTACCTTCAGCTTCTTCTAGGCGCTCACTGATTTGCATGAGGTGGACGGTTAAATCAGACCTTTCTCTCTCGATCTACAAAGAAAAAAATCACGTCATAATTCCTGTAAACATCACGTGATGAAACTAGAATATATTAAGTAAAAAACCATTGTTACAGATGAATATTTTTCAGTATAAACATGCTTAGGTATAAAAATGAGTTATTAAAAAGATATCACAATTAAAAGTATATAAAGATGTTTTCACATTATTTTCAGTCCTAATTACAAGCTAATAACTTAGTTTCATGTTTTTTACAGGACTTTCTGATGATATATTCTAACATCACAGCTGCTGTTACGTCGCTATCATTCGTTGTTCTGTCTAATTTCTTTTATCGTATTTTTACACTTTCCTACACATGTAAACGTTAATCTACTAGAGTTTATAAATTCACAAAGAAAATATAAATGAATAACTTCAATACATTTGCGTGTGTGTGTGTGTAATATGAGCTAAGTAATATAAAACTTACATTCATAAAATATTATTATACATTTGCCTGTCTCTTTCTCTCTATAACTATATGTCATACTTAGATCAACCTTAAATATTCACAAAGTGTGTATTAGAAATTTTGTGTGTTTTTCATTGCTTTCTCTTTAGAGGGTTAGTTAGAACAAACAGTAAATGAAAGTACGTTGGAAGAAATTCACACACGGACCATGACATTCATTCTCTTTAACCTTATTTTCAAAAAATAATTAAATAAATAAAGTAAATTTAAAAAAAATAAATCTCATTGAGGTTTATTAACCCTTGATGCAATACTTTTACTGACTTTTTGCAAATCACTGGATATCCATCATGAGGTGCAAATTTCCAACCTTCCAGTTATCAAACAAGGAAACAGATTAAAGATCTGAATTCAATTGAATCACTACAACGGGATATCAGTACGTACAATTGTTACTTGAAAATGAATTACATGTATCTATACAAGAGAGCCCTTTCAAAATAAATGTGACGAAAATCTGTGTAGTTAACTAAATTTTCTTTTGAGTTAAGAAAACAAACTCATAGTTAAGAAACTTTGGAGAGTTTTTCGAAAAAATCGGTGATGCTCTCTTGTGAGATAAAATACTTTCGCATAAACATTAATTCAAATTTTCTCGAAATTTCTAAAATTTTTTTCATTATTCGATATCATAGAGAAATATATAGCAAAAAAACTGTTAAAAAAAGGACTGATGTGCATTTCCCTATGGATGCAAAGCTCCACAAGCTTTAAAATGATTTTATATCCAAAAATACGTGACCTCTATTCCCCAAAAGTCTCTTAATCCTATTCAATCGGATATATGAAAAAGACTTCATTTATCACGATATAACGCTTCTCAAAGATTAAAAATTCTACAATACTACCGTACAATTCAGCAAGTATAAATATGTTATAAATATCAGTTAGGTTCGAAAAATTTGACTGCATTTAACATTTTTCTAAAATTTGGTTTCCTCCCTCTTTAGATCCAATTTTTAGGATTTTCAGAGGGCCTAAAACGATGGCAGAATTTGTGACATGTTTATTTTTCCTTTCGTTGCTATCAATAGTTTTCTAGCGAGAGGTTGCACAATCCTTGAAGCTAGAAAAGATACTGAACCATTTTAGCCTCACGACCCCCCCCCCCCCTCCTAAAAAAATCAAATGAACACTTGCGAGCCCCACCCGCCCACAACTTAACAACAGTACTAATTAATAACTGCACGAGCGACTAGTTCAAACTATTAATCTGCTTTTCAGTGACTTTTCACAACCCCCTTTGGAGCTCGCGGCCCCTGGCTTGAGAAACGCTGTTCTAAACATTTAAATTCGTAAAAAAAAATAATAAAAAAAATTGAAATCTTAATTTAGTATCAACCGGAATTATTTTCCTCAAAAAAAAGTTAGTTTTGAATTTGTCTTTTTTTGTGCTGAGGAAGATTAACGGATAATTAAAGTAATAGTTATCTGAAGTTATTTTATCATTCTAACGTAACTATATGATTTTTGTGAGTTTATGAATGAAAATATTCTTTTTAAGCGGTATGAAGAAATAATCCACTTCTCAAGACTATATATTATTAAGAAAAATGTTGAATTCAAATAAAAAGTTTTATGATAAAAATGAAGTCTGCCTGATATATATATATATATATATATATATATATATATATATATATATATATATATATATGTGTGTGTGTGTGTGTGTGTTAGTTAGTTATATATATATATATGTGTCTATTATTATATATATATATATATATGTGTGTGTGTGTGTGTGTGTGTGTGTGTGCGCGCGTGTGTGTGTGTGTGCGCATGTGTGTGTGTGTGTGCGTGTGTGTGTGTCTGTCTACGCTATGAATGTGATATACCACTATTACCATACCATTGATGTGAAGCATGGGTAAATACATTATGAGGAATGCAATGTTTTAAGTAAGAAGTTGAAAAAGATGCGATCTTGCTATATTTGGACGAAGCAAGGGAACAATATTCACTCGTGAATGTATGAAGACGGAAGAAATAGCGTACGGACAGCAACAGCAAGTGTGTGGGGGTGTATTTTCAGTAGGCGCTTGTTCTGAGGGGGAATGTCCTGTGTCGTTGATCTCTAACAAAAAGGGAATATATGTCAAGTATGACACTCAAAAATTATTTCCTTGTATCACCGGGATGGTTTATCTGGTCAGATGCCAGTTCTGGAAGACAACTTTATAACCTCGTTTCATAACGTTATTTTTTATGCTAATGATAATAATTTTCACAGTGCAATATACAAAATTAATTTTTAGTTTTAAAAATAATGATTGTAAAAGAATAGAAAAACTGTAAAATAATCGCAATAATTAGCTGTAAATTAAATTAAATTCATGAATTCTGAGAGCCGTTCGTAAATTAAATAAAGTGTATAGTGAAGTTTGCAGTAAATATTTTAAGGTTTTTATAATTTAATTCGTTTTTATATTTCCTGTTAATAAACTCATATTTTCAAATATTAATCTAGAAGAGGTAGATATCATTATGAATCAGTTTTATTTTATTTCATTGATAACTCTATTGTACATAATTTCTGCTTGATTTATCAAACTTGGAATCGTAAAATGACACACATGCAGTTTTTCGCCTTTTCTGTTTAATTTTTCAGTCTCGAGGCAGAGTTGACGAGTCGACTCAAAGCTTACACAAAAATACTTGCACAAAGCTTGCGAAAAATGTCTCGTATCTCGATACATTTTTGTACAATCTTTAAATACTCTTATACATGAATTTGACAGCATATAGAAATAGAATGGGTGCAAAGATGTGGCATCTAAACTATTTCTTTGCCATCGCCATTCTGAAAGCTGCTATTTATTCTCACAACGTCACCTCGGCAGTGTGAATTATTATGTGCCCAGAAATTCTCTCGCTTTTCAACCAAAATTCCCAGGCGGGGCTGATTCGTCATAAATTGGAAAGTTTCCACGTAGAAAAGAGCTACAGAATAAACACGCGAGAACCGCTGCACACTGTCTAATTTTGGTTATGGCTTGAGGGCGGAGGGATACGATATTTTCTGCTTCCCAACCGTGATTTCTCAATGACAGTTGTGAGCAGAGTGTTCCTTTTTTTTTTTTTTTTTTACTTGGCAGAGGGTCATTGGCGACTCGTGCCACGTCTTCTTCTAGGCAAGCGAAGCGTAGCGTGCAGTTCGAGTCTGGTATGCACTATTCGAGACGTGGGAGTCAGTTACGGGTTAAAAATATTTCACGGAACCGTTACAAAAGTCGGCAGAGTATCGATGCGCCGTCAGATAGTTAAAATCGCTGATAAAGTACATTCAACTGATTGAAAAGCTCGATTTAGCGACTGCCTGCGATTTAAAGATCGGCTGAGTCAGCCCAAGCAGTTTTCTTCTAGATTTAAGGCCATTATTCTGTCGATAGGACGATCACTTTAGGAAATTTCTGTACAGTGGCTATACGAAACAACGATCTGCAGTCTTAGAGGCGATAAAACCAATCGCTTTCCTCTTTCTTGAGAAAGTCCTATTGAAGTCAAGTTTAGTTACAACAGCTTTTTTTATGCTCAAAAATTTATCCTGTCCTACAAATGTATGAGCTACCAGATATAAAATATCTCTCTTCCCGTATCAAATGAGTAAAGAGACTCAAATTCCACGTTAACCTCAAAGTGACTCGCATTCTATTTTCCCTTCCCTATCACGTGAGTGTTAGTAAAAGTTGAAACTCTCTCATAGGGGGCTTGAGAAAAGTAATTTGCTATGTAGCATTATGTACAGGTTTGTGATTTCAAATGAGGACAGACAGCTGAGTACGATGTCTTCTCTACCCAAGATTAGGTGGTCAGTATTGCCCCTTAACACACAAAAAGAGATCTTTATAAGTATCTGTGAGAAACATTTCCCTCTGACCGAGTTTGCCTAACTATTTTACGCTCCTAAAACCACTCCCTTTTCGGTTGTGAAGGACTCCATATTGCCAGCTATAAATTTACTGTTTACATTACATCTCGTCTTTAAATGCCAGTACAAACATTTCCCCCTTTTCTGTTTGAGGTTAATGACACAGAATGTCGAACCATTCTTTTACATTTTTTTCCAACTTTATTTATTTTTTACATTTTCCCTCTAGAATTTTACTATCAAGAACGTATCCCATGCTTTGCAAAAAAAGTCCATTATGTTTCTTTCCCGTTATCAGCGGTCATCATAACAACCGACTGTTAGGATGAATCAAACGCGTGTCCTAACCCTGAGACTGTTGTTCCGACAACCGAACTGCCTCGATGATATGAGACGATCTCATATGTAGATTTCTGTTCCCCAAAAAATCCTGGGCAAGGGGACAGCCCCATACGTTATGTAAGTGCTGAGGATATCAAATTTGCGAATATGTTAGTCGAGAAAGCAAAAGCTACTCTCATGGGAGCGACAAAATATTTTCATGTGCAAATTTCATTTTACGAAGTACAAGGTGCGCCCATAAAGTAACCGGACAATTTTTATAAATAAGAAAAATATTACTCACCTTCAAATAAATTTATCTCCTCCAAAATAATCGCCAAAGGAGACTATGCAAAATGCAAAATCCATGAAAGGACAGAGATTTGAAAACGTCTCGGATATTAAATCAAATGTTACGCGTATTTTGAGAACGGTTAATTCCAACGCCTATAAACAGTGTTTCGATGACTTGAAGAAACGTTGGGAAAATTGTATAGACTCCTTTGGCGATTATTTTGAAGGAGATAAATTTATTTGAAGGTGAGTAATATTTTTTTATTTATAACAAATTGTCCGGTTACTTTATGGGCGCACCTTGTATAATGAGGAAAAACTAGACAATAAAAATTTTAAAACTCAGTTTACAAAAATTTGACTTTTATATTTTAAATGAAAAAAATCTAAGGTATAGTTTTAATTGATAATAAGCTATATTTAAAAAAGTGTTTAAATATGTTTTAACACTATTTTCTATGCCTCAACACTTATTAATTATTTTATTTCATTATTTAAGGATTTTAATATTAAAAAGTATCTGCTTCCAATCATAAAATCCTACAAAAGTATGATTATGAAATTATTCTTTAAATTAAACATTTTTTTGCTTATTTAAGATAAGTTAATCATTTTATGGGATAGTTGGTTTTCCCTTACGAATCAACACAGATAATCTATTAACCAACTATATTTACTAATTATGGTTTCATCGATTTAAGTGAAGTAACAGAACACTCATTAGTAAAATCAATAATAATATGTCCTTTTTCATACTAGAATAAGGCTACTTTTATTTACGTTAAGGATACTAAGGATGGGTGCAGATGCCGGAAAACTTTCTTGGAGAGATATGATTGATCGAAGATTAAATATGACACTGTCGTTAGAATATCATGCAAAGGGTCTCTATTTTCAGCAAGGCCTCATACTTGTGGATATCTGAAGTTTTCCAGTTGGTTGGATTTTGAGCATTATTGCATCTTTTACATCATGAGAGTTAAACATACTGGGGCCTACAGTTTAAATCTGACTCTGAGAAGCTTGGAAAACCCATGTCGAAATCGGGACTAAAACCCGTAGACACAGGTAATTCTATCATTTGCCTCTTTGTTGGGAAAAATACATAAGTGTTTTTCTAACCAAAAATACAAAAGTATTTTTCTTCCAAGGATGTTAGATATTATTTTTATTTTCTATTTATTTATTCTTATTTCTGTGCTGAGGAGTCAATTTTTTATTTCTTTGTCTAAGATGTATTTTATTACGGGAGAGACTTCTTGCAAATTAATATACTTCAAAAATAGAGAACAGTCAAGAATTTTTGATTTCTCCATCTATATGCGTTATAATTTTAGGAAAGGTTATAAATTCGCATCAAATCGTACTTGGATTCTTTCAGTTTTTCATTTGTAAAAATTTAGCAACCTAACCTCGTTAATTCTGTTTTCACAACACAGTACACCCTTCGGCTAAAAAGCAACTTTTACAGTTACTAACAAAGAACACTTTGTTTAGCTGCCTGTCTGTTTAGTGGCACAGTTTAAACTGTTATCTAAATACATGGCTTGTTTGTATTACTAGTAATGGCTGCCAGTAATAACAATTCCATTCTAAAACAGGCTTGCTTGGAATGCTGAGTTTCAAACAATGAATTCACAGCGTTAATCCATCTGTCATACACAACATGTTTTATGCCGCATTCATGTCCTTTTAGAAAGTGCCATTTATCATATTGTGCTTTTTTGCTTTTTCTAGTACATTTGCTCGCTTACGCATAGAATTTTACTTTATCTTCACATTTTATAATTTTACATGACTTTATAATATTGTCTCAAAGAAGGCATGGAGTACTTTGTAGCAATGGCATGCTTTCCAACATATGTGGTATATTTATTTATCGATTATACGTTTCTACCCGTACCTGTGGCGCCCTTGTGGTACAGCGCGCTGGTTTTAGGTGCTGAGGGTGCTCGGATTGAATCCCAGAGTCGCGCCACTTAAATGCCTCCATTTCTGTCGTCCCTTCATAGGGGGTAATGCTGGTCCGCCTATATAGTGCCCCCATAATAAAATGGTCAACAAAACTGCTGTGTATTATAGGCGAATGTCTTCACGACAAGTGTCTCCGTATTGGTAATTAATATATATATATATATATATATATATATATATATATATATATATATATATATATATATATATATATTTCTACCCACGATAATGGAAGATATTTTAATAATAGTATGTCTTTGCAGTGAATCTATGTGGCGAATGTTTTTAATGTAATTAAATGTTTAACTTCATTCTCAATATAATTTTTTTAATCTGTCCTATAAAATGATGAATAATTAGTATGATTAATTTATCCATAAAAATGTTATTTTAAGTTCAGGTTACTTAAAATAACATAACTCTACCAACAAGTTACGAAGAGGTCTCTTTATAAAAAAATTTTCCTACCGTATTACAGTAAAAAAGAAAATTTTATGTACCAACACCAAAAAATAATTATGATGAAATTTAAGTAAATTTTCATACGAATTATAAAAGTGATATTTCAATTTTTTTTCTCTTATAGTTGACTTATAAACTTAAAAGAGAAAGAAGATATTATTTTACTAATTAGTGGATGATATGTCTGTTCACTAAAACAAACATATTTTTAGAAACTATCACTTTAAAAGGTATTGAAATAATGCAGCGAATATTTTCGATTTTTTTATGCTTTATACCAGTAGATATTTCTCAAAAGAAATATAATTAAATTTTTATTCAAATTTCAAAGGAACATTCTGAAAAAAAATCAAGAGTTTATATATTTTGCTCCTCCAAAGTGCATTTTTTTATTTTTCCATACTTCTGTCTTTGAAATTTTGCAGCATTTCAGTTTAATAAACTGAAAGGTGAATTCATTTGAAGTATTATCCAGTTTACAGACTGATAAGGATATAGCACATAAACAAGTCACCAACATATTCAGCAGTGTAAAAATCTCATGCCATATGAGGAACTTGTCAATATAGATGTGCTGTAAAATTCAACTGATTTTTACTTAGTTAATAAATGATACCTAAAATTATAAGAATTATTTAAAAACTTATAACAGCTATAAACGCTAAATTTAGCTAAAATCTTTTTGTAATAACACCTCCTGCATTAATTTAAAATGTTATAAGAATTATGCGAGGAAACAACCAAATATCCCTAATATATGTTTTAAAACTAATATCAGATTAAATAGAAACAAAAATTACAAATGATAACCAGGACAAATAAATATAAATATAAACAAATAAACAGTTTTTGTTATCGGTGAATTTAAAATTTGTGCACTCTTAAACTGAATACAGCTTCTTTAAATTTGATAGCAGATAGATAAAAGTAGTTAGAAATTGCCTGTTTTAATCCATTTTTTTCTATAAAATAGGGCAAAACATATGCATACTTAAATTTTACATAGCATGTCAAGAGAACACGAACTTCTGCCTAAAAGCTACACATTCTCGAAGAATTAAACTATATTAGTCTGAAATAATGCGCATGTGAAAAAAAACTTTAAACGTTCAGTACCCGGCAGTTATTTATAGACAATGTTATGTCTATTGTCTGAACTAAAAATTTTTAGGAACAGGAAAACTTTTTAATAGAATGGCATGTATGAAAATTCAAAAACTGGCCCCTTAATACTGAGCTCACAAATAATGACTTCTTCAGGTGTATTAGAAGAATGTTCGATGTTGCAAAATTTAGTGTCAACAATCTTTATATGAGGAAATTTCAAAAAATGTACATCTAGTGCATTGTTTCACAGGGCAATAATTTTACGTTCGTATTAAAAAATTCTTTAGATTATGTTAACATGACAACTAACGAACAATAGTAATTAATTATGTGAAAATTAATGGTATTCAATTACATGGAATCATTCACAGACAAGTATTATGCTACGAATCCATTTTAAACTTTCCCTAAAACTAGAATGTATTATAGCTAATTTTTAAACAAAAACTGTGCTAAAAGGTTTCATAGGGTGATCAAAATGTTTTAATCATCAAATTCTATGAAATGAGCTGCCAAAAATTGGGCAAAAGGTACTTACCCTCTGTCTGAGTTCTCTCTCAGATTCAAGATCTTCTTGAAGAAGTCTGACTTTGTCCTGCGAAAAAAAGAATCATACAATTAAAAAAGAGCAGTTTAAATATAATAAATAATACTACTTTATTACTTTAGCATTTTTACCAGCTAGGGGTTCAGGTAATGTTTAAAATGAAATCATAACTTTAGAAAGGAAATAAATCAAACAATGAAAAACTGAATTTAATAATGAAAAAACTAAAAATGAAATTTGTATGGAGTTTAAATTATTTAAAGGTTTAACATGTTTGTACTGATGTTTATCTAAAATTATCCTTAAAGGCACAAAAAGTTTATCGTAAAGCTGAACGTATTATGATTCAGATGTCCCTCACAGGCACACTCAGTAATTGGATATATACTACAGAAGGTCGTTCGCCCTTTATGGAAACAATTTTGATAGTTAATTTTTATGTATAAATGCCGTATTTTTGCGGCGATTTGCTTCTATCTGATAGCCATGGTTCTTGACAATAGCTCTAGCTCGAATTTCCATGAAAGTAAACTATTTATTAATACTGTCATGTCAATTTTACCCCATTCCTCTTGGACCGTTTTCCAAAGTCCGTCCAGTGTTTTTGGATGCCGTTTTCCTAAGGATAGTTTTAATAAACCGAAAGCGCAAAAGTCCACTGGAGAAACGTCAAGGGATTTTACAGGTATTTCATTAAATGGGATACACTTTATTCCTGTTTCTCATTCATTATTTGCTAAATAAGAGGAAGTTGATTTAGACGTGTGACTAGAGGCTTTGTCCATATGAAGCTCAACCTTATCAATGTCCTTTCCATATAAGTCTCGAATTTCTTCTTCAAAACTTGGTTTTTAAATATTTTGCTGGTAGTAGAGTGAATTAATTTTGGCTTTACTAGAGACATTTTTGATTTTTAATTTGCCGTTGTAACAAAATCCTGCATCTATCATGAATTCCTTTGGGAACTTTTCTGTACACTGACGAAGCCATATCGTACGGTCATTCCCGTCAGTCGAGCAAAAGAAAATTGATCGTTTTTATTACAGTCACTTAAATACATCCATGTCTCATCGAGTGTTACCACAAATTTCCATTTTTCAGCAGCTAGGTGTTTTTCATATAATTTTCTACATTTTTTTTTCTTTCAGGAATATGCTTTGGCAAAAGCTGATGACCTTTAGGTTTAAACATCTTTTTTAACTTCAAATCTTTATGAATGATTTTACTTACAGTGCCAGAAGCCATTTATAGTTTCGATGCAATGGATCTTTGAGTCGGCGGATTTTCTTTTAGGATCAGAGACTTCACTTTCTTGATATTTACCTGCGTTCGAACAGTCTTAGGATGAGGTTTCGCGGTCATGTTTTCATTTTTACTTTCAATTAGATGTTTTTTCCTTTCAAATTTAATATATCATAAATACCTTTTTTTGAAATACCATAACCGCGATTTTTACACCGCTTTATAATTTGATACGAATATTTGTCCTCGGAAAGCGCAGTTACGTAACCTTCGAGCCACCTATCAATTTTAGGAGCCATTTTCAAAATAAATCTTTTATTTTACATTCCAATCAAGACAAAACAGTAGCAGACGAATATTCTGAAGTTGCCAAATTTTTATCTCAAAATGCAAACAGCAAAAAATTACAAAATCGTTTCCATAAAGTGCGAACGACCTTCTGTACATACACTTTACAATTTATAAAAAAATATGTCAGAGAAAATACGCATATATTTACCCTACAGTACACCCACCAGGTTTTAATTCACCTTCCATGATGCTTTATGCCCATTGTGATACTTTTTTCTTTGTTCTGATTTTTGAGTCTGATTTTAAAATTCAATCTCATTTTTAAATGTGATACCAAGAATAAAAACAACTTGCTTTTTTAATTTATTTTTGCATCCAATGCATAAATATATGTCCCTAGATCATCTGTGTTCTCTCACAAATTCTTTCACAAATTGAGGCAACATAGCGTAAAGCATGCAAAAATGATTTTTTTGTTGTTTTTGTTTGTTGTTGTTGTTGTTGTTGTTGTTGTTTTTCAACTGCTCAAGTTTGCCTTTTTTTTTATCTGCTCAAAATTTCTCAGATGAGAACTTCAAATATGTTATAAAAATATGTATGGTTTTCCACCCTAGAACGAATGATATTTGAATATGGCTCTACAGTGACATTTAATTCGTGTAAAGTTAATGCATATTGGTGAGAGGAAATTAAAAATAAATTAATTGATATCGCTTTGAATCCTCCTATATCTTCATACAAAGAAGTCTTCTTTTACGTTCAGGGCATCAGTGTATCATTTTGGATATAATTGTATAAGATTTATCAAAAGATAGCTCCGAATACGAGTATGTTAAATCGAACCCATATCCTTCTGTATTCTCTATATAGTTTTTTTTTTTTTCCAGTGCGGTAAACATCCCCCTTAAACATCCCTAAATGTTGGTTAATTCCCGCCGTCTAACAGTTTTACTTGATGCAGTTTACTTCCGGTATTTTAAGTAGATAATAACTATAGCTAAATACTCGGGATATCTATCACCTTACTTAATTACTCGTATATAATTCCTTTTACCCAATATGATAGATTTAGTTTGAAACATGCTGCAAAATTGTAAGGATAACTAGTTAAGATCATGACATAACTTAGTAGTGTAAAGGGTCTACACATCTGTACGGAAATGCAAAGCTCGGTTTTCGATTCTCCAGTTGGTCAGTCTTTTATTTTAAGAAAAGAAAGAAAAAAGGTTAAATGGCATCTTAACAAATTAAGTGAATTTTCCCTTGATCAATGGTCTATCAGTCTCTCTCAGACGGGAAAAAAGTATTTAAAAAATTCAGGAACTGGCCGAGTTATGTAATGGTTAGCATTTTTTGGAAGTATACTGGCTGAAGTTAAAACTTATAGATTGCAGAATGTTTGGCAGAAAGGTCATTATCAAGCATTAGACTGATTACCATTACAATTATTTAAATCATTTAACATTAAAAGATAGAATTTATCTAGCAGGTGTCGAGAGCCAAAAGCGGACCTTTGGGGAAAAAAACCCTTATTCTTACTGCTGTTGCTGGACTATCAGAGGTCACAGACACCCAGTTTAGTGTTCTCCAAGCTTCATGGGTCTGCTTTTCTCGAAGTTTGCCTGCCATGAAACAACTACAGACAACCTCAAGCTGAGGAAAAATTCTTACCTAGCACCTGCCTCTAAATCTTGCAGGTAATGGAAAATTTACCCCTCATTCTCCCTTTTCGTCAGGTCTGTTTATCATTATTTAAAAGTCACCTTTATAGGCCTCAAACAAAATCTCAATATAGGAAAATATCTTAATTTCCCAATATTTAAAGAGTTTAGGGGGGAGGAGGATAGCAAGTAACTTTAAAAAGCAAGTATGCGCTGTATACTATATCACCATCACATGGATATTGTAAGGATCATCACTGATGATCCTCCCAATGATAATGACATTGTAGCATAACAGTAGTAGTGGTCATGGCATAGTAGTGTAATAATGGTCAGTTAGTCTGTCCAGAAAGCAGAATTTTCTGAATTAGATTGCCAGGGTAACCAGTTGTACTTATTAAAGAAAAATTTGGGAAATGAGTGATATGAATTTTCATTATGAAATTTGACTTCGAGGGAATTTCTCTCCTTTTTTTCCCTCAGTTTTACCATTGCTGTTGATCCTTCTGTAGGGACTTCTTTTTTCCTTTTAATAGCACTGATTTTTTTCTTTTGTTTCCCTTTTCAGGCAATGATTTTTTTCTTTTGTTTCATGAGATTACATAAAAAGGCAGATCAACTGAAAACATATTCAAACTGCCTGACTAATACCTATAAGTTTGATATTTTGCAGTACAGTGAAGGGCTAAAATATATTAACATAGAGCATACTTTCTTGCCCTAATTATAATTAGCGTTTCATTTACTAGGAGGAAGTAAGCGATTCCTTACATCATCTAAACCAGTTTTTATAAATACACAAAAAAGTTATTTTGAGAATATTTTTCGGATTGGAAATATTTTAAAATAGAAGCTAAGGAGCTAAAAAATTTAGCATAGTCTGAATTTAGTACCTCCTCGACGTATTTAAATTCGATAACGTCATTGTATTACGTCTTTCCTCACATAATTCTTGAATGAGTCACCTAGAAAGTATTGTTCATTTTTTTTAAACCGAATCACCTTGCCAGACATCTGTTTCTTTTTGGGATAATGCCACTGAGGAGGGAACGTTATATCAACCTATTTGTACGCTAAAATTGAATTATCTCGCTGGGTTTTAATAGAAATTCTTGGGGAAAAATCAAGAGCAACCCAGTGCTTTTGACATTCATCCGCTATTCGGTATACATAAGTTTCACAATAAAAAATATTTTTTATTTATTTACAACAATTTTTATTTCTTCAGTATCCGCTACCTCCTTAAAATGGTATAATTTAATAAAAACCATGTCCTGAGATCACATAGTTTTGCCAAAAAAATCAAAATTTTCAAGCAAATAATCCTATAACGATTCTCATTTTAGCCTTTTATTGTCTATTTCCAAGACAGCTGTTCCCATGATTTGAAATGAAATGCAAATTTAAAAGATTACTGAAATAACAAAACAAAACCTAGTGAAAAAATAACAAATTGTGAGTTTTTTCGGCATCCAAAAACGCATTTTTAGGTTGTTAAAAACATCCGACAAGAGACGTAAGCAAAGACGAAAAAACAACAATAAATGAAGAAGTTTCCGAAGATAAATTTATTATACAAGTAAATACTCTATTTTTTATAATTTAAAATTTTTATTGATTTTTTTTGTTAAGCGATTATTTTATTAATTCACATTTCTACGCCATATGGAACTTGGCCTGTATTATATTTATACTAGCTGAAAACCCGCGCTTCGCTACGGAGTACATTCAAATTAAATACAACGGTCAACGTATGCAATTTATGCCAAAAAATAAATATATATATATTTATAATAAATGCGATGATCAATGTATACAATTGATGTAAAATATATATCTATCTATATATATATATATTAATAAAAAATCGTAATGGATATGCATTTTTTTTTGGATAATATCCAATCGTCTGCTGCATTAGAAAGAGAAAAAAATATTTTTTTTTGTCTATTTAGTTGTTACGCACGTGACGATAAATTTATTGAAAGTACCAGAAAAGAAATCACGTGATCAGCATTTAATAAATTAAATTCTAAAAATTAATCTTTAAAAATTCACCAAAAATCAGCAAATGGAGGTAAAAATTCGAAAAAAATTTTATTTTGAAGGAATTTTTATGATCTTTCTCGTGATATAAATTTCATAACCCTCAATGTATTATTTTAAATGCAAACGTAAAAAAAGTTTAAAAAACAGCTTAAAAATTTAATTTAAAAAAATCTAAGAAGAATTTTTGAAAAATCTTTCTTAGATCACCCCTACACTATTAGAAGAATCGCCATGCAAAATTTCAGCCCTTTAGGTCCAGCGGTTTGGTCTGTGCGTTGTATGTCAGTCAGTCAGTCAGTCAGTGAATGAATGAATGAGTCAGTTACGGAACTGTTTTATATATATAGATTATAGTTTCGGATGTCAACCACTCATCCGTTCATCTGCGATTTCAAAGATGGAAAATTTTGATAGCGCGAAACAAAGAACTTTCAAGAAAATCTCAGGATCAACAGACCATGAAAACAAAACTGATGAATTTTGATACTCAACGAAAGTAAAACGTCTAAAACCATTATTAAATGGAGGTAAAATACTCTATTCGAATTTTAAGCGCACAAAGCAGCGTTCTTCCTCGAGAAACGTTTAACGAATCGTTCAGCGGTCAAAAAATAGCAACCGCAATGTGCGTAAGAAGAACGTTCCAAACCAACCAACTGAAAAACTGGGAAATATATGAATTGCAAAAAGGATAAACAGAAAAAAAGGAGTATAGCATGGAGTAAATAAAAACAAGAAACAAAGAATGGAGAGAGAAAATAACCGACCTAATGAAATCAATAATTAAAATAATATTCAAAATTAATTCATGATAACCTTCTAAGAATATTATCCCCTCTTTTAATATTTAGTCTTCCCTCCCTCCCCCCCCCAAAAAAAAATAAGCATAAAATGTACTGAACAAATTACATTCACATATTATTATTATTATTATTATTTTATTATTTTTATTTTAACGAAAGCAGTGCCTAAATGCTTTCTCTCTGGAAAAAAACAAATATTGAACGTCCAAAAAAGTTTAAATAGACCTATTAGGTACACACATTGTGTTCTACCTGATTTTAAACCATCGTTAACGGAAGGCTATTTTATGTAAAAGATCACCTATCTTTTTAGCATTATCACATTCCCATAACTTTAAAAGCAAATCGGCCCATTTTGATAAAACATTTGTACAAAAAAGTTGAACACTATAGTTCTGTTTCTATGTAATTGGCTATTTTTTTCGATTTTAACTATTATTTTTCTCTGTGAGCTCTATGGAGAACTGGAGATTCCGTAAAAGTCCCAAGCTGGAGATACTATAAGCTTATTTAATTTCTTGAAAAATTATCAAGCGATAATGAAATTTTCATAGGGAGGACTTTAAGTTCAGCTCATCATCTTCGGCTCTGGCTTACACGTTGCCTATTGCTTGGTAAATAATAAGTCTTGATAAATGTTATTTGGCATCGATAGCATTTAGCTAAAAATTGTTGCTAATTTATCTGTAGTGTTTTAAGATTTGTTTTTATTTATGAAGCCTACAATAATTGTCTTTAATTTGTACGTGGTAAGGGCAGTTAACCTCGAGGGAATTGTACGAGCGTCAAAAAAGAAAAATGTTAGAAATAAAGAAAAAGTTTCCCAAAAGAATGTCAGCATAATACAGCATAAATGGTGGAATCACCCAGACATTTTTTAGAATAAAATAACGAATATATAACTTTTGTGGTATTTTTAATTAAACTTTTTTAAAGTGACTATATGATGTTCATTTAAACCTCTTAATAGCCCATTTTTCTGGTATACAGAGTCACTTTTAGATTATCTGCAATTTCTGGTTTCCGTGTGCACCCGTACATTTATTAACTAGGATAATTGGGAGATAATAGTAATTTGGGGACTGCCAGGCGTTCACAAGAAAATATTGGTCAGTTTAACTTTTGGTCCTTTAACTTTTTTCTTAGTTTACGTACAACCTCTACGATTTTAATTTCCATTTAACAAAAAATATCAGATATAGGAGAAAAAATATTCATTTTTTATGTATTTTCACTTTTACAGGTGATTAGTACAGACGATTGATCTATTTTTTTCAGACGTGATGTCAATTTTCGCACAATGGTCTATGGTTGTGGGAAATTTTCAGCTAAGTAATACGTCGTTGGCTGTTAAGTAATAGTTTGAATTTTAGTGCAACTTCCTCAAAACTCTTTAATTCGTCCTACCTCAAGGGGTCCGTTTAGTAGCCATAATACTATTCCTCGCCAAATAATCACCAACGAATGGCCGAAGACTGATATCCGTCTTTGTACAATTTATTCTAAGTTTTTCATTTCCTGTAATCTATATATATAAAACAGTTCCGTAACTGACTGGCTGACATACAACGCACAGACCAAACCGCTGGACAAAAAGGGCTGAAATTTTGCATGGTAATTCTTCTTATAGTGTAGGGGTGTACTAAGAGAGATTTTCGAAAAATTCTTCTTATATTTTTTAAAATTAAATTTTTAAGCTGTTTTGGTAACATTCTTTAAAGTTTGCATTTAAAATAATAATCCGAGGGTTAGAAAATTTATATCACAAGAAAGATCATAAAAATTCTTTTAAAATGAAATCTTTTTCGAATCTTTATCTCTATTTTCTGATTTTTGGGGAATTTTAAAAAGATTAATTTTTAGAATTGAATTTATTAAATGCTGATTTATTAAATGCGAAGTACGAGTTTTCAGCTAGTCATCTCCCTAGATGACTAGCTGATAAATAAGAGAAGGACAAGATAAAAGGTCAGCTACATTAACTAGAATGGCAATAATTGTGGAAATTTAATCCCATCTGACGATAGCCATAGTAACATTTGACTTTAAACTATATACAAAAGTCATTCTAAATTCTATAATAGTAATGTTTTTTTCTAATATTTATACCGGAGAAAGAAAATCATGAAACAAAAAGGAAAAAAGGCGTAAACAAAGTATGCAAATCATTGGGCCTTTTTCTCTCATATTTCTATGAATCGTATGAAGTCTTATTCTACACTGTGAGTTGTTCCGGGGTAGAATTAATTTTTATTATTCTAAACCGGAACTAAAAATTATTCGAACTTGCAATTTTCTGTCAACCGTAAGCCTCGTGTGCACCGACCCTTAAGGCACCCTGAAGGGTTACGCCCCCTGGGCTTTCTCGCTGAACTTCCCAAGTACGTAGTTTACAATTTATACAGATATGGAAGACAACATACAATTTCTGAAAGCTGTTTAGCCGTTCAAAAACTTATAGGCAATCGGTGTCATTTCGTGAAAGAATCTCAATTATGTTTATTTGCTTATAAGATATTTTAAATATTAGGATAATTTTAGATAACTCATATTATTTCTTGTTGTCTTATTGAGCTCATTAGCAGTTATTTGTTGCTGATAGATCACTTTTCGTCGGCAAATTAAGTTTACTGTAGCAGAAAAGAAAAAATGAAATTGAAGCTCTTTCCGCACAATATTTATAGAAACTTTTCCCTCAAAGAACTAACGAGGGGCTATAATTCACTCAAAATAAACAGAACTGCGGATGTTTCCATATCAGCATACAGAGGACAGAGCATCCCTCCGAAGCATGGCTTTTGAAAAATAGCTCCTCAAAATATATCCCTCCGTTGAGCATGCTTTACTTCAAACTCGTCCGAGAATTGAGTTACAAATAGGAATACCGAGGTTTCGTTTCCGTTTCCTGAAATACTGGATTGGGACTTTCAGTATTATATAAATTTTACTTCTGTATTATCCACACAAAGCATTAAAATTACTTTCTCTGCGTTATCAAACAGCTCATTTTAGTTGGAAGATCGCGTAATACTGCGACTATTAGCAGATTAGGAGAGAGAACGATTGTTTTGACATCAGACTTACGCAATGAATATTTTGAAAATACATAGCAACTTTTATTTCTGTTTCATTGGAAAGGTGCAACAATAACTGAAGAAAAATGCTAATATTCATCAATAGCCGAGCTTCGCCCGGCTAGGCTCGGGCTTCGCCTAGCTACGCTCAAGCCATCCGTCCACCAGATGAAGTTTGAATAAAGTGTGAAAAATTTTACACATGATTAAAAATTTCAGTGATTCGCGCTGTGAATGATTCATGCTTTATTTACGGATATTTATCGGATAGCGGTGGAGTCTGCTTTTAGAATTAAAATATCTATAAAACTATTGGAATAATTCCTACTTGAGAATGATAATAAAAAAATCATGAAAGAATAAACTGTACCCCCCCCCCCCCCCATTGAGATATTTAAAGTAATAAATTCTGTTTGAACAATTACTTTCTGAACAATTGGAAAATTAACTAAACGCAAAATAGAAAAGTAAATAAAACATAATTATATTTCACTGGCCTTCAAAAATATCCAATAATAACACATTTTGCTTAGCAAATACAAAATAAACGAAAAAAGAACAATAATTGGTGTATAATAAATAGTTTTTTATTTGCGGCTGTTTTTATAAGGAATGGAATGACGAATCAGGGAAAATGTTCATATTGAAACTTAATTCTGTTTTAACAATTAATTTCTGAACAATTAAAAAATTAACTAAATGGAAAAGTAAAAAACATAATTATATTTCACTGACCTTCAAAAATATCCAATAATAACACAATTTCCTTAGCAAATACAAAATAAACAAAAAGTGAACAATAATTGGTGTATAATAAATAATTTTTTATTTGGGGCTGTTTTTATAAGGAAAGGAATCACGAATCGGGGAAAATTTTCATATTGAAATATAAAATTACGTGTATTATTTTTGCATTTTAAAATTTTCTCTTAGATTGTAGGTAATTTAGAAGATAACTGTCATATGTATCATGTGTAAGAGGGAAATTAAAATATCATGTGTGAGGGCTTTAAGATTTTGTGCAGAGAGATAGGGGTTTTAGGTAAATTTCATTAAAACTTACTTCAAATTGACCAATTTATAAAAAAGTATGCTATTTACAGGTAAGTTTTTGTCTCTTTTTTTAATTTTTAAGTGCTATTTTACCATAAAAGATGAAAAAAACCTTTAATTTTTTTTTAAATTGACTCCGAACGTAGACAGTCACCTTAATTCCTACTTGAGAATGATAAGAAAAAATGATGAAAGAATAAACTGTACCCCCCCCCCCCCAATTGAGATATTTAAAGTAATAAATTCTGTTTGAAGAATTAATTTCTGAACAATTGGAAAATTAACTAAACGCAAAATAGAAAAGTAAATAAAACATAATTATATTTCACTGGCCTTCAAAAATATCCAATAATAACACAATTTGCTTAGCAAATACAAAATAAACAAAAAAAGAACAATAATTGGTGTATAATAAATAGTTTTTTATTTGCGGCTGTTTTTATAAGGAAAGGAATGACGAATCGGGGAATATTTTCATATTAGAACATAAAATTGCATCTATTATTTTTGCATTTTCAAATTTTCTCTTAGATTGTAGGTCATTTTGAATATAACTGTCATATGTATCATGTGAGAGAAGGAAATTAAAATAGTAGCATTAAGAATTTTATGCAGAGTTATAGACATTTTAGCTAAATTTCAATAAAAATTACTTCAAATTGACCAATTTATAAAAAAAAAGTATGCTATTTACAGGTAAGTTTTTGTTACTTTTTTTAATTTTGAAGTGCTATTTTACCATAAAACACAAAAAAAAAACCTTTAAAAAATTATTTTTTTAAACAAACAAATGGACCGTAAATAAATCGCAAAACTGTGCTTAAAGTTTAGATTGATTCTTTTTAATTAAGATATACTAATTTTTATGCTTTTAAAAGTACATCGTGAATTATAAAATTCCGTAAAACAAAAGGAGTAATATTAGAAAATTAACTTTAACAATATTTAATACGTTCATTTACCTTGTAACATCTAGGTGCTCATGCGCAGTTCTTATGAATGATTGATTCCAACGCCTTGAGATGAAATATTATTTAAAAACTGTATTTATATATAAGCATTTTAAAGCTTCCAAACTTATATTAGAATTATCTCCAGGCTTCAAAACATAAGTATACGAAGTTTCAACCTGATTTGTCAAGAAATGTAGAAACGAAAAATATACCAAATGTAATCACTTCACGCAAAATTCAGTATATATCTATTTATTTTCAATAAAGTATTTATTATTATTAAACAATTTGAATATTTAGTTTCAAATAAAAAGTTTGATAATTTTACACATCAAAAATTTTACACATGATTAAAAATTTTAGTGATTCATTTTTTAATGAGAATCACGCTGTGAAAGATTCACCCTTTGTTTACATCGTCAAAGAGCGATGACGCTTCATTAGAATCCAGATATCTCAAAAACTATTGAATTAACAGAATAAGTGTACGCAGAAAAAATTATCAGTTTTCGAAGCTCTTTCCAAATATGTAACATTTATGTACTTTCATGAGAAAAAAAATACACCGATTCCTGCATTTGTCGGCCATTTTTTTTGGATCGGTCGACCCGGTCGCGTTACGGGGTCACGTGATCTCGACATCCCCTTCTGTCTCTTTATTAATATAGAAGATAATTTATCCAGTAACATCCTCCAGCATATTTCCCTAATATATTGAATCAGTAACCACATAGCATTATATGGGATCTTAAAAATGCGAATATCATGGTAGTCAAGAAAATGAAACATATGTTCCCTGTAAAAATCATATGATCGTTATAAAGACCTAACTCTGTCAATTATCACCATTTTTAGAGCGATATTTACCTGTGTACCATGTTGTCCAAATTATTGCGAATTTTGCAATATCATGATGCTAGCAAGAACTGAATAACAATTTTAGCAAACGTTTATAAACTGATTCATTTTTGGTCTAAATGTATTTTAATGCCTTTTATGTTTGTTGTTGTTGTTGCCTAGGCCCCGTGGCCGGAAGTATTCCAGGCTAGGCCTTTTTTGCTTGTAATCGAGCTAAGTACTGAAGATATCGTATATTTTCCCTAATTTCGAAATTTTTACTTTTTTTTCTTTTGTTGTCGGCAGCATCTGATTTGCTGTCGCCAAGAAATATTTATGCATGGAATGCTCTGAACAAATAAGTTCAAATAGATTATGTTTACGGAAGTATGCCCACATGCTTTGTGCTAATGCACAGATCGTACTTCAACGGTATTTCTGTGACTGAATTGCTTTTTATACATTTATTTTTATTTATTTATTTATTTATTTATTTATTTATTTATTTATTTATTTAGTTTCTAGCGTTCTAAAAACACACTTAAGAGAATTGGGGCTCAGAGTTCGAAAAAGGAAAGCACATTTTTGTTTTCTTAGCTTAAAAAGTATCGTAGAGATTTGGGGCCTGTTCACATAGAAACTGTCAGCGTCAGCGTTAAAGATTCCGTTGGTGCTGATTGGTTAAATGGGTGAATTATTGGTATGTGATTGGTTGAAAAATTTTGCGCTGACGCTGACGGATTCTATGTGAACGGGCCTTTAGAATCAAATGCAAACCACAATTTTCTACGACTATTCCTTTACCAGATGCAATGTTTCTATGCTGTACTGCACACCTATTCAGCAAGGAATGAGGTTGCTCATATTTTGTCTTCTTTTAAAGAATATATCTTACATTCCTCCCAAGGTGAAATTTTGCACAGTAAATTTTGACCGATTGTCACTAAACTGTATTTAAAATTTTTGATTTAGAGAAAAAATTCTGAAAATATTTCCCAGATAAATAAAATAAATTTTTTCAGCCTTTAATGAGACAAAAAGTTTTGTAAATGTAATTTTTTTAAATTCTGAAAAAAAAAACTATTTTGAAAACTTTTGTTAAGTACAAACATATATATAAATATATATATATAAATATATATATATAAATATATATATATATATATTTATATATATAAATATATATATATATATATATATATATATATATATATATATATATATATATATATATATATATATATATATATATATATATATATATACATACATGCAGATAAAACTATTGGTACAGCACACTTATAAAACATGCTTTTAATTTTGAATTCAGAAATATTTTATAAAATAATTTCAGATCATTGAAGTATATTTTTTAATGTTTTGTGATCCTAATATAAAGATCCAATTGAAAAAAATTTAAATTGTTTGAAATGTGGAGAAAAAAAAGATTTTTTGTCGGACACTCCTAAACCCACTCGCGTCGGTGAGTGTCCAGGGCAAATACCCAGTTTCTAAACTTTCAGGTAACAAGCTCGTCGAAGTGAAACTCGAGATGTTAACTCCGCTACACGAGACTGAGTGACTCAAGTTAACGTGTACCTCTATATGTGGGTGCACCCCTCTCCCGCATCCAAATTTAGAGCAGACATGCGGGCTTCCTTTTTCTTTTGTGGAATTCGGGAAAGAGAATTTCGCGTTTTAATGCTGTTTTTACCTTTCTTTTTTTTCCTCCCCCCTCGAATTATGAGGTGCGTAAATCGGTGATGCATCGCCGGGATAACAACGCCTAAAATAGCCCGCGGGGGAGGAACCTCGGGAGCTCTCAACTCTCCAGTTTTCTTTCGCCGTATCTTCATTTACTTTTTTTCTTCTGGTAAGCGATGACCTTAATTTTCGTCTCGGAAAAGAAGTGGAGCAATGAATATTTACTCAGATGATGAGCTATATTTGAAACAAACGGCTCCCAGGTTGTTGCAGCTGAAGTGTTTCTGATCGCGGAGATTAGGAGGTCGAGTTGAATGCGATTGGACATGTGTTTACACGAGCGAATGAAGAGCTTATTTGTTTATTTAATATTTTTTTATTGTAGAATAGATACTAATCTGCCTCGTCTTTAGACTTGTTTTAAAAAATCAGAAATGAATATGAAAAAAATGCATGGAATGAATTCTTATGACAGGGGCCACTTATGCAGAAATATACATTTTGTATCCAGCACCCTCAGACCTAAAGTTCCGCCCTTGTTATGGACTTCTCAAAATGGCATATTTGACATACACTGGAGGAAAAATAATTCAACATGGATAGTTTGGAAATCAGCTATGTTTCTCTGTCTGCGTATACTTAGTATATGTTTTGGTGTAACTATTCATGTAAAAGTTAATTACATCAAATTTATAAAAAGAAAAATGACATGACTTTACTTACATGAGATTCGAGAAACAAAATCATACTTTAAAATTTTCACTCTTATTCGCAATGCTTTTCCTCTTCGTATAAAAACGATTAGATATATAAAACTCTTTGAACTTTTTAAAAAGTCAAATTTTCCAGAATGCTTAGTTTTTTGATAAATCTGCTGAATTTGCATAATTTCTTCACATATTGAGCGAAGGAAAGTTTTTAAATAGTTTATCTGTCTTAAGGATTTATGAAGCAGTATTTAAAACTTTTTCATTGCTTTAAAAGGGAAAAAACATTTTTGGAGTAATTTTTGCATTTGAGAACATAAAATTCCTGAAGACAGTTTGATGAAAAAAGGGAAAGTAAAAATTTCACAGAGCAAATATTTTTAGATATATCCTTTTAGAAATAAAAATTCCATTTCGGAATAAATAAACTTAAACTATATTTCCCCTATACGGTATTCACAAAGAGTTCAGCATAAAAAATGTATTATCTGGTAATTTAATCATCGCAGAATATACCGTTTGTACTGTTCGATTCTAAAAGCTCCATAGTATATTTAAAACAAAAAGAAAAGTTTTTTTCGAAAATTTTGTGTCCCATAACCTCTTAATTTGCCTAGTCTTAATCAAAAACTAGATGAGCGCAGGCACCCTTTTAGTAACTATATGTATTAATTACTTGTGGAAACTAAATTTGAGAACAATTGTATCTTTAAATCCAAAATAGAGGGTATACCATCAACTATCTTTGGTCTAATAAGTTGTAAGGGTGAATATTCAGTTGCTGACATTTCCATACAAGCCAGGATGGTTTAGTGTGGTTATAATGCTGAACTTGAAGTTTAGAAGTCAATGGCTCATTTCTTATTCCTGACAGGTGGTCGTTAAAAATCATAGTCATTATTCAGGCTACAAAATCTTAGAATCAGAGGCCTCTATGGACAAATAAAAAATTCATAGATAATGAAACTCGTCCGTGTAAACAGGTAAATCATTAAATTTTTCCATAACTCTAAGCAGGCACACGAAGTACAATCCTCAAGTCGTGCCTTATGTAGGGTATGAAATAAAACTTAAAATAAATTTTAAAAGGGACAGTGGGATAATAATAAACACGGTTATTTGCAAATATTTTCCTGGGAGTCAATAGTACACTTAATTCTGTTTTTACACGATAGATGCGTTCCTGAAGAATACGTGAAAAAAAAATTCGTGTAAAAAAAGACGTATCTATGGAAGAAAAGAAGATTGGTTTCGGATCTAAAAAATCAGTGAAAATCATTTTTAAAAACTATATGAAAATATTCGTTTTAAACTTATTATTTTATTCTAACAAAATACACATGCAGTAACATGTAATGTCAATGAAAAAAATTCTTCATGAACAAAGAAAAAATTATTTTACAGATAAAAATTTTTTATTCATTTTCACTTTCGGAAAATAAACGGCGCATACGTTTGCGCACGACTGCAATAACATTTCGCAGTTGTAAATATATGTAAATATATGTGATAGAATAAAAGAAGAAAATGTTTTTGCTGACTGAATTCTTGAATCAAAACAGAACTGGATACACTATCGCCAAAAATAATACGACACAAATAAAATTTTGTTTTCTTAGAATTTAGGCAAAAAGAGAGAGAGAGAGAGAGAAATTGGATTAGACCGCTCGTGTTAAATTAAAATGACTTGTGTAAAAAGAGAATAAAAATTTATTTTGAATTCGTGTTAAATGAAATTCGTGTAAAAAAAAGTTCGTGTAAAAACAGAATTAGGTGTACTTAGACAGACAGTTCGTTAACAAATCAGAGACACTGGTGCAGATATCAAGGTTTACCAGAAAATACAATTCAGCTGTAGAGTTTGTATGAAGAATAGTTTTAGAGTTTGAAAATATTAATATGTGCATTTCTGAAAGTCACGAGTGCTTAGCTATTAACCATCACTTAAATTTTGATCATTGAGACCATCGTAACAAATCCTCTACTGCTTACGGATGAACTTATTAGCCTGAAACAAATCGCTATTTTTATGTTCAATTGTAGAGCGTTGTAAGAAGCGTTGTTTGCGAAGCCATCAACATATACTTTAGGCATATTCATATGATAACATAGTGCTTTTTACAATATGATTATGATACCGGCATATTCTAGAGATAATTTTACCTAAAATTAAAATCTTTTAATAAACTACTAAGAATTTTAAAAATCCAGACTGCAGTTAAAAAGATTCAATTAAAAAGATATGACTACATGGAACACCCAGATTCTATCAACCATTTTTCCCTCTCTTAAAATATAGACAGCTGAAATTAGTGTTTTGAAATGCCATTTAAATCTACTTAAAAAAGGCAATTTGGAATTTCACTTACATAAAAACAAATACTTGCATTCTCAATTTTTCGCTAAGAATAAAATAAAAATATTTTTCGCGTAAAAATTGATACGAATAAATACCGAGGGATGAACTTGTTTCTGCTGATTTTAAAACAATTTATGTGATCCATTGTATAGTTTTCAGCAGTACATCCAAAACGATCTTTTTCCCATCTGATATTCATCACATACCGATAACTTGTTGCCCAGTATGTCATCAGCAACTCATCCTGTCTTTATCTGATATGCATTAAACGTCGGTCAGTCATCCGTTAAGGAAATCCCAGTGATACATTTCTGATGGGAATCCAAAGTATTCGATAAATATTAGTGTAATGGGATGAATATTAGTTTAGTGATCGTTTCGTGTAACACCAATAAATTCCTTCAGTTCAATAAGTACAAGTCTTCAGTTATTCAGTTAGTCTTCAGATCAGTTAACGCTATTAGTGTTGCTATATGATATCTTTGCGAACATCTTTTCTCTAGTTTCAATAAAAAATAATTAGGAATGACTATCTTTTGAAGGACAGCATTTGAGGGCAAGAAGATCTCGAATTATTACACATTTTGGTTGTGATAATCTACATTTTATATTGTCTACTTGGAGTCTATCGATATTTTATTCTAAAAATCCAGTGATATAACGAGATATGTGTCATGCTTCCTATATTTTCCGTAGTACGTTATCTATAGGATACTTTTACCCTCCAAAATACTTTCAGTAAAAGCATCTCCTACTTGGCAAATGACCAACAAAATACGTTACCTTGTGACCAAAATGTGACGTTTCTTTCTGACACCCAAATTCCGACACATGGACGCTTCACGATACATTATCTACTTGTAAATAATAACCATTTATGCCTGAAATACGGTGTTTGTCCCAGTGTGAAGACGCAAGATCTTCGCATTGTAATGTCACAGTAAAGAGCATTAAAAGGATAGTTTCTAGATTTCTACAACGCGACCTGCGACATCGCAAAAACATCGTCCGACGTCAATCCCATTGTGTCTTATTGATATGATGATATGTATTCAGTAATAAGACATAAAGACGCAGTGTTTTACGTCTGTCACTTTGCTTAGTCTGTATGTCAATATTGTAAATATCCCAGGATCCAAGATATTTTGTGCCTATTAACAGCCCTAGTTGAAGTGCCTCACCAAAGGTTTATCAAGCCGATAATTTGAAAACAACTATATTATTATTATTATTATTATTATTATTATTATATCCAAGAGTAAATTTCACGTATTCTTATTAAATCTGGCTCAACTTCCTAGATTAATGTTTCATCTTCCGGCCAGGGGGAATTAGTAACAACAACAACAACGTGCCATACACTGAAAAATGTCGGTTACATTCGACACTCCTATTCATGAAACCTTGGTATGTTTTATACTTTTTCAGAAATGTATCGGATAAATACACAAAATGATTTGTATACGTCAATTTACAAACCAAAGAATAAGAAAAATCCCAATAATCTATCTAAAAGCTGTTCCCTCAACTCATACTTTGGATTAAGAGGCTCCGTTTTTACAAAAAGTTAAATAGCCGAAAAGTCCTTTTAATAAAATACTTTATTAAATTATAATAAATTAAAGCAATGATAAAATGAGCAAAATACAGTTTAGAATTTAATAAATGATCCTACAAAAAGTGATGTATTATTATACACTTTTCAAATCCTCTGGGATATTGACAAACAATAAAAATTTGGCAAACTAAAAAAATGATAAAACGAAACAGAAAAGGGAAAAGAAAAAATAAATAATTAAATTTGGGGAGAGAAGTTTGGGAAAGTCGTTATCTGCATTCGTAACTTTTTTAGCAAAGGTTTTCGCGACGGCCAATAAGACTTCAGTTCTCATAGTTTTCTGTTATTGCAAACTAGTGAAGTAAACAATGCTGTTTTGCCCATCTTTTCGTATTCTTTTGAATATTTACTGCCAGACAACTCTAAGAAATGACGCTTCTGTTCAAAAATACCTTTTTAGGATCCTTTTTTAATGATGAAAAGAAATACAATTTAAGAATTAGAAAATATTTCGATTAGTGTTCTTGATTAATTATTGATTAAGTCCGGGTTTAACATCCTGAACTGTGTAGCAATAATTACATCTCGAAAAGTGGATCTAAATCTTTTAGCTGGGTCTGGAAAACAACAGTCTTATAAATAAAATTAGTAAATCATGCAAGAGTTACAAATTTTAACTAATATGACACATGTATTGTTTTACTTAAATTTTAAAGAAATCGATGAACTCCTTCAGAACATTAAAATAAATTTTTTAAAAATTTCTAAAATTTTCATGTACGAGCTGAATTATTGCACGAAACAGGTTGAAGCTAAAATTTATTGATCTGATTTGTAAGGAACTAAATGAATAATTTTCTTTTAAAAATGTTATTGTGTCGGTCTCGAATACCGATATTTCTAATTGTTGACAAAGGGTTTTAAGGTCATAATTCTTTTAAAAACACTTCTGGTTTTTAAAAAATTGTACACTTGACTTTTATGCATATATATATATATATATATATATATATATATATATATATATATATATATATATATATATATATATATATATATATATATATATATATATATATATATATAAAGCAATTCACAAAACATGAATACAAATCATAAAGTTATCAAATAAATTGTAAATTTACAAAGTTTATATATTTATTCAATAAATTGACAGATATAAGGATAAAATTAATTTATAAGCAAGAAAAAAGTAAACTACACGTTTATCATAACTTTTCCCTTGTTTTATTATAATTTATTATTTGCTCAAAAGTGGTTTATGTTTTACATTTTCTTTATTCATTGTGAGATATATTTTGATATAGTTTTGGCTGTAGTTTACTGTAGTTTTGGACTATATGTAATTTTTTTCAATCGCTCAAAATTACAAGCATTTTTTCAGCGTACTTATGAGTGAAATTTTCAAAGGGAGCTAAGAAATGTTTTCGTTACAAATCGTGCTTAAAACTTCAAATAAAATTCAACGTTTTTCAGATTTGGTGAAAAGTTATTCTAACATACGATAAAAACGATGATTATGCCATAATTTGGAATAATGTGTATTCAACGATCTAGAAATAATTTATTTGATACAAAACTAAGAATAGATTTTTCTCAGAACTTTTTTTAAAAAAATCACCGAATCACAGGAATAACGCTATAATGGCGTAGACCTCGCATCTCTATCTAAAAGTTTTGAAACATCGACGTCTTCGTATCAAAATAAGCGATAAAATCACCCTGTGTTACTAATTGCCTATTGTGCTGACAGTTTTTAATAGTTCGTAGAAAGTGCAGATGGAACTTTCCTCCGTTAAAAGTTACGATCTCCTTTTCCCCTCCCTAGTTAAGCTGTCCACAGTGACACTCCGAATTAGTTATCGTGTTGCCAACAATGCATTTACATGACGTCTTCAAGACAAATTGGGAGTGGTATACTCATGAATCTTTCTAATGCGGTATATTATTATAACGTTGCTAATATTAGTGAGCTTTCATAACACTCGTGTAATACTATTGGAAAATTTCCAAACTTGACCATAAACTTTGAGACACACTTTTGCATTATTAAACTGTCAAGGCTTAAGTTCCTCCACTCAAGGCAAGAACCTCTTATCATCCTTGTCAATAGCCGCTTGACCAAAGGTTAGTTACTGATATTTGGACCATTAAGTTTAATATGCCAATAGGCTTAATATCATGCAATCTATGTATATAAAACAGTTCCGTAACTGACTCATTCACTGACTGACATACAACGCACAGACCAAACCGCTGGACCTAAAGTGCTGAAATTTTGCATGGCGATTCTTCTTACAGTGTAGGGGTGCACTAAGAAAGATTTTTGAAAACTTCTTCTTAGATTTTTTTAAATTAAATTTTTAAGGTGTTTTAGTAACTTTTTTTAAGTTTGCAATCAAAATAATAATTTTAGGGTTATAAAATTTATATCACGAGAAAGATCATAAAAATTCTTTTAAAATGAAATCTTTTTCGAATCTTTACCTCCATTTTCTGATTTTTGGTGAATTTTTAAAGATTAATTTTTAGAATTTAATTTATTAAATGCTGATCACGTGATTTCTTATTCTGGTACTTTAAATAAATTTACCGTCATGTGCATAACAACTAAATAGACAAAAAAATATTTATTTTTCTTGCTAATGCGGCAGACGATTAGACATTATCCAATACAATAAAAGATTTTATGTTCCTCAAACTGTACTATGTTCTTTAGTATGTCCTATTACATTTAATTTGAATATTTTCTTCTACATTATTTTGTCTATAAAAATATCCCTTACGATTTTTATATAAGTATATTTTTTTGGTTTTTTTACATTAACTGTATACATTGATCGTCGTATTTATTATATATATATATATATATATATATATATATATTGGCATTAATTGCATACATTGACCGGTGTATTTAATTTGAATGTACTCCGTAGCGAAGTGCGGAATTTCAGCTTGTATCATATAAAATTCATGCGTATTGTAACAACCATATCATAAATAACGCGTGTTCTGTGACAGAGCACACTTTCAGAATCATGATACATACTTTGGCGTAAAGCCACTTGGTGGGTAAGAATGCCAAATGACTTGGACATCCATGTAGTTAAAGCTGATATCTCTGATGTGTGTTTCGCTTTTAGCTTTTTCATAAATTCATCCTTGTAAAATTACTGAGGTTGAAACTTTTTTCTCTCATGGTTACTGTGAAAAAGAATATTCAAGGCTTTTATACATCGCACTGAACATATGAATTTTTGTATCGTCTTGAGATAAAAATAATACTGCAATGTTATCTACAGTAATGCCTCGCTAAGATGGTCGCCTATACGATGACAAATTCCTTAACAATAAGTTTTTTTTCTAATATTCATGGTTATTCCCTTTTCCTAGCTTTTAATATCCCATCTACAAATTTTCATCATTGTCTGGAGATAAAAATAATACCACGTTGTTAGTGTTTACTGTAAAACTTTACCAAAACGATAGGTAATACGATGATGAACTCCTGTGGAATAATCTTTTTTAAAACCTTTTCTTTCAAAATATTCAAGGTTTTTCCTTTTAAATAGCTTTTATCATGACGCCTACAAATTTTCTATTGAGCCTAATGGTGAAATATACTGACTGTATTATAAAAATACATCTTAATCAACTGAGGGTGTATGCAAAAGATTCAGTCGTAACTTTAACAGGTATATTTCGTCAGTAAATGATGAGTTTATGCGTCAACTTTTCTATGTTAGTGTGAAATTACTTAAGGTACGGCAATAATTTTGTCGTATTTTAAATTATTCCCTGCTTAAATACTCTGTATCGGCGAATGGAAGATAGGGGACTGAAAGGACAGAAATATACTCTAACACGTTTTTCTAATTTATTAGAAAACCAAGTATTTAATAATGTAACTCTCTCTTTTTAAGACTCAGAGAAAAAAATTGAGCCCTGAGAAATAATTTGAATTGTAGCTTTTAAAAATGAAGAACTTCATTACCACCGAGCAATAATAAAATTTTCCGAATGGTTAGGAATAGTTTTAAATATTGTAAATCTAAGTAAAAAAATACATGCATACAGTAAATAAAAGAAAAAAATGTTACTCAATTTATCTGGAGTGAACTATAAATGCAAACAAACTCCAGAAATTTTTAAGTATCGAGTTTTCAGTAGTATTGATAAAATAATTCTATACATGCATGCGGTCGTTTTAAAACTTAATAACTGAATAATTAAAATCATGAACTAACTTATGAACTGAAAAAGGCATTTAAACTTCTAAGTTAAAAATTTAGCTTTTGCGAAAAAAAGTAAAGATTATCTATTTCATTCGTGAAGGTAATTGGAAAAGAGTGAACTGATATCATATCAGATAACCAAAAAAAAATTAGTCCGCAACAAAGTTATAAACCAGAAGATCAAAAGCAAGAGTAAAGAGATGCTTATCATCTTTTCTTAAAATCCAAAGCAAAAAGTTGGCTAGCTTTTTCTAAAATTCCCAAGATAGCGAGAATATCAACTTTGAAGATTTCATTTTCTACTCATTTATAAACTTTTTTCTGTAAAAATATTTCAGAATCAGTAAACTATTACTTTTGTAGAATATATATATATACATTCTTAGTTAAAAATATCTAAAGAGAACTTATTTTTCTTTCTTAAAATATTACGTACCGAATTCGGTACAGCTAGTAAAAATGCTTAATCCTAGAGATAGAATTCCCAAACAGGTAAAAAATGTAGATGTCTGACATTCCCTAACGATAGGTCGAAATAGATCAATGAAGGTAATCGTAATATTACTGTTTTTTATCACCAAAACTGTTTTCAAAATGAAATATTATATAATAAGTGTGGCTTAATTATCTTCTTATATTTTTTAATAATATTCCTTTTGACAACGCAGCTCGAGAAGAATATATCTATCCATGGCAAGTTTGACAGTCTTGGAGAAGATATAATATCCGTAGTAACCCAGTTAAAACTGCATTACAGCTTAAGAAATAGAGTGATAACTGTTTTATACTGTATATTCCACTATAAATATTAAGGGATAACATGGTTAATCAAATAAGTCTTCAACATCTTAATAAAATGTTTATATAACCATGGATTTGCCTAAGAAGAAATTTGCGCCCTACTAAAAATTAGCTAAGGACGAAGTAATTAGATGATTAATTATATAAATCCTTACCATTTCTTTAAAACACCGAGATAACCATAAACTTGTATGGAAAGAAACTTTCAAGAAATCGCAAATTTACCCGAGGATGAAGTAAATCTTATTAAACACATAAATTACTAACATTTCAACAAAATGTTAAACCAACCGCGAATAATATATTAATTAATCCGTTTTCCTATGAGTTGTTTTAACAATGTGGTTGTAATTCAAAACTGACGAACGCTAACATCTAACTGATGCCCGAAACACGCCAAAGCAACGGGCATTTCAGATTATCATCCATAGCTTTAGGTCCATCGTTCAGATCAACAGGTATCCTTTGTGCGTCTCTTACCTCCAGTCTGGTGAGGGCCCCCAGGTCGGTCCCATACTCTATGCTGAGGTCCCCGGCCCCGCCGGCGGTGGACCGGTACACGTACTTCGAAGTCTTGACCGAAGACATAGTCGCTAAAAGCTTTCTCGACGAGGATGCTCGCAGTCACAACTCTCAGTGGTAGTGAGTTTGGGAGAATGTGGCGTGGAGAACCGGGGAATAAGTGAAGAGAGAGAGCGCGCACACCGGGAGGAAGGGATGACGAAGTGGAACTCCCCCACACACCGAGTTTGGCCTTAAATCCCCCAACACACTCTCATGTTTCTGTTTGCGGAAAGACGACGCCAGCCGACGCCTTTTATGGTGCACACGGGAACTTCAGAAAAGTTTTGCTCACCATACAGATCGCTATGGTCAGCCAGTGTTCATCAGACTTGGTCATTTCGGGCAGACACCAATGAGAGGCTTTGCATTCACGATTTTTATGATAATTGGCAAATTGGGGGGGGGGGGGATCGGAGTGCGTTGTTTTGGTTACGTTTGAGAAGCTTCTTTTGTGAACTTTTCTCCCTGCTGAGATTCACGCTCTTATAATAAACACGGCAAAGTATTTTAGAGAGCTGATATTAGCTAAACGCAAAAACTGTTCTGGTTTACCTGGTTCCACAAATCTTTGTCTTGTACAGCATTATAACTGTCAAAGAAACATTTGGTTATTAAGATTTGGTTTGCGACCAAAAGACTTCAAATTGAAAATTTTAATAAAATACTCCAACTAATATTTGGATTGGATTGTTTTGCTAAGGGCAGAACATAATATCTGCTGTTTGTGAGGTATTTGGAGTAAACATGGTACCAATACAGTATATACAGTACAATATCTATGTATTTGAAATATCATACATGAATTATTTTAAATATTTAGATGGTAACATAAATATAAGCTCACGGGAAACAACGGTCTGGTCAGTCTAGGTTCATTATTTTATGTTCATTCTCTTCTCATTTATCTGAAACCTTTTTAAAGGCAGCAATATTTTATATATATAATACAATTTGACAGTCGGATTAGTCTTTTATTTAAGCTAGAGATAATTCAGACTTTTAATTAAGAATTTATTACTATTACTTGAGCTCTAATGAGGAGCTTATCCTGCATGTGACTATTGTATAATCAGTCATCCTTTATATAAACTTTTTATGCCTTCATAAGAAAAATAAATTTTCCAGCTAATTATGGAATATAAATAATTTGTTTTTGTGCAGTTTTTACTTTTTGTAACTAACTCTTTATGTTTTACGAAACTAGAAATACAATGTTAGATCCAAAAAGGCTAATTTTCCATATATTTTGAGCATTAGACAATAAATTAAAACACTTAAAAATGCCTTAGTTTTTATTTGTGCATTACGAATCTCAACTGAACCATTATTAAAAATCGAATATATGTGTATCGAATATATATATATATAAATGCCTTGCATTTTTTAATCCAGGTAAAGGCTATTAAAGAAATATTTATACACAGCAAAAAAACAAGCCATTCATCAGAAGGGTAAGACTTGTGGTTTGGCCTATATTGCACTCCAGAAAAAAAACCACCCGAACATCTAAATGAATACGCTTTTTCTAAACACTAGATATTTATTCCTGGATATAAGGAATAACGTCTCAATTTCTCATTTTTAGTAACACTGAATAACAAACAGAAAGTGACAAAAATAACTAACAGTGATAACAAAATCAGGGCAGCGGTATCTGGAAAATCAAATGAATCTAGTAGTCCTTTTTACTTCAGAATTCTAGCAGTTATTTTTTATCTTAGGTGATTTTCAATGAAATCAAAATTTATTGAAATAATTAAATTATATACATAAAATTTCCAAGCATTTCGAATTTATATAATGGATGAAAATCTTACTGGAATGTAATTCATAGTCTCATAATTAGTACATTTTAATTCGCATTTTCAGAAAAATTGCCATAAGTGTCAAAATGTTTGCATAATTTTGGCAAAACTTAATATGCGATGATTTGATATATTTAAGAAGCATATCGGAATCTAAAAGTGTAGCTAATAGTTCCTTCACTAAGTATGCATTTTTTAAATGTGGTAGTTATTGATTACAAATGCCCGGAAGATTGGCTATGACTCCATTTGTTCTCAGTAAAGGCGAAACTGCTGGCCATTCATTTAAGGTAGCACCTTATAGGTGCCCAGTATTACCCCCTACAAGCCGGTCCCGTAATTTAGAACCAAGTCAAGTGACGAGACCGGAAACACTTGACCCCGCACCTCCAGAGGTAAGTTTGAGAACTTTGACTAAGTGTGTTAGTATTTGTGTTAGTATTATTCACCTTACTTCCACACGAAAGTAAAGAATATATAATCCAGGCAGTAATAATGTCCCTTGAAATCTGATTCATTAATGTATTTCTTTTTTTCTCTACCCCTTTACTAGCAAAAACAACGAAAGTAATTGTGATTGTGTTGATATTTATCAATCTGATTTTTCATCGGTCGAAATCATTTCACTATTTGAAAGCAACAGATCCAATGGGTAGCCTTTACAAGCTTATCGAGCTAAAACATTTCAACTAAAGCGACGTCTGTTTGATGCTAGTGAATGTACAACTGTAATACAGCATCCTAAACAATGCTCATATTGATCAAAAATCCAACATTTAACTTTCTATTAACAGATACATTTGTCTCAACTGAGGACTTATTAAAAGAGGCATCACTGGTATCTGTGACATTCCAGGGATTAAATAATTGTCTGGAGGTCAGTACATTGTCAGAGATCACGGAGTTGATCAAATTTTGGCGTCAGTATCAAAAATATAATTGGACTGCTCCAGAGCCCGATTTAGAAAATGCTTGACTATAGGCACAACTGGGGATGGGGGCCCCCTAACAGTGATGTGGGCGTAAAATGTCCAAAATTAACACACAAAAATAAATAATCATGAATCATTGTAAAGGTACCATTTTACCAAGAATTGGCAATTTGAAGCATAGAAGCCTAGAACATTATCAAATAACAAAAAGTAAAACAACATATTAACTTCACCATTAAAACACCAATACAATTCAACCAGAAAAACTTATAAATCCCTCATATACACTATAACATACATATGATGAACTATACATATAACTATACATATGATGAACCAATCAATCAATCAAATTTGAAAGGATATATAAAAAAAAAAGCTGCTATTAAAAAAGGTACAATAAAATAAAATTGAATTGAGAATTTTTTCTTTTTTTCCTTTTAAAATTAAAATTTGGGGGGGCCCTAGGCCCGGGCCTACTGGGCTTAATGGAAAATCAGGGCCTGGACTGCTCGCAACCACCCACCATAGAACTTAGAATCTAATAAGTAAACGCTTTTAGACAGCCATTAAAAAATATTAGGTTTAAATTATTTTTCTCAAGAAAATATAGCCCTATACTTCAAGGACTATTAAGAAAAGTTAGACTAAAATGTTAAAACATCATTTTATATTTTATATCAATGAAAAATCTTTACTGCATTTGGTAACAGAACACGGATTCTATTATCGTAGGGCAGGCATCGTTACAACACTCAACTCACTCGCTCTCTTTTCTTATATAATGGAAACATATTAAGACATTTAAGACATAAAAGAAATTGAAGGATAATATCTTGACCTAACGACTCGTAACCTCTACCTATAAACCTAATAATTTAACATATTGAGCAAGGCGCATGAAATTTGGTAAGTAGTATCTTAACGCACGTTGTCTTATCGCTTAAATATGCTTATTTGGCAGCTTGTTGTTATTAAACTTATAAAAAAAGGAAATTTTATTAACGGTGTGGAATATTAGAAATTTTTTATCTAAACAAGTAAACATGAGGTCCATGAAAATTAAGATATGCTTTATATTAACTCAGTTAGTGTTTTACATTAATAGTGTTCGTTATCTCTATGACGCATTCTTAAACCATCTTACTATTAACAGCTGAAGGTAAACAAATGTTAGTTTGTTAGTTAGCAGACACGGGGACGGGCTAATCTCGCGAACCGAGCATAGCAGGATATCGCGACTGGTACCGATATACGCGGACGGCCGAGACGCGTGCACTGATGCTATCCTCAACTTTCAAAAATTTAAACTTTTATAATTATTCAATTAAAACTGCCGAACTCAATAGAAGAGGACAGCAGAAAAAGTTGACATTCCGGGTGGGCCAGCTCCTTTCCGCTTCTCAAAGTTCCGTTCACCGAAGTAACGGTGGCTCAGAGGTATCGCTCCTGACGTCTAATCCTAAGGTCCCGGGTTCGAAACCAGCCGCCGTCGGGTGCAAGAACGTATTAGAAGAACATAATTGAAATAAATTTGAAGTACCAGAAATAATTTTAGTTTTGGGAAAGGAGAAGTTAAAGCCTTTAGAATTTTTTTGTAATTGAATGAGCTTTTTTGTTTAAAATGCAAAATTTGAAAAAGGAAATTTTAAATAATTATTTTTTTTTTAATCTAATATATTTTTAAAAGGGAATAAACAGTTTTTAATCTTTAAGATATAAAGCCATTTCATTTTAAATAAAAAAAAGCAACACATCGGGTTGCCACTCAGCTAGTCCCTGTATATTCCATGAACTCCAGTAAGAGACAAATGATATTAACTATCTTACAAACTGAAGCCCAAACACAACATATGCAAAAATTAATCACTTAAAAAAATCCACTAAAGTTTGTTTCGCATGTCAGCAAGGAATTATAATACCAATATTAGTTATAAGATCACTGTAATTATGAAATATTAATTAATATTAATAAATTTAATTATTAATTTATTCTTAACCACCAAAGCCATTTTCCCCCTCTAATTTTTTACTTTAGTTTTCTCGCAATTGTTCCGCTCCAAAAGTTAAAACTAATATTTTTTTTTCACGGAATAAAGCATATTAGCAACGAAATATACAAGAATTTTTAAATCAAACTATCACTTTGCCACTAAAATATGAAGCATTTTGTTTAAGTGGTAAATGTCAGAAACGCGGGATTTACTGCTCTCTAACAGAAAGCTCTCTTGTTGTGTAAGTCAACCTGTTTACGACCGTGGTAGGGAGAGAAAGAGCTCTTTCTCGTTTAGTGTTATTCAATCTCAGTTTTCGCTTCAAACGGAAATCTAGAAACCAAGGTAAAGAATATCACTTTTGGCCTGAAGCCATACTGTTGAGTCACCATATAATAAACTTCTAAAGCGGTCATAATACGTGATAAAAGACGAGGTTTCAATGATGCACGGAAGCTTGGAGGTAAACGGAAAGGGATTTTTTTTTAAATTATTTATTGCGACTAAATATCAAGCTTATAAAATTCGTACAAACGACTAATGTCATGCAATTATATCAAGATAATTCACCAGAAAATTATTTTATCAGCGATTAATCTGCCGTCATCATATTGTATTGAAATTTAGTACTCATACTGTAGTCTTACCAACATACTGGGGTCTTGACATCCTCCTGCTCTGGTATAATTTCACGAATAATTATCGTGGTTCGTATCATGATCAGTTATTGCATACAAATTAATTATGTTTAATTTGTAAACTTCTCTCGGGTAAAAAAAAATAGGATCTCAAAAGCAAACTTTAAGCTAAACTGGATTATCCATGCTAAGAAATGTAAGTAATCCCAGTGATAAAAAAAATTAGGTGCTGTAATAAGATTCAATTTAAAGTAATGAATAAATTTATATATTCTCAATTTTTCATTTGAAAAAAAATTTTTGGGGAGTTAATATTCTTTGTTAGAAAAGTTAGTATTCTTCCGAACATTTTGCAATTTATTTTTACACTCTCTCCTTTGCAATGTACAAATAATCCATACAACGGATAATTGACCCACAGGTAATCAGTAGTACCGTGTTCACTCAAAGTTTCAAAAAGTGATACAACTTCATAATACTTTAAAAGAAAAAGTTTATTTGCTTTTCGCAGCAGGATGTAAGGAAAATAAAAAAAGTAAAAATATTAGACCTTCTTTTAAGATATATAGAAACGATAACTTTTAAAATAAAGTAAAATAAACTTATTTCAATAAAATGCTAAGAGTTTTAAAAAAATCATCTGAATATCTTGACAAAATGATCATAAATCCTAAATATCTGCAGTGATGCATAGATCTTTTTAGAAGTTTGATGATTAGGTTTTTCACTTTCACTTGTTTTGTTTTAAAATTTTAAATCAGCGGTAAAAGTGAATAAGACGGTCATATTTGGCAAAATTTGGCGCGATTTCTTTTTCGTCCAAAATTTTTGGCGCCAAAATCCGTTTTCGCAGACCTGTTAGGCTATGTACACATGAGAGCGTTGCAACGCGCGCTTTCTAACGAGCGTTAAAAAATACAATTGATCAAACGATTGCGTACACATGCAACGCCCTCTTCTACTAGAACGCGCGTTGCAACGCGCGTTTGGAGAGTTCCACGCAGATCGCGCGACTGCAGCGCGCCTCGAGTTCCTTTGTGTTGAATTAGACCGTACACATGAGAGCGTTGCAACGCGCGCTCTGGGGCAGTTGACTACTGTTTTTTGACAGGCATATTTCTATTTTTTTACAAAGTGCAGAATAAATACGATATATATGAAATACATGAATTTTTCAAAATGAACTTATGCGAAATTTTCAAATGTTATTATTTTTAAATTTTTTTAATCATTTGAATTAAAATAAGGGAGTTTGGTGTTACATGAAAGATACGCGACTTCGTGACCAATATACTAATGTATATTTTTTATTTTATGATTTATGTATTTTATTATTTTTCTGATATAGAACCACAAATATACATTCCCTAAGTACATTATAAATTTACATTTCTTTAAATTTTCTCTCCACTTTCTATCTACAGATGATATTTTTTGAATGTAACTGCACACATAACGCACACATGGGTAGTGTTGATAAGTCGGATATGCTACGATTGATCTATGAAAGAGACAGAAAATCAAAAAAGTGGTGGCATAGGCACTTTTTTGCTATGCTGGAAATAGCATGTGTAAATTAATACATAATATATACCGAAAAACATGAATCAGTCTCCCTGTTAGAGTACAAAATTCGTGTAACATTTGTGTCGAATCGAGATCGCTGCAAGCTTTGTGCACAAAGAAAAGTTCAATCAAAACTTCATTCAAAATGCAGCATATGTAATTTTTTTTTATGTGTAAATTAAAAATTTTTTTTAATATAATCAAAGTTAAATTTTCATTATATTTAAAATTGTTCTGCGTTTCATAATGAATAATTATATCATTTTTCAAACAATCTGATTAATTTTCAAAGTTTGAAGATTTTTGTAACCCTATAATACTGGCGGTACTTTGAAGTACCACTTCAATTAACTAGTAGTAATTAATTAAATTTTAAGAAGGTGAGTAATTATTTTACACTAATTTGTTAGTTAGTATTGAATTAACATAAATAAAAATTTACGTGAGTTTTCGTTTATGAATTCATAATTTGGTACATAAAGGGTAAGGGTAAATAATATAGAAAATGTTTTCATTTCTCAATGTGATTACGAGTTTTTCTTCTGGAGAAATGCTATCCCTTACAACGTTCTCACTAGGAGCCAGGTCATCCTTAACTATTTCTAATAACTCGTCAAAGGATGCAATCGACATTCTTAAATAGTAAAAAAAACTTGGGCTCATGTTTTCTTAGATTCGGCTAAAGTGTTACAAAAGAACCGTGAGTCAATCTGTCATTTAAAATCGGATGTACCCAGTATTTTCTTTGCCTTCGTCTTCGTGCTTTATACCTACGGTACAAAATCCAAACACATGCTGCCTCTTCAACTTCCATAGCTATACTGGCGCTCAACGTGGCGTTAACGCTACTATAGTGTACACATTCGGTTTTTCTAACGCGCGCTTTAACGCGCGTTGCAACGCTCCCATGTGTACATAGCCTTAGGCTTAAACTGCGAAATCTACACAAGAAAGAACAAATAAGTTGGAAAACAAACTTCCCGCTAGATTTATGAAACTCATAGGCGCACACGGAATCTTCGATTCATTCAGATACCTTTGCTCCACTCCGCTTCACTCATACGCATCCGTCCAAAAACATTACAGAAAATCCACAGCCACTGGCTTCGCCACGTACCGCTGGCTGTAAGTTGGTTTGGTTTCTAGAGGGAAATTTCGATGCTTTATGTTCCAATTTTTTTCGTTTTTTGCCGAAATATGAAATTTCGTGCATACGAATTCCTGCAAAGCTGGATTACCTTCGAGAGGGTCAGGAGGGGCGTCAGAGGTCCAAATTTGGTGAAGTTCCTATGTTTTGTTTGGTTTCTACAGGGAAATTTCAATGTGTTCCTGTGTTTCAATTTTCTAATTATAAATCTCTGATCACGTTTTGTGAACTTTAACGGACGACCTTTTCTTAGCTTCTTTTCGATGCAATTATTTTCTTCTTTAAAGCGTTTTATCACGTACTGCACAGTAGAATGGGATAAATTAAGTAATTTAGCAATATTCCGAACTGATTTACCACTACTAATATGAAAAATAATCAATTTTCGAATGCTGTTTGTTGTTTCTTTACGACTACGAGCCATTTTTAAATAATAAATAGAATATTACGGTTGTACTTTTTCTTACCTTGTTTTCGATCCCATTTTCTTCTTTAAAGCGTTTTATCACATACTGCACAGTAGAATGGGATAAATTAAGTAATTTAGCAATATTCCGAACTGATTTACCACTACTATGATGAAAAATAATCAATTTTCGAATGCTGTTTGTTGTTTCTTTACGACTACGGGCCATTTTTAAATAATAAATAGAATATTACGGAGTAGGCAAGTAAAACAAAGCTTCCACTGGCTGTAGCGGTCAGTAAAACAAAACTTACGCTGACTGTTCGAAATCGTAGTTGTAAACGGCAATTCTCCATATAAAAATCTATTACTGTCCGACCACAGTACGAAGAACCACGGTTGGCATAGTGCCAAGACGATTCTATTCACGCTGTAGGTAAGGTTGCTGAGGAAGGAGGGGGAAAAGTCTCGTATTCTCTCGACATTCTTTAGAATCGGTTACTAACTGCGCTTGCTTGCTTTTTCCTCGTCTGTTATTTTCATTATTATATTAAAATTAATGGATCCTTTACCCAACACAACTGCTCGGAATAAGCCGTTCCGTAGTGACTGTAAACGTATAATACACAATGTAATTAAATTGTGTGACAAAGAAGCACTAGAAGGAAATGTTATCGTTCCACATTCGCAATCCCTGAAGAGAGCTAGTGAAATGACCGGGATATCAATGTCCAGTGTAAAAAGAATACGCAGAGAAGCAAAGGGTGAAGAAACTCTAAATTTGAATCTCCGAGGAAACGTCAGAAAAAAAGAACCAACCGAAAACGTAGCTTTAGATAATTTTGATTGGGATGTAATCCGAAATTGTCTACTCCTATAAAACTCTTATTTTTGAAATAGATTTGCTTCTTTCTTTTTATTATTTTGAAATTATTATTGACATATTCGATCAAAAATAAAGTTTTAAAAAATAACTTTAAAATTGCGGACAAAAAGCAGTCTGAAATACATTCCGTATTTCATAAAGAAACACTCCCGAAAATATGACGTTTTCCCCTATTTTCTAAGTAGACTAGCTTTTCTCGCACATGCGCAACAGCTTCCAAGGACCTTGCTTCCGTGGTCAGACAGTATACACCTGTTTCCTATAAAATCCATCTTAAACAACAAACAACACTGGTGCCATAATCGCAAAATTTTCTCCAAATTGGCGAAAAATCTACCTGACCATCTTATACACTCTAGTCAAATCATCTTTTATCATCGTGTATAAAAAATAATATATACTTTAATAACCACTAAAAAACATAAAAATTACCACAAATTTCACGATATAGGCGCTTGCTTGACAAAAAAGAACACTCACTTACAAACTAACTGTAGAACAGAGACATTGAGCATTTAGAGAAAATCACTGCCACTAAGATGAAATTTTAGCACCTCTTTACTCGTACTCACAGAACCTGCAATAATTAGAAATATCATTGTTCAAATTTTCCTTCATTATTCGCAAACAAACAGCATCTATTAAATTATAAGGTGTTATTTAGTTATTTAAACACATGGTGCTGAATTTATATTTTTACTGTCAAAATGATATATTTTCTTTTCTTTTCCATTTATGATGCATAGTTAAGCTTTAGAGAAGTCAAGTACTGGATTTCAAAGTACTTAGAAAACTCTAAATGCAGAGCAACAGTTTTCTGCAGTAGATACATTATAATATGATTGACATACAAGAATGAAAGTATAAAAAATCTCGTTAATTTCAAGTATTTTAAGGAACTTGCATTCAATTTATTCCCCGAGAAACCTTATCAGAGGATCATACGTCATCATCTAACATAAAAATATTCGTTCATTCATTTTATAAGTGTACATTAAAACAGTCGTGCCTACTTTTCTATATATTTTATAATTTTGGCATGTCATTAAATACATCCAGTAATAACGCAAAAAATGTTTAATGTATAAGTAAAAAAATTACCAACCTGCTATTCGAGAATACCAGTGACATGGAAACTGAGAGAAAAATAAATAACTGGGCATCCAAAGTTGGTTACAAAAGAACTTTATTGAAGTGACATTAGGCTGTCGAAAAGTTTTTTAAGCCTAAATAAATAAAATGAAGAAAGAATGTAATATTTCTGTAGACTGCAAAAGATAAATTTCATGTTGCCACTTACCCTGGTTAATTGAAAAAAAAAATTGAAATCGGTGAAAAAAATATTGTTTCCGAGTTGAAACGCAGACGATAATTGCTATTTATTTATTCTAGCTAAAATGCAGAAATAGGAAAATCCGTCACGATTTGCCAAACATTATATATGCTTAGCCATGGTATGTTTCGAGAAGGATATGAAAGCAAGAGTCATACATATAGTAAAAAGAATAAGCGTTAGAAACTACAAAATTTTGTAACAATTCACGGCATTCCAGTTTCAAACAGTTTTACCGTTTGATTTCGTAAAAGCAGCGTTCTGAAGTTATGGCCACCGTCTTAATCTCATTAGAGCTTAAAGTTCATCTTGTTAGTTAATACACTAGGAACGTATTCATTCGCTCTTGATCTTTTAACTCGCTCTTCAAAGATCAGAGCTTACGATGATAAAATACATAGAGCCCATCTTGGTTAGCGGTCCATAGAAGAAAAAACATTTTTTTTTGTTTCCTATGTACGTATATAAAACAGTTCCGTAACTGACTGACTGACTGACAGACAGACAACGCACAGACCAAACCGCTGGACCTAAAGGGCTGAAATTTTGCATGGCAATTTTCCTTACAGTGTAGAGGTGCACTAAGAGAGATTTTTGAAAAATTCTTCTTAGATTTTTTTAAAATTAAATTTTTAAGTTGCTTTTGAAACATTCTTTAAAGTTTGCATTTAAAATAATAATCGGAGGGTTATAAAATTTATATCACGAGAAAGATCCTAAAAATTCCTTTAAAAGGAAATTTTTTTCTAATCTTTAACTCCATTTTCTGATTTTTGGTGAGTTATTAAAGATAAATTTTTAGAGTTTAATTTATTAAATGCTGATCACGTGGTTTCTTTTCTTTTTGTGGTGCTTTAAATTATTTTATCGTCACGTGCATAGCAAAGAAATAAATTGACCAAAAAAAATTTTCTTTCTAATGCGGCAGACGATTGGACATAATCCAAAAAAATATTAAAATACGGTAAAAGAAATGTTCTTCAAACTGTACTATATTAACTGCACTATATTCTTTAGTATTTTCTATTAGATTTAATTTCAATATTTTCTTCTACAGTATTTTGGATTCGTTACAAAATATCGTTACGATTTTTTTATAAATATATATATATATATATATATATATATATATATATATAGATTTTGGCATTAATTGCATACATTGACAGTTGTATTTAATTTGAATGTACTCCGTAGCGAAGTACGGGTTTTAGGCTAGTTTTTTATAAAGAGATTACTTAACTTGAGCTGTAACTAAAAGTAGAAGTGTTTAAACAACATTAAATTATAACTTACTCGTCATTTCGTAGGAGATCATGATATAAAATGTTGATAGAACGCGTTGTTAGCCAATCCATTTGTTAACCTGATACCAGAAACTTTTCACCCCTAATTTTTTACCATAGTGCACTTGCATGTGATCCATATTGTCTTTGGTCATACCACACGATGCATCTACGCTACTGTATTAGTAGCTCGCCTCATTTCTTTGGTTAAGGCTGCTATGTACTAACCCCATTGGATTCGCTCACCTCAATGTTAACCTATGGAGAAAATTTGTCCACGGATTGCTGACTTGAATTCAAAGATTTTTTTTTTAATGTACTCCGTCATAGAGAAAGAAATTTTACATTTGTGTACATTTTTCGTTTCTTCTTTTAAATGCAATTAATATTTTAAAATTTAAATTATTCGGGGAAAAATCTGGTATAGTGTGTTTTAAACGCTCATAAATTCCTTCGGTGGACGAAATTTATAAAATGAATCCTGTAGCGCTTTGCAGAAAAGTTCAGGCTATCTGACAATACCAATTTTATTTGATTGTCAGCATTTATGCACCTGTAAATAGTTGACAAAAACATATTTTAAATAAAAAATTTGGGGCAGCACTTAACCCCCCCCCCCCTATAGAGAGAGAGCCATTACAATCCCTCAAAATGTCAATCCTAAAGGGGGTGGAATTCTCGAACTGTCAACTGGACTCCTCCCACCACAAGAGTCTGCAAGAAGAGGAAAAGGGAAATACGATTTTTTTTTCTTAGTACATAGCAGCCCCAAGTGGATCATGCAGTCATGTCGTATCAACGTATCTAATTTTGATGCAATAATACGATACAGTGTATATTTTTGCTTGATAACAGTACAAATCTTGATCGATCTATTACTGCTAGATGATATTAAGTGAAGACACATCATTAGAGTTCTTAAAACATACAAATTTAAGGTCAATAAACTTAAGCAAGAGAAAATCAGATTAACCAAATTAGAAATAACTGGAGTTTTTTTTTATACATATGTAACGAATAAAATAATATCTGCCTTGATATAAACTCTTTACTTTCAATACGACACATTTTGAGAAAAACTTTTTACTTTGTGTTTGTTTATTAACAGTTCGTAGAGTGAGAGAGCAATGAGATCAAGGGCCTTTGTTATAGTGTCTAGCGTTGTCATTGTTTGTCGGGGAACTTCTGCTTGAACTCTGGCCAAGTACTGAAAAACATCGACAGTAGTATCAATGGGCAAGGCCGAAATGACATGAGGAGGTGTGAATGCATCTTTCGCTGACAAAAGTCTGAGGACAACTTGCTTTGGTGCAGAGGTATAAAAGTTATCATATTTATATGTAAAATGGAATAGTAGGATAAATATTGAGCCTACCAGTTTTAACTTTGTAAACATGATACTTATATATACAGTAAGATAAGTTGGGGTAACTGGGCCATAGATTTTCAACTTTTTTATATACTATACTTTTGACACATTAAAATTATACCAACATGTATAATTTTCAAAAATCTTTGTATTACATGCATTTTAGTAAATCTTAGGGAGTCTGTTTAAGCTATGATATTGATTTTTATTATACATATACATATATATATATATATATATATATATATATATATATATATATATATATATATATATATATATTGTATATAAATATTGTATATATTTTTAAATGCAGGTGGGCTCAGTTCACCTGATAAATGGGGTAAGTGAACCACCCAGGTCTATATCTCATAAGAAACCACAGAATCTGTGACTGGGTAACTGGGTCCAATGCTTGTATATCTAAAAAAAAAAAAAAAAATTCTTCCCCCATTTAAAAATAAATTTCAAAGCAATTATCAATGTTGTAAGATAGATTGTTGCGAACACCGGAAAGAAAATAACACACAGAGTGGAATTCCCACCTTATATGTAAAGGAAAAATCTGGGAGGGGATGGCCCTGTTACACCAACTTACCTTAATACCTCGGTACTTGTCTGTTTCGGAACTCGTCACATTTCGACGCGGAAAAATTGCTTCGGTACTCGACGTTTGCTCGTACTCGTCGCCCATGCTAAAACATGTATGAGTAGGGATGCGTTATTTTCGTATCTACGAAATAGACGCGAAAATTATTTCTTTGCTACTTTTCGGCGAAAACTTGTTGATAAAGGGTTTTTTAAGCGAAATTAGGTAATAATAGTAATAATTTATTATCATAATAGCTTAACTAAGACCATCCAAGATCTATAACTGTGAAATCTCACTCTTCTTCGGATCTCCTCCGCATTTCACCCGGATCTCCACAGTTTGTCCGTACCGGAGTCGAAACTAAAAATCTAACTGCAAAAATAAACCATCAAGTTTTGTAGATTTAAGAACGTCTCTTGAGCACCAAAGTCAATGGTATTTCAGCTGCTTAAGTAGTCAACCATGAGACTTCTGCTGATGTTATACAGATTTTAATTTCAACGAAAAACCTTAACTTTGCAAAGGCAGCTGTACAAAGCTTCTATAGTCCCGTTAACAGAGTAGATTCTTAGATATTTTAGTACGTACAACATAGTAATTAATGACAGAAGGCAAAGACTTAAGTAACATAATGTGGAGATTACTACAATGTTAGTTTTTAACTACGAATTTTGATACTTACTTATTCAAGTAAGTAAAATTGTAAATTTTTTTTTAATGAACTCGAAATTTTTTAATTTATATTTTTTTCGAATAAATGCAAAATTTTATATATGGTATTTTTTTGTTGCGAAATTTCGATATTTTTTATGCGAAATTTACGTATCCCTATGTATGAGGCAAGACGGTGCCCCCGTATACTGTCTCTCCGGACAAAAAAAGACCGTCTCGCTATTCTCACAGTAGTTTCCACTTTGTGCGAAAAACCACATACGTATTTTACCGTGTACTTCCTTTTTTGGTGCTTTTCTTTCAATTCATGCTTATTTTTTTCCTTTCAAGTCATCGTAAGTTCGAGGAAGTTTGGTGAAACCTTCCGATATAAAAGAAAAATAGGGAGAACCACGATATATATACAGTGGCTCCCAAAAGTGTTCGTACACTTACGATTTTCAATGAAATAGGGGTTTATCCATTAATTAAAATGAATATTTCAGAATGGATATTTAATAATAAGATCTATAATCTATTCTTAACAAAACTACATGAAATATTTTGAAAACATAGTCAAACTTTATTTTTAAGAAACCAGTAATCAAAAAGTAACAAAAACTTTACCTCACAAAAGTCATCGTACACTGAAATATTTTTGGATAAATTCATAATTAAAATTATCGTCTGGCGCTTTATTTTTATTTTTGAAATTTGGTGGCATTCAAAATATCGTTCGGCTTTAATTTTTGCTTGCCTACTCCATAATATTCTATTTACTACTGAAAATGGTTCGTAGTCGTAAAGAAACCACAAACAGCATTCGAAAATTGATTATCTTTCATCACAGTAGTGATAAATCAGTTCGGAATATTGCTAAATTACTTAATTTATCCCATTATACTGTGCAGTATGTGATAAAACGCTTTGAAGAAGAAAATTGGATCGAAAACAAGGTAAGAAAAGGTCGTCCGGCAAAGTTAACAAAACGTGATCAGATATTTATAATTACAAAATTTGTGAAAAATCCACGTTTGAGTGCTGTAAAAGTTTCTGCAGAATTTAATGAAACATTTTCTACTTCAATTTCACCTGAAACTGTTCGACGATTTTTCAGAGCAGCTGGATTACATGGGCGTTCTGCCCGTAGAACAATTTTTGCGAGTGAGTAAAACAGAAAGCTTAGGCTTTCCTTTGCACTATCAATGATAAAAAAGCCCCGAACGCATTGGAATAATGTCTTATTTGCCGAGGAAAGCAAGTTTAACATTTTTGGTTCCGATGGGCGTATAATTTTATAGAGAAGAAAAAATGAGGAACTTAATCCCAAGAACTTAGTAGGAACAGTTAAGCTTGGCGGTGGCGGTGTCTTTGTATGGGGGTGCATGTCAGGACTAGGTAATTTGGTATTTATTTATGGTATAATGAATCATGCTCTTTATATAAATATTTTAAGAGACAATTTAAAATTATCAGCCCAAAATTCCGGTATTGGAAACAACTTTGTTTTTTTCAAGATAACTATCCTAAGCACACGGCTCTCAACGTTAGCCTCTGGTGTCTCTATAATTGTCCACAAGTTTTGAAAATACCACCTCAGTCGCCAGATTTAAACCCAATAGAACATATTTGGAGAGAACTGGAGGTTCGAGTACGAAAACACGACATTCATACGAAAAGCGAACTAAAAACAATTATGATGGAAGAATGGATGAACATTGATGTAGAAATTACAAAAGAACTAGTGCAATCTATTCCAAGACATTTAAAAGCTGTTGTAGATGGACTGTTGTGGACGTTTAAAAGCTGTTGTAGGATATCCTACTAAATATTAATTTAACGAAAAATTAGAATATTTACTAATATGTAGACATTTTTTCAAGTGTACGATGACTTTTGTGAGATAAATTTTTTGTTACTTTTTGATTATTGGTTCCTTAAAAATAAAGTTTTTCTATGTTTTTAAAATATTTCATGTAGTTTTGTTAAGCATAGATTATAGATCTTATTATTAAATACCCATTCTGAAATATTGATTTTAATTAATGGATAGACCCCTATTTCATTGGAAATCGTAAGTGTACGAACACTTTTGGGAGCCACTGTATATATATTCTATTTCTCTGAACTACAAGGATTTTTACATATACCTTTTTATATAATAATCTTATACATAGTTTGAATCCAATATTTTCCTTGTCCTTAAAAAAAAATAAGTTCATTGTATCAAATTCTTTCCGCCTACTGTTTTGTGTTACACGTCCGTGTTTAAATGTTATTTAAAGAGCAAACACTAATTTCATTCTACGTCATTCCACTGAGTAAACTCTTAAGAAAGCCTTTTGCTGTTGCAAATTAGTGAGAAATTGTAGGTAAGAGTGAATATTAATTATTCGCAATACACGTACAACTTGTTAATGACCTGAAACACACGACGGGAAGGAGAGAATAAAGCATTTATTCATTTGTTTGATAATGTTCGGGTAACAGTAGTAGTTTGTTCGCTGCCAGATACCATTAAACAAGATCGTCTGACTCAGAATTGTCGTTATTGTTTGTGTTTCTAATGTCCCTGGGGCTCACACTACGTCTGACTCAGAATTTACTTTTTCCAAGACGATTCAACTACGACTCAGGGGTTTCACAATGCATCCAGAAATTTTCAAGGTGAGAAAAAAAAATTAATTAAAGGAAAACAGAACTTTTGAAAATTTATGGCTGCTGTGAATCAAAAAATTATAAATTGAGTCTCTAGAAAACCCACAGAATGATTAAGTTAGCTTATACTGAGATATTATTCTTTTTTCATTATATGGCAGTAAATAAAGAAATTAATTATATCTATGTATTTCAATCTTTTAAAAAGCTTATACCTTCATAATATAAAATAATATTCTAGTGATGAAATTGGCAATCCAGCAAATCTAACTTCAACACAATTCTAAACTCATCAAAATGATCGGTTGCTTCATTTTCAGCGAAACGCTGGTGACACTTGAAGAGATGGGGGAGGGAAAAGTTTTCTGATTTCATGATTTGAAGCGAGACGAACTTTTTTTTCCTTTTTTTATTTTTTAAGACGACCTGACGTAGCTCGAAGCCATTTCATTCCCAAAATACACGCCGTAAATAACGGGTTAAAAATAATCTGCGACAAAATTTTTAAAAAAGAGTACGGGTATCTTGCACATATCATAAACTCTTATCACAATGAGCGAAATATTTATTTTGCTTTGTGACAAGTTCCTCCATTTTTAGTGACAAATGATTGCTCTTCTCTGGTCTCAAATAAGGGTATGTGCGGATATACATGACATAAATGACAGCTACAGCTAGTGCTTTCAGTTGCATAATAACAATAGGGTAGAAAAAATTGAATAGGGAAACAGAAGAATAATTTAGGTAAGTTTTGTCATTAGTTATAACACATTTTAAAAGGCATGCTAGAAAACCCGTAAATGGTTCGATCGCTTCATCGGTTGTGAAGAACTAAGACTTATTTCAATATTTTCTCAAAACGAAGAAGACAATTCGACAAAGTATGTCAGTATATTCCTTTTGTTGATTATTCAAGAAAGAGAATAAATTATATTGCTTTATTTTGAGAGGTAACTGACCTAAGATCGACTAAAATTGCTTTTGATTCATGCATTTTGGTTGATGACTGATTTTTCAAAAACATTCGAACACTGTCCTTTCTGTTTCCTGGACTTGAAGCGACATTATAAAACGTTTCCAAGTGTGCACCATTTTATTAGAGAAAAATAGCTTTATCTTCAAAAAATCCCAATTAAAGAGTAAATATAAAGAATATTCGCTCATTAGTATTTTAGAAAACTTTATCCCGTCTAAAACTTCTTTGTTATGATTGAAAAATCGAAGTGAAAGAAATATTTTATAAATATACAAAATTTTTGTACATTTATCATTTTTATGATAATTCTTATGTCAAACGCATTTAATAAACCATAAATTTACACACATATATATATGTGTGTGCGTGTGTGGCGGGGATTATGAAAGTGTTCTAAGTTATATATTTTTCGTTTCGAAATATTTGAATGTGAACATGAACTAAATTCTGTGTAATGACGCTACAACCAACTAAATCTAATGGTTCAGTTTTTACAATTTTGCAGAGGTTGCTACAGATTAGTTTAATATAAAAGAATTCTATATGAAATAACTGATAAACTTTTTCTTTCAGATTCTTGACTTAGGCAACCTTCATAATCCTGGGCACACCCACACACACACACACACACACATATATATATATATATATATATATATATATATATATATATATATATTTATATATATGTGTGTGTGTGTGTGTGTGTGTGTGTATAACAAGAAAACGCGTCTTCCTAAATTACTTTACTTTTAAGAATATTCTCTTGTTAATAAAGCACGACCCCTTTTCCAAAAATTGCAACCTAAAAGTAAAGTAAGTATAATTTATATTAGCCCTGCAGATCATTAAGCAGGCATGTGAAATATCTGAACTCAATAACATCCCCAGATATGAGTGTTAGAAGTTATGAGATTCCGAATGTCAGTATAGTGTCAAAATTTTTGAAGAGCCCTCGAACCACTCTGAAGTTATGTCTTCTATAACGTCAAAAAACCCACTTTGCAAGAACTTTATGGCCACTTTATGGCCCATGTCAACAGTTATCGGTTCTAACAAGCGCAGGATCTAGCAGTAAAGTCCCCGATAAACTGAAGTGGACAAGTGAACTCCACGAATCTAAAGTCGCCCAATTAAAATATTAAGTAGTTTAGGTCCTCTGGCGTAGATATCGCAAAACACCCATTTAATATTGCATGAACAGAAGACTTTTCTCTCTCTTCGTTTCTAACTCTTGTTGCTGTCGGACCTACTGTCCACAGTCCGGTGGTTACAACGCTTTTCTCTTAACTCTCCAATGTAAGCACTGCTGTTTTTACGTCTCGTCCTGGCATGGACACCGGACAAGTCATGTGGCCACTGCAGCTAATATCTTCGTAATGCCTACTGATTGAATAAAGGTGATTTCCTGGATAACGTCGGAAATGTGTGTTCCTCTTCTCTGGCTCCATGTGTTTATCTCCTATATTTCGTAAGTGTTTTCCTGAATGAACACTTCGCCAGACTGCATCACTCCTCGTACCGACTGCATCTCCCATAAGTTCTACGCGTCAATCCCTTGTGCTAAATTTTCCAAACGTGATTATTATCACATATATATATATATGTATATATATATATATATATATATATATATATATATATATATATATATATATATATATATATACATATATATATATATATATATATATATATATATATATATATATATATATATATATATATATATATATATATATATACACTGAAGTGCCACTGAATTAGGGATAGCAAAGCCTATGCAAATTGTGTAGCGCTGCGCATCATGTATGTGCAAGTGAGGGCGCTGTAGTAACTGCATATATAGCGCGTACTGTGGTTGTTCTGAATTAGTTGTTGGAATTGCCAGTATGGGTAAACTGCCTGATTTAGACGCCTTCGATCGCGGACAAATCCTAGGTGCGCGACGCATGGGCCATTCAATTTCCGAAATCGTCAGACAGCTAGGATTTTCAAGGTCGACAGTGTCAAGAGTATACCAAGAATACATGGATGGTGGGAAAAAAAATAGCGATCGGGCAAACTGCAAAGGACAATTAGCCTTGACAGTGCGTGGTGAGAGACGGCTCAGGCGTATTGTACGTAGCCAGCGAAGCCAAACATTAGCTCAAATTACCACCCAGTTTAATGACGGTGCCAGTCGTAGAGTCAGTAAACGGACTGTGCAACGCTCGCTTCACCGTATGGGTTTCGGGAGCCGTCGACCTACGAGAGTACCATTGCTCTATACTCGCCATCGGGCTGCACGTTTTGCCTCGGCAAGAGAGCACAGAGACTGGAGTGTAGAGGACTGGAAACGAGTAGCATGGAGTGATGAGTCTCGATTCCGACTACTTAACGCCGACGGGAGGCTGAGAATATGGCGTCAGGCTCATGAAGCCATGGATCCTGCATGCCTGGCTGGAACTGTACAAGGGCATGGTGGCTCAATCATGGTCTGGGGTGTTTTTTCGTAGCACAGATTGGGATCTTTGGTGCGTGTACCAACCTCCCTCAATGCAATTCGGTACGTAGAGTTGCTGGGTGATCACCTCCATCCGTTTATGCTGTTATCCGCACGGTAATGGAGTTTTCCAGCAAGACAACTGTACCTCTCTCAAGTCCCGGTTGGCTACTGGCTGGTTGGATGAGCATTCCTCTGACTTCTCTGTCATGAATTGGCCACCTAGAAGCCCAGACTTAACTCCTATTGAGCATCTTTGGGATGTTTTGGAACAAGGCGTGAAAGGCCATCACACAGCACCAAAGAACCTTACTGAATTATGGACAGCTTTAGCCAATATTTGGCAAGCCATTCCCGTGGAACGTTTCCAGAAACTTGTTGAATCTATGCCTCGTCGTGTGGCAGCCGTTATCAAGGCCAGAGGAGGCCCAACTCGTTACTAGGTACGTATCCCTAATTCAGTGGCACTTCAGTGTATATATGTATATGTAATATTTCATTGTCCTGAAAAATGTATAAACTCGATTTTTCAACAGCTTTTCGACTTTTTTAAACCCCAAAACAGATGAACTGAAATCGGTGGTTCTGACAAATAGTCCTCTGATAGGGGCAAAAAACTCAATATTTCTTTCCACATTCGTAATTTGATAAATTCATCAATTTTCATATTTCTTGTTTCGGGCAGCGAGTCAAAGAAGACCAGCACAACCCGATTGATGATATAGGTAAAGATTCATAAACATAGAGCCGTTTATTTGCGATATTTTTAAATTTTAGAATTGTAAAATAACGAAAACATCAAACTGCACTTTCTCAAAATTGAGGCACAAATGTAAGTAGGTCCGGGCCGATCCATCGTGGTGCCCGAGGCAAGTTTTAAGAACGGCGCATTTTCAAATTTTTTGGAGAGACTCTATGTCAGGGGTGTCCAACCTTTTAGTTTCCTTGGGCCACACTGAAAGAAAAAGAATTGTTTTTGGCCGCCCAAAAATATTCTTAACATTAAAAATAGTTAATGAGTAAAAAAAGTATAATATAGTTAACATATTTCATTATAAGTTTTATATATAATTATAAAGATAACTATAGGAGTCATAAAATTAATGTGATATTTGGTATTGAATATGAGAAACTAATGCATCAATTCCAGGATCAATTGAAGTGGGTACTAAAAAACATTTAGTCCGTCGAGGTGGGCTATTGATAATTTATTTTTACTTTGAGCTCTCTTTCTGGGCCGTATGCTGCCCGCGGGCAGCGGGCTAGACACCCCTACTTTGAGTAATGAATGTATTACTATTTGAAAAAGTCTATTTTTAGAATAATGATCATTTTGAAAAATATATGTATTAATTAAAGAGTTTTACTTATTTTTAAAAAATAATAAATTCATAATTACAGAACTAAAAAAAGCAGAAAGAGTAAATAAATTTGAATAAAATTTGTTATGTAATCAAAATAATTCTTCGAGCCTTTATTGCAGCAAATGGCTCTATTGCATCTCTATAATTAATTGTTTTAGGTACCGTCTTTTCTATAGGAATTATTGCTAGATCATTCAATTGCGCATGGGTCATTGTTCATAGATAATTCTCTAAAACTTTCAGTTTAGAAAAACGGCACTCAGCTGCTGCTACAGTGAATAGCAATTTTTACGCGTACGTTCTTTCGCGAGTGCTTGGAGCGTACGGGATTGCGCGCACGCTCCAAGCACTCGCGAAAGAGCGTATGGGATTGCGCACGGGAAAACTTGCAGTACGCTCCAAAGCAGCTTTCCCTTCCTCTCCGACACCTTCACACGTACACTCAATATCGCGGGATCGTGGTTTCCAGTGGGAAAGAGTGTACGTGTAATGGGCGCTATTGGTTGCGTTAGTAGAATTCTTTGAATGGAGCTACAGCAAACGTTTGGTAATAGACATTGAAAAGTTATTTCTCATGATCTCAAATTCAACAGTTTTTATTTCAAATAGCCTAAATATTCGTTTATATTTCTGAATTTTGACCATGTTTTTATTAACTTGCTTTCTTGTTTGTGTGTGTGTTTGTGTGTTTGTCCAGTACAAATCTTGCAATCGATTTTTAACTAACTTCCCGACTAGCTAGACATTTGAAACTTTTAGAATAGCTCAGAACACGATGACAACGCATTTTTTAAATACTTTTAGCCCTCTTTAAGCAGATTTTTACCATATTTTTGTTATTTTCAGTTAATTTTGTTTTGTAGACTGGTGCAGCCATCTATCGACCGGAACGGGAACGAAAAGTTAAACGCAAGTTAACTTCCAATTAACTTAATTTTCTTTCAAGTTGATGGGATAATTCATCAAAAAATTTTAAAAAGTATTTATTTATACATAGAATTGTCAATTTTGTATGATTCAACTGAAAATTTAAATCATGGTATATAAAAAAAAAATCTTTTTATCTTGTAATTATTAATAATTTCGCTATACATCAGATAAAACATTACTATTTTTTCGGTAATCGTAAAAAATTTCGTCTTTTCACTCTGCCTCATTTTGGCGCCTAATTCCAATTTCTCGCCTGAAGCGATCGCCTCGCCGCCTTACCCATGGGCCCTGGATGTAAGTCTTTGTATACTTTATATGTCTAGCATATCTATGCACGTGAACCAAATTTTTTGGATTTTGAATAAACTGTTTGAAACACACCCAAGAAGTGAAGGTAACCAATGAAAAAAAAAACTTTCAGGTAGTCTCTTCTAACGAAACTACCGCGGGTTATTAACGTAGGATTACTTATCGTTTCTTACCTCTTTTGTATGTATATATGTATATATATGTATGTATGTATGCATATATATATATATATATATATATATATATATATATATATATATATATATATATATATATATATATATATATATATATATATATATATACTAGCTTTATATATCCGGCGTTGCACGGGCGTACCCTTAATAAGGCTTACTTGTATATTATGTAAACTTGTAATTTTATGCCAATCGATACCTCTCCCCACTTCTCAGCAACCCATCACCATATTATAATCCTCCCCCCCCCCCCCCAACATGCTAATGGCAGCATTAAAATGTTTCTTTCAATTTTGATAACCCTCTGGATTCCGGTCCTTGGAGGAGTTTCAGGTCTTCCCCGTAAACGCCTGTGAAAATCGCCGGTTTCATAAACAAAGAATTTCCTGGCGTTGCCCAGGTTAATAAAAATGAATGGAGTTAACCCGATCTCTAGATGCATTTGTGCAAACAACCGAAATATCTACAATCCACACACACACCCCTTTCCACGCTTCATTTAATTAAGGTTGATCTCTCTCTTTTCCCCTACCACCAATTTGGTGTTCAAAAAATATATAAAACATACAAATTATTGGATTGTTTCTAGCAATTTTTACAAAATCTAAGCGAATGTCGAAAAATCGTGGCATTGATCGTGTTTGTTACAATTAATCCTGTTTGTTGCATTTTAAATCAAGAAACTTATAGATATCAATTTCCTTTTTTCAGATATGAGGGAATATGTAAAAAACACGTGTTGCTCCCCCTCCCCTTCTTGGCGGGGGGGGGGGGGGCGAATTCTGAAAAATCCTGAAACTGATTTTTAGGTATTCGTCTTCCTTTCATTTTAAAGCAAGAATCTTATGGATATGTTTCCTACTTTGAGATATAAAGGTATATGTGAAAAAAACGTAGAAACACGTTTAGCCCCCCCCCCTCCCCCCTTGGGGCCGAATTTTGAAAAATCCTGAAATCGGTTTTTAGATAATCATGTTCCTTACATTTTAAAGCAAGAATCTTATGCATATCCGTTTCCTACTTTGAAATATGAAGGTATATGTGAAAAACACGTTTAGCCCCCCCCCCTCTCCCCCCTTGGGGCCGAATTTTGAAAAATCCTGAAATCGATTTTAGGTAATCAAGTTCCTTACATTTTAAAGAAAGAATCTTATGGATATCTGTTTTCTTCTTCAAGATATGAAGGAATATGTGATAAAACACGTAAAAACACGTTTAGCCCCCCCCCCCTCCTCCCTTGGGGGCCGAATTTTGAAAAATCCTGAAATCGGTTTTAAGGTATTCATGTTCCTTACATTTTAAAGCAAGAATCTTATGGATATCAATTTTCTTCTTAGTAATATAAAGGAATATGTAAAAAAACACGTTTTGCCCCCTCACCCCCTTGGGGGGTGAATTTTGAAAAATCGCTTCTTAAATGACGCCTTCAGCACAAAAGTAATAAGCTCCTAAAATTTGATATCTGTATCTCCAATAGTTTTTGCTGGGCGTTGATTCCTTTATATATATAGATAAAACACGTAAAAACACGTTTAGCCCCCTCCCCCCCTTGGGGACCGAATTTTGAAAAATCCTGAAATTGGCTTTTAGGTATTCATGTTTCTTACATTTTAAAGCAAGAATCTTATGGATATCAATTTTCTTCTTTGAGATATGAAGGAAGATGCAAAAAACACGTTTTGCCCCCTCCCCCCCTTGGGGGGCGAATTTTGAAAAATCGCTTCTTAAATGACGTCTTCAGCACAAAAGTAATAAGCTCCTAAAATTTGATATCTGTATCTCCAATAGTTATTGCTGGCCGTTGATACGTGAGTAAGTCAGGATTTCTTCCTTTATATATATATATATATATATATATATATATATATATATATATATACTAGCATTATTGCCCGACGTTGACCGGGTAGATATATAGATATAAAATTTTTCATGCATTCCACCAAAAAAATACTGGGCTGCACCCCCGCTTTTCATGTTCATCTGGCCAGACAGAATGCTCTTAGCGCGTTTCTACTGATATACTCAGTATTCTTTTATGCTTATACCCAGATATTATGATATACCCAGTATTCTTTTGATGGAAAGCATGAAAAATTTTATATCTATATATCTACCCGAGCAATCATTCTTTAAAAATAATTTCATTCATTTTCTTATGCCTTAATATAACTAATGGACTAATAGTTCGGAATGAAAGTTATGTGTCGTTATGTTTCTCTGTTTAAAGAACTTTTCCTCCTACTGCTTAAAAAACCCCAAAACTCTAAAAGATTTATCTTATATGATTTCACGGAATAAGTAATTCAAATACATATCGTATGTTAACTCTGTTTCTCGAACTTAGGGGAAAAAACCTGTAGAACTCTTAAACTTCTTCCCATTTTATGATCCTCAAACAATTAATATATTTAGATCAACAGAAGGCTTCAACAAATGGGACAAACTTAATTTTTCTTTTTTTTCTTCCTCTTTTTTTCCAAATTTTATTAAGTTCTATTAGTTTGAGCGCCATTGTCTAAAATTGTCTAAAGCAGCGGTTCTCAACCTTTTTAGACTCACGATTCCACTAAACGTAAGAAAAATAAACACCTCGTCCTCCTCCCCCCGTTACCCCCAGACCAACTCTCAAACCACCCCAGATCACCCCTCAGAATAAACCTCTTTTCCCCCGCGTATCGAATTTGAAGGGTTGTGGTAAAGGGGCTGTATCCACATTTAAGAGGTGCGCTTAGGGGCACAAAAATGGTTAAAAAATTAATGTCAAAAAAACTAATTGAGCCCCAAATTTCGTTTTCTCTGATTTAAGTTTCTAGGGTCCAAAACATTAACTGTGCCAAATTTGGTCCCGGTGGGTGAAACAGTCTATGATTCTATAGCGGACAAACAAACAGACAATCTCTTATATATATATATATATATATATATATATATATATATATATATATATATATATATATATATATATATATATATATATATATATATATATATACACACAGTCTAACCTCCATATATCGAAGTAGCAAATTGCCGGAAAAAAATTCGATATATAGAATTGAGCTTAGTTTTATCATAATTCTCCTAATAAAACAAATTAAAGGTAATTTTCGTATACGAAATTCCATTTCTAATTTATATGTGAATTCCATTAAATGAAAGTCAATAACTAAAAAATGAATTAATATGAAAGATTTATTGATTACTACATCTCTTTAAAAAAAACAATAATGCAGACAGTGATTACAATGATCACAGTTACATTCTTTAAAAAAAACTACGAATATCTTACTGAACAGCCAGTTTTGCGGAAAGTTCAAAGAAATGTTCGTATTTATTGTCCACTAAAATCTTCACCAGGGACATTTACCGCGAATTGATATCCACGACGTATTTATTGTTTCAAATGCCAAAAATTGGGAGATTTTATTCTAAAGTGGAATAAATATTTCTATTGTCACGTAGACGGATCGAGGGATTAACACAGAGAGCACAATTTAGATAAACGAGACTTTTATTCACAGCAAGCGAGTTAACATGCACCCAGCTGGAACCTAACTGACTTCCCATCAACTGGAGGGAAGCCTTTTTATACACTAAAGAACTTTCTAGAATTATTTAAATTAAGAGAATTAACATATTTGGTACTTTCCCGAAGCTTCGAGAAAGCGAACATAAATTAACTAAAAAGAACAGGAAATACTTTCGACAGTCCGTCTCGAGGTTCGAACCGGCGACCTTTTGAATTGGAGCCCAGTGCTTTAGCCGTTCGGCCACGCCGTTGCTCGGGAACAATTGTAAATATGACATTATCCCACCTTTAAAAGAACAGCGTCTCGCTGTTAGATGACTTCTTATTTTTGTTTCTGGAACGCGTTACTGGACCCGAATATTCCTCTTTCTGGTTAACATCATCATGCTTATTATCAGCATTCCCTGGTTCCTCCTGAAGAGTAGTTTGATCTTCCTGTAAGGCTGTTTCTTGTGCATTCGGATCATAGTAGGGTTTCATGCGCAACACATGCACCACATCTCGCGTTTTTCGTCTTTTTGACATATTATCAAAGTCTTGAACTTCATAGGTAAAGTTGGATAGCTGCCTTAATACTTGATATGGACCGAAATACCTTTTGAGGAGCTTTTCTGATAGGCCTACTTTACGAACGGGGGTAAAAATCCATACGAGGGTTCCAGGCAAATATGTTACTATTCGGTGCTTTGCGTCATAGATCCGACAATCTTTTTCTTGAGCTTCCAGTGTCCGTACTCGAGCTAGCTGCCTTGATTCTTCTGCTTGGGTGATTACTCGATCGAGGCAACCCGACACTGTTCCATCACGGCTATACGGGAATATAGTATCCAGTGTTGTTTCGGCTTCTCGACCATACACTAAGCAGAAAGGTGCGAATCCAGTGGTATCTTGTCGAGCGGTATTGTAAGCAAACGTGACAAATGGTAGTATTGTGTCCCAGTTTTTCTGTTCTATGTCCACATACATAGACAACATATCGGCTAAAGTTTTGTTAAGTCGCTCAGTCAGACAATTTCTTTGTGGATGGTATGAGGTCGTCATTCGGTGGACAACATTGCAGGTTCTGTTCATTTCGGAATTAGGACTGGAAGACTTGTCCTCTATCGGTGATGATAGTCCGTGGCGCCCCATGCTTCAAAATGATTTCTTCGACAATGAATTTCGCAACTTCGGGTGCTTCAGCGGTTGGAAGAGCTTTTGCTATGTCGTAACGAGTCAAATAATCGGTACATACGATGATCCATTTGTTACCAGCCTTAGATTTTGGAAATCTTCCTAATAAATCCATACCCACCCGCTGGAAAGGTACCTCTGCGGGAGGTATAGGAATTAGACGACCAGGCGGTTTTTGAGGAACGGATTTTCTTCGTTGACATTCTTTACAGTGCATTACATAGCGGCGTAAGCTTCGATAAAGCCTAGGCCAATAAAATCTCTTACGTATTCTATCATACGTCTTCACAAATCCCAAGTGACCGGCAGTTGGTTCGTCATGGAAATGTCGAAGAATATCCAGCCGCAAATGCTTAGGAATAACTGGTAACCATCTCTTTCCCGAAGGATCAAAATTTTTCTTGCACAGGATCCCGTAGATTATCTCGAGGTCTACTTTGCCAGACTTTTGTGGCTTCGTGGAAGACTCGGACTCAAAGTATTCAGAAAGCACAGAATCCTTACGTTGCTCACGTGCTAAATCAATGCCGGGGCCAATGGCACTGATATCTACTGAAGTGGCATGGTCATCAATGGGGTTTCTGGAAAGGCTATCGGCATCATTGTGTCTTTTTCCACGTTTGTATACCATAGAAATGTCGTATTCTTGGAGTCTTAGAGCCCATCTTGCCAATTTCCCGGACGGATCTTTTAAATTAGCTAACCAACACAACGCGTGATGGTCTGTCACAATTTTGAATGGTTTTCCAAACAAATAAGGGCGGAATTTCATAATGGCCCATACGACTGCAAGGCACTTTCTTTCGGTTGTTGAATAATTTCGTTCGGCTTTTGACAGTGTTCTAGATGCATAGGCTATGACTTTTTCCTCGTTCTGTTGCTGTTGGACCAACACAGCACCAATGCCATATCCACTAGCGTCAGTGTGTAATTCAATGGGAGCTGTTTCATCAAATAAACCTAGTATTGGTTCAGAAATGAGCGCTGACTTTAAGTCGTTGAAAGCTTCTTCCTGTGTAGAGGTCCACATAAATTTGGAATCACCGTTTAGTAAAATCTGGAGAGGCTGGGCTCGATAGCAGAAGCCTTTGATAAAGCGTCTGTAGTAGGAGCACAGTCCGAGAAAGCTTCTGACGTCATAGACGCTCTTTGGGGCAGGAAAATCTTGAACTGCTCTTATTTTATCTGGATCGGGTTTTACGCCTTCACCGGATACTAGATGGCCCAAGATCTTGATTTCCCTTGCACCAAACAGACATTTCTTAGGATTCAGAATTAGGCCAGCTTCCTGAATGCATTTAAGGACACAGGTGAGCCTTTTAAGGTGGTCCGAAAAGTTTGAGAGAATACCACAATATCGTCTAAATAACACAAGCACATTTGCCACTTAAGGTGACGCAGTAAATTGTCCATTGTTCTCTCAAAAGTTGCTGGAGCATTACAAAGTCCAAACGGCATGACCTTGAACTCATATAAGCCTTCACTGGTGACAAATGCCGTTTTTTCTCGATCTGCTTCGTCTACCTCTATCTGCCAAAATCCCGAATAGAGATCCATGGAAGAGAAAAACTTCGCTCCTTTCAAGCAATCCAACGTGTCGTCGATTTGCGGTAAGGGATAAACGTCTTTCTTTGTGACCTTGTTTAGACGTCGATAGTCTACACAAAAGCTCCAGCTACCATCTTTCTTGCGCACGAGAACGACAGGAGAGGACCACGGGCTGTCAGATGGCTGAATGACACCCTTTCGTAGCATCTTTTCGACTTCGTCATGGATTATACGGCGTTCGGCCGGTGATATTCTGTAGGGTCTCTGGCTAATAGGAGGGTGATCTGTGGTATTAATTTTGTGTTTGACATGAATTTTGCGTCGATCACCTTCAGAGTTTTCATTGAAAGTAACTGAAAACTTCCTTAAAAGTTTCAATAGACTAGTCCTCTGCTCATCGCTAAGATTTGGCGCTATCATCTTGCTGTAATCCATTAACCTTGTACTTTCTTTCGCGGTATCTTCGGAGGCTATCTCAGATAGGGCACTGATGCAGGTAGGATTAATCGACTCGGCATTGCCTATACACATACCTTTCAGAATGCGTCGGGCTTTATTCAGTGAATTAGCGATCCATAATTCACCCTTTTTGCTTGAGATGTTGATGATAGAGGATGGCATGACAACTTCCTGACTCATTTACATACACTTATTACCGTCTACGATAACATCAACATCCTCATCTGCTACGGAGGGAGTGGATACTTGTATCTTTGCCGCAGAGTGTGCAGGGATCAAACACCCTTCTACAGCGTATACGCCCCATTTCTTTTGAGGTTGTTCTTCAGGGAGTATCTTATCAAATATGAACTTCCTCTGTCCACAGTCTATAATGGCTTGGGACGCTTTCAAGAAATCCCAACCAAGAATGACATCATGGCTGCATTTGGGCATAACGGTGAACTCGAAAGGCTGTGTAAGGTTTCCAATCGTAATACGAAGAACATAGGTCCCTACCGGGCTTACATAGTTACCATCGGCTACTTTGAGAACCAAGTTCTGTAACGTCCTAAACATAGTTTTTTCCGGTGACGCCGGTATCTCTCTGAGATTACCGAAAAAGAAGCTCCAGAATCCACGAGTGCTCGTATAGGTTGTTCGTCAATGATAACACAAGAAAATTTTCTTGCATAGTAGCGGCGGGAGGATTTTGAGGGGGAGCGGCCTCACCTCCAAGGAAGGTCGCATGGCCTAGTTTTCCTTATCTCGGCGGCCGGGCGACTGACTGGATCTTCGATATGGAGATGGCGATCTATAACGACGGGTCGGCGATCGTCCTCGCACGGGACTTTGTGATGGGGTTCTTCCTGCTGCTCGGCTGGTTTCTTCGGCGTCATGGTTGTAGCTGGAATAGGAGGGAGCATCCGGTCTATAGTATCTGCGAGTAGCGTCGAGTAGGGATTTTCGGTCACGGCAGTAGCGCACATGTCCTGGACGAGCACAATGGAAGCAGACCGGACGATTATCCATGGTACGCCACAGGTCTGTTTTTCTGTAAGTTTGTTCTGGTACAGGTTTTGGTTTTGTATACGTTGACTGGATGCGACGGTTATGGTCCTGGCGGCTGGGATGGTATGGTACGGCAGCTGGGGTGGTCCTTTCAAATCTTTCCCCAGACAGAGGAGCTAAAGTTTTTTCTACCTCCCCTCTCACAATGGCTTCAATAGCTTGCAGACCGGCCTGTGGCTCTTCTATTTGAGGTGCAATGTATCGTTGGATTTATTCACGGACGATTTTATGAATTAAGGACATCAAATCTTGTTCTTCGTCGACGGAGGCGATTGGGACGACATTAGGCAGACGAGTGAACTTCTGACGCCCAATTCTCTTTTGCTGCATTTCTTCGATGTACTGACACCATTTAATGAAATCAGCTGTTGTTTTTATTTCTTTTGTTAGTAATGACTGGTACATATCTTCAGCTATTCCTTTCAGCAGGTGGGACACTTTGTCTTCCTCCGTCATGTTCGGGTCTACTTGATTACAGAGTCCCAACACATCTTGAATATAAGATTGGGTTGGTTCGCCAGCCCTCTGAGCTCTACATTTTAACTGGTCCTTTGCTCGTCGTATGTACAGCTGAGTATCACCAAAAGTTTTTTTCAGCTCTGCCTCAAAGACATTCCACGAGATAAAAATGTCCTCATTATTTTCAAAACCATATCTTATTTAAATTAAGAGAATTGACATATTTGGTACATTCCCTAAGCTTCGAGAAAGCGAACATAAATTAACTAAAAAGAACAGGAAATACTTTCGACAGTCCGTCTCGAGGTTCGAACCGACGACCTTCTGAACTAGAGCCCAGTGCTTTAGCCGTTCGGCCACGCCGTTGCTCGGGAACGATTGTAAATATGACATTATATACAGTAACCACTGCTTATAGTGATCAGTGGTTATAAGAATCTACCGTTTATAAGAATAAATATCGCAAAAACAAAAGCAAATGTATTATTTCCATGTGAAAATTTTCGCTTTAAAGAATCAATCCTTTAAGAATCGCTTTAAGAATCAGCTTACACTCTTCGCTTTCCTTTCATTTTTCAAAAAAAGCCACTTAAACACTCAAAAGTCATGAAGTTCTTTCTTTATTTTTTTTTAAGAAAGAGTGATAAGATGGGATAGAATACAGTCGTAAAATGCATCCCTTTCTTTGTTAGACATAACATAATAGTTTCTTTTTAAACGCTTTAGCACAACACTGTCCTATTAGCTTTACCTAGGGGCATCTCTACCCTTCCAGGTCCGATTTCACTTTTCTCCACTGACAAACAAAGACATGGACTCTTTTTATCCCCCCTCCCACATCCTGGTTCGGCTTCCTGGACGCTGAAACACATAAATCTTCGGCGAAGTGTCCACTATTACTTAGGCAAACGTGACAGTAGATTCAGCACGTTATCAAACCGTGAAACGTAAGCTAGAAGGTGAATCTTCGTCTGAGACTATTGGTATTGAAAGAGGTGTAAACAGACTCCTGACAACTTCATTACGTCAAACTACCATAGAAAACTTTTTCTTGCACCCTTCCTGTAGTTGAAATGTTAAACTGTTAAGCAGGTATGTTGTAACAAATATTGGATTTTTTGTCTTCTCTTATTATAATCATGTGTATCTACTTATAGGTCAAGAAATTAAGTTGTATTTTTAAAATTATAAACAATAATTTTAATAAAAGATAATTAACGTAAATTAAAGCGTATTTTATGGTAAAATATCTAATATATGTATATATAGATGTGTGTGTGCCTGACCAAAAACCTAAATTTTGGCTATAAGAATCAACCGCTTATAAGGATCAAAAACAGTAATAACAAACGTGATTCTTATAAGCGGAAATCACTGTATGTATATGTATATATATATATATATATATATATATATGGTCAAAATTTTGACGCCTTTTGGTACTTTCCTTTTTAACTGTTTACTGCTTGCCCAAGCGATGCAAACTGGGTTTGGCGCGCTGCCAAAATTATGACTCGCGACGACAGACGGTCTTAGCGTCTGAGATTTTGGTTTCCGGATGACCGTTATGGAGGAACGTAATCCTACGTTAAAACAGGTATCTCCAAGGCATCCTGAAGACATGGGATTGAAATGTTCCCCAAAGACAGGACTTGTCTCAGATTAATTTGTGGCAACCTCTGATTCAAATATATTTCGCTGCTTTGTTGGTATTTTGGGGATTTGTTAATTTGCTAAGGTCGTGAAGACGAAGAAAAAGAAATTAAACTTTACGGGAGGAAATGTTCTATAAACTGGTATACAATCCTGCAAAATTAAAATTAAAACACAAATTTTATCCGTATAATGCCCACTGGCCGGAAGTAAATCCAGACCAGGTCTATATAGGCTTACGTGCCAAAGGGTGCGGCTCCGGTTTATAATGGCACAACAAGGGTCAGAGTCCCATTTAGCCAGGTGCCACCTCAATTTTGACCGAGCACCCCCAGGGATGACATATGGGGAGATCATACCCTCTCCCAGCCTCTCTGACCTCATAGAGGGACTTTCTTGTCTACGGATTTAACTAGTCCATATCCGGCCTCGACACGGAGGTATTTAATGGCATTTGTCGGGATTCCATCCAAACATTCTTAGCACCGAAAGCCGACGCGCTGGGCACGCACTAGGCTACCTCAAGCCCTTTTTTTAAATTTTTGGGATGATTCATTGGATAATCTGGGCAATTTAAATTTTTAACGTAGGCACTACCCCCTTTTGTTTGTTAAGGAAGTTATAAATAAGTTTATATCGGCTAATTTTAAGCATGTTGACATTTTAAATAGAATGGTACAACTTATATATATGACCTCCAAATTCAGCAGAAACCAAACATCAAATTCGCTTAAAAGACGATCGTTTGAAAAATATTTTTAGTGAATATTTCCATTCCTTATTATTATTTTAACATGATTTTCCCGACTAGTTAGTCTCTTATCTTGTCAGTGTAAAAGCAACTAATTCGCTTTTTTTCTTTACGACTGAATCACTTTAAGAATTCAATAAATATGCAACTGCTAGTATACAGAAAAAAAATTATTATTGAACAGTGGTGCTAGAAACCGATTTTAGACACGTAGAGTAGCATCTGAGTTGGTTCCGATCCCAATTACCGTATTTTTCAAACCATAAGACTCACCTTTTTACATAATAAAAAAACGGGTTAAAATTGGGGGGCGTCTTATGATCCGAAGGTAACATTGAAATAAAATTAATATTTTATTATATTTTTATATATATTCTGTTTATTTTATACATATTATATTTATTATATATATTTTTTATCTTTATTAAGAAAATGGAGAGATTTAAAATATCTTTATGTACCTAACAAAATACAAAATATTCTTTTCTAAAAATCTTCCCATAAATTTGAGGTGCGTCTTAAGGTCCGAAAAATACGATTCGGATTATCGAGGTAGGATTATCGAGTATCTATTGTACTTTCTCCTAACTCTTCCAAGTTATTATTGATTTGGTTTAAGAAACACGTGATCACTTATTTCTTTTGTTTGACTTATACGCGATTACGAATAAACGAAAGTTTATAAAACAAGTCTTTCCGTACGTTTTCGGAGCAAAACCATAAATTTTTTCTTAAAATACTGTTTATTTTAACTGTTTCATAATAACTGTGCTCTCTTATAACATTATTTATCTAACGGCGGCCAGGATGAAAGTTAACTATTTAATTTCGTCACCCCGGAAGCTAACTAAGGCTAAGGGTATCGCTCTCCAGAAAGATGCAAATCTTTCTAAAATCATCACCATAACCTCAATCCAAAAGAATGTACCGTGAGAGTTCTGGGGAAATCCTGCCACTCCGGGGAGTTATTTTGAATCCCCAAGTTAGAAAGAAGCTCACATCTTATGAGTCATAGGGAAACGTTTCCAAAAACACTGTGTCTTTCCATCATTCACGCGTCTCGAGGAGGAAGGAAAAAAATTGCTGGATTTCTTCTCGTTACGCTACATCTCTCTGAATGTTGGGGGTCATGTTGCTTCATGCTTTTTGTTATATACACCGGCGTGAAGTTGCGAATACGTTGCATAAAATGTAGTAGGAACAGAATCCATTGTCTTCTTGCTCAACTCTCTTGGACGTCAGTAAACTTATTTACTGTTTAAATCTTAGCTGGTCAAAACAGATTTGACTTGTTCCTCGATCTATAGCCGCAAGCATTTCACTGGACAGCTTCAGATAAAACTAGCAAGCATGAAACAGTAGGAAAATGAGTAAAATAACACCAAAAACTTTCTTCCTTCAAAATAAAATTTAGAATATACGAGGGGGGTATAACAGCAAATAGTTTCAGAAACGAAAATTTTCAAATTCCTGCCAGGGATGATTCATTCTTACAATAGGTTTGTGACTCTCAACTTGGGGGTGAGCTCCCTGGGGAGGGAGGGATATTCAGGGAGGGGGGAGGGCGCGAAGGGTTTGTAAAAATAGGTAAAGGACGCATTTTACTAAGATTACTTACGTTATATATATATAAATATATATATATAACATACAAAACCCAAAAACTTCAACTAATTTCTAAATTCTTTTAAATTCCCTTGGGCTTAAAGTTAATTTCATTTTCGTTTTAAGAAAGGAATTGTAAGATTCCTAAAAACTAAAGTAGGTAATCAATATATCCTCCCTTTAACCCCCATTCTCATAGTGCCAAACCTTATATAACAGGCCACGGGACTCAATCCCAGAGAAGTGGCCTGGGACCCCTATGTCCAGTCAATGCAAGAGTGCAAGGGTCATGTGACTACGACCTCAGGAAGTTTTAAAAGACCCACCAAGGTTTTGGCTGGGGATTTTGTGAATTGTCGTTGCTCAACGAACATGTAAAATTTGATAGAATAAAGTTTGTCCGAGATTTTTGATGTGTTCCTGTGTGTCCGGGCTGGAGGGACCTGAAAAGAGAGCTTGATGAGGGCCTTCGAGTGTCCAAAGCCACCAGCGAGCCGTACCGGCCAACACAACTACTATTCGAGGGAAATATGTGGGCCAACTACGAAATAGACTTCTGTGACACACGACCGGAAATCAACCTTTCTTCTCCCTCGCCGCCGCAGCTGATGTCACACACACACACACACACATATATATATAAAGGTTGAGAACCACTTCTGTAGATGTTGGCACTGCCGAATAAATGGCCTGGAGTTCTTAATCGGAATGGCAGCCAAAACAAAAGGGCGTGTCCTTGGCTCTTTTCACCATAGAGAAGCTTCGAACAGTCATCATATTTTTGCAGTCATAGGGAGTGAAACCTCGCGAAGTTCGCGGAAGGCTGCAACAGTATGGAGAGGCCTGCATCGGCGAAAGAAGGGTGCACGAGTGGGTAGATATGCTTAAAAATGGGCGAACATCAATCCGTGATGAGCAACGCACCGGTCGGCGGGTGCCAAAAAAAGCGGTGCATTTCTGGCTGAGAGAGAGAACAACCCCAAACATTTTTTCTCCCATGGAATTAAGAAGTGAGTGTAAAGATGTGAGACGTTTATTGAGAAAAGGAGGATGATTACGTAAAAAAAATGACATTTCACTTGTGTCTGTAATTGAATTGTATAGCTCAAAATACGAATTTGCTGTTACTTTTTGAAGGACCGTCAGAGAAAATTGAAAATGTGACGGATCCTTAAAGCCAGTATCTAACACTAAATGGTGTTCTTCAAATAAACAAAAATGAAGTCGTTGTAGAAAGATTAAAAAATTGCAAACTGATTCTTAGTAGATAATGTTTACAGGATAAACAAATAAGTAAAAATAAACACAATATTTGGTTGGATATGTGACCACATTTTGCTTCAGATGAACTGTGATCTCACCATCGGTTTTAAATTTTATGACCCACTTCTTTAAGGCTGTAGTGTACTAACCCTATTGGATCATTTAACTTCAATGTTAACCTATGTAGAAGATGTGACTACTATTAACTGCTACATAAATGCTGATAATCCAATAAAAATGGTATTTCATATAGCCTGAACTTTTCTGCACTTTGCAACAGGATTGATTTTATAAATTTCCTCCCCCAAAGGAACTGAGGAGTGTTTAAAACACACTAGACCAGATTTTTCCCCCGAATAATTTAAATTTTAAAATATTATTTGCATTTGAAAAAAACGAAAAATGTCCCAATGTGTAAAATTTCTTTCTCTATTACGAAGTACAATTTTTTCTTAAATATCTTTCAATCCAAATCTGAAATCCTTGGATATATTTTCTCCATAGGTTAACAATGAGGTGAGCGAATCCTATAGGGTTAGTACACAACAGCCTTAAACATAAATAAGATGTGATCACATTTTGCTAAACAAACCGGGATCTAAAATATAAATCTGATCCCGAACGACAATAGAATCCATGACAAAAGTATGAATGAATGAATGACGTATGCATCCGACGCAATTGCATGGACGTAGAGTTTCTAAATACCGAGGCTGACTCACAAGCTTCAAGCTTGTTGCCCAATCTCGCCAAAATAGAAATAACTCTAATCCTTTGTCGCTGATTTCTCACCAGTCTTTGGGAACATCGATCCTAAATTTCCTTTTTTGGCTATTTCATGAATTCGATTACCTTTTTCTCTCAGCGAATACTTGAACACGCACATGCGAATATAAAATTCAATAAAAAAAGGCTTTCATGCGACTTCCCGTCCACCATAGGGTACGCTGTAGCAAGTTGGAAATATTCTTTTTTCTCGTGATGATATCAGCGGGATTATCTCGTCCTGGGCAATGCTGCCAAATTTTGGGTTCAGTTAGCGATTGGATTTCTCAACCCTATTTTCTACAAAGGGTTTCCACTTAGTAGAGGAACCGTTTATCCAAGAAAGGGCTGTATTAGAATCAGTCCAGCAATGGTAGCTTACATTCGAACGAAACTTTTGAAAGACAGGCCTTGCATGCGAGATCAATCGGGCTCCTATTAAAAAGTAAAAAAAAAACGTTAAGGGAACATTCTCGTTTATTATTTGAATCTGTGACAGTGTAGAAGCCCGTAACTTTAAATTTCTCCCTCTTATGAATAGGGTTTCCAGATATTTTCTGTAAACTCGGTTATCTACTAGTAATTTTAAAATTATCCGTTAGATACCAGATAACCGAATAAAAATAAATATTACTGAACTTTATAAATATTACTTTTGAATTTTAAAATACAGTCGAACCCCGTTATAGCGAACTTGGTATATAACGAACTCACGGATATAACGAAAGAAAATTTTATTCCAACTGTTTTCCTATTGTACTTAATTTAATTAGTATTCACTCAGTTTAATGTAATCGATTTTAGTCGATTTAATTCATTAATGATCATTTTTAATAGATTTTATCATTTTTTAATACATCATTATTGAATACACATTGCAACTAATGAGTTGTACATGTTGTGAACTCTAGCATTTTTCTTAACGGTTCGGATACAGCGAACCACCGGATAAAGCGAACAAAACCTTTGGTCCCTTGAAGGTCGTTATAACGGGGTTCGACTTTACAAAATTTTATTAAATTTTTTTATTTGACTAATAGTACTTCAAAAACACTAATGCATTCAGTGATACGTAAGAAAGCCTAGATCTAATTTTTGTACAGTAACGGAAAAGGAAGCCTGGACAGAGCCATTTCCAGAAACGGAAAAGGCTCTGTCCGAGTCTGTTGAAGTCAGTTCCGTTGTTTTCAGTGCCCTATACAGCAATTCAAGATTTTGTGTTCTCTTAGAAGTTCTTTCGAAGAAGTCAAATCTTGCTTTAAAGTGTCGCTATCATTTGGTTTTCCTATATGTTTAACGTTGAACGCGTTTGAAATGTATGGATTCAGTTCTGCATTTAATTCGTTTTCTGGTACACCATGGGATGCGAATTCCTCACTCAAAATGTCGCCTTCATCCTCAGAATGCTGTATAGTCTCTCAGGGAAAAAGTCTCTTCATGAGAGATATTTCTCTGATGCACAATGTTTTAATGCCCAATGGGTTTTCTCGAATAAATTTCGAAAACTAATTTTACGAATATTTCACAAATTGAAAAATAATATGTCAAAATTCAAATCCTATTTTATATGGAAAATTTAAAAAACTTTAAGTTGCGGATATCCGGAAAATATTGGAAGGCTATCGGATACGGTTAAGAATTAAAAAACCGCGCATAACGGATACCGGTATATCCGTTTTGGAAACCCTACTTATGAACTTTAAAAAATAATACAAAAGAAGCCACTTAAGAACAAATTTAAATAGAAGAGTGTTGCAATAAAATGGCGACTTCATATGGTGACATTGGGCAACAAAATGTCTACTGCGGTAGCTCAGGTATCTAGGAACCTTACAGGGATGATGACATATTACGTCCGCAAGACATCCGCATCTGTCCATTTTGGAGAACTAGGAGATTGAACATACATTACTACAGAATAATTACAAGATAAAAAGAAATTTTTATATACCATGTTTTTAAATTTTCTGTTGAATCATATAAACTTGACAATTCTATGTATTAATAAATACTTTTTTAAAATTTTTTTTGATGAATTATCCCAACAACTTGAAAGAAAATGAAATTAATTGAAAGTTCACTTGCATAACTTTTCGTTCCCGTTCCGGCCAATAGATGGCTGCACCAGTCCAGTGGCGTACCTAGACCATTTGGGGCCCGGGGAGGATTTATTTTGGGCCCACCCCAAAAAAATTGCTAATTTTAACTTTTTCTAATGACAGCTAGCCTTTCTTTGCCTTAATCAGACAGTCTCCTCAGGCTATTGACTGTGCAGACAGTGGCGTGCTCAGGATTTTGTTCTGGGGGGGTCAAGGCCTCCATGTGCTAGGGGTCGTCCATTTCCCTGATGCCCTATTATCAGGGTGGACTAGAAGGGGGTCCAGGGGTCCTCCCTCGGAAAATTTTGAAAATTAGGTGTTAAATAGTGCCATTTTAGGCTATCTAGAGTACTAGATGCCACTTCTTAAAAATCATATATCTATGAATTCGGATAAAATATTTAAAGCGACGCCCCCGTCATTATTGGAATGAAAATCTAACAAGAAGAGCTTTTTAAAGCAGATACGCGACGAAACAGTGCGTGCGTGCCCTGTTGAAAAAAAGACGCCTTCAATACTTTGATAGGCAAGGGTTCGGTTCACTCTCGCGGTTCGCGGATAGTACTGTAGAAGTGTATAAACAGTGCTCGGCACTTGGCTTTAGAAATACTGTTTCTGGCACTGTATAGCGCTAAAATTGTAACAATAAAGATCGCTAAAAATGTAAGTGGAATAAAGATCGTAATGGTAAAGAATAAATAACACAATTACTATTAGGCCTATGCGAAATATTTTTGCATTATTTTGTAAATTTTAAAAATTTATTTTAGCTCTGTGAGGAGGGGGGGTCCTGTCCCGCTTCCCCCCCCCCCCGTCGGCACGCCCCTGTGTGCTGAGAAAAAAATTGACAGAATAAGGGAGCGAACTCGTGCAGTACGAGGTGAGCAATGAACATTACTGTTTAAGCGTTAAATTAATAAAAAAGGTCTTATGTCAAGGCCTGGGTTCGAGCAATCGAACCAATGATGTACCGCATGACACAGCTCCGAGACCAACGTTCTAACCGCCTGAGCGTTGAGCTCGCTAACTTACTGTTCGGTACAAGGTTAAAATCAATTGTACGGCGCTGGTTTTCGTTGTATGAATTTTTCATCAGGCCAAGGTGAATGGTAAAAGGCTTGGCTGTTTGATTAATAAAAGGGATAATAGTTAAAGACAAAATTCACATTAAAAAGAAAAGGAGCCATTTTGGCACCAATACTTACTTATAATATTCAGGTAGCTTCAAGGAAAACCAAAGAAATACCTCACTTTGATCTACGTTAACTTTATTGGTAATTCAACTTTAAAAATTTTTACTTTTCACAAGGCAATACACATTCACAGTATCAGTATGAAAAAAATAGAATGGGAATACATCACCTAGAATATACCGTGTTGTGTGAAACCATGTTATATGAGACCCAGGGGCATTTCTAAAAGAGGGGGGGTGCGTTCTGAAAACTTATTAAAAACAAACATTTTTTTTAAAAATTCCATATAAGCAAGTTAAATTAAGAATTCTGTATTAATTTCAAATAGGTAAAAGCCTCCTTTTAAAATTGTCTTTTTCTAACTTTTGCATCAGAAAATTGTCTAATTGTCTCATGAAAGTTTGTTTTCATAGCCAACTTGTTCTCGATGGATAACATTGCTAGGCCATTTAGTCTTATTTGGCTCGTTGTTGAGCGCAAATAGTTTTTGATGACTTTCAATTTCGAAAAACTTCTTTCACAAGTTGCGACTGAAATCAAATCGTCAAAAAAAATTTTAGTGCTAAACACAAGTTTGGTACTGACTCTTGAAATTCCATACCAACAATGAACTGCAAAGCTTGAAGAGCTGACCACTTTTTGACTTCCTCTGTATTAATATTTGAAGGTTATCATTATGGAATGGAATAATATATCTCCTAATGAAACATTCAAACAGGTGCAATCTATGCAGAAACGATTGATGGATGTCCTTAGACGTAAGGGCTATCCGACCAGTTACGTCTTAGTCTTTTCATTTCTGGCAAAACCTCGTCCTTAGAAAATGCGTCGTAACTTTCAGTTAGACGAGAAATAAGTTTTGGCAATTTTTCATCTGGAGCTTTGATAAAATTAACCGACTGCAAGAATTCAAATTTGTTATGAATGTTTTCCATGGATTTTGTTCTTGTTTAGAGTTCCAAATACAACCTATCTACACATTGGAACATGGCAGGGCCGCCCAGAGGGGGGGGGGGGGGCAACCCCCCCCCCCTCTGGCAAAAAAAAGAAACAAGAGAGAAAATATAACAAGAGAGCAGTGCAATGAAATATAATAATTGTTGGGTTTTAAAGATTAAAGCCTTAATTATTTTAATCTCCAGCTCTTTGCTAACTACAATCGTAATGACAGTACGTCATATTTATTTTATTAAATTTTATACTCTGTAAAATATTCAGAGATTTAAAAATGAATCATTCCCGCATATGCGGATATGTCATGAATCATATTCAAATATATGTGGCGCAGTAATTGATTGGATGGCAATTACTATAAAAGCTAGCCGCATTGTATTGAAGTTCGTCCCTTCTACCCTTCGCTGTTTTTTCCCTGTTACAACGCCAGTTTGGTGTATCTGCAAACAGATAAGTTATCTCTGTTATGTTATACTTTGTTATGTTATTATATGTTATTAAATCTCTATTCTCAACTGAAACTCAGTCTTAATTTCTCACTCTGCTACTTACATTTCTATGGCATGACTGTCACTTTAAACTCTGTATCAAAGTTCTGTCAGTTTATTCTTTGAAACCACTGACTGATCATCAAAAATAATTATGTTAATCATTCAGGTAAAAAAATTTTAAGTATGAGTAACTTAATTTGAATGTGTGTTTTCGTCTCTTTGCATTTTTTATATTTCTTGGGGCCCCCAACAGAAGTTTGCCCCAGGCCCCGTAAAGTCTCTGGGCGGCCCTGGAACATGGACCTCCTTAGTTCTTCTTGTAAAGATAAACCCTCATCTTTAGCTTTTTCACCCGGCATCATCTTTTTCGATCTTTTTCTGCCTCTCTTTTCAATAGCAATTCCCATTTCTTCACGTTTCTGGGAAGCGAAGTCCAAAGCATCACTAACTAAAGATTCTCTGCTTTCCTGAATAAAAAGTTCCAATGCTCTTAGTTTATTTAAAGCCTTGTCCAAGGAAATCCCCTGAATATGCAGGTACTGTTGAGTGTGGTTTATTTCCTCCAAAATGTCTGACCGCAGGCATAGAAACGCTATAAACTTAAAATCGCAAACATTTGTCATTATAATCTGAGCTGATCCTCTTGTATCTAGGTTTTCAGACTCGTCGCACAGCTTCTCCACTGCATCGATCAATTTTCCAAATTTTCCAAAACACACAACATTATTCAAATTTTTACACCAAAGCCAGAATCTGACACAAAGAATCGGCTTACCTGTAATTTCCAGGCTCACCGTCGTCATCCGTCAGTCTTTCCTCAACCTAATGCTTAAATCAGGACTTCTGACACCAGAAAACTAACCAGTCTATAACAGGGCCCGATTTAGAAAATTCTTGACTTTATTCACAACTCGGGATGGGGCGATGGGGGCCCCCTAACAGTGATCTGGGCGTAAAATTTCCAAAATTGACACACACAAAAAATAATCATGAATCATTGTGAAAGTATCATTTTACCGAGAATTGGCTATTTGAAGCGTAGAAGCCTAGAGCATTATCAAATAACAAAAAGCAATACAACATATTAACTTCTTCATTAAATTGAAACACCAATACAATGCAACCAGAAAAACTTAGTAATCCCTTATATACACTATAACATACATATGAACTATACATATAGCTATACATATGATGAACCAATCAATCAAATTTGAAAGGATATATAAAAAAATTGATATTGAAAAAGGTAAAATTAAAAAAAACTGAATTGGAAATTTTCTTTTTTTTTCTTCTTTTAAAATAAAAGTGTTTTGGGGCCCCCAACATTCTGGGCCGCTAGGCCCGGGCCTAATGGAAAATCAGGGCCTGGTCTATAAGGACTTTGCCTAAAATAAAGACTATCAGCCTATTTAATGATTTTCATGCGTTTATTGCACTTCTAGGATAAATACGGTTACGTACAAAATTTTAAAATACATCAAGAAAAGTTCGTGGGTTCTGGAATACGACGAAGAGTGTCGGGCGATTCTCATCAACTCAGCGTCAGTTCTATGGCATCTCTCAGCACCATAGGCGTAGCGTACTTCTAACTTTTCTTTCTTTTAATTTGGGGGGGGGGGCACGAATTGAATTCAGTTAGGGCCCTCCTCAGCGCTTTGACTACCGGAAATATTGGGATTTGAATATTGGGATTTTTTGAAATTGAATAAAAATAGAGTTGATGTTTGAGTAGTTAGTTATACAATGAGAAAAATAAATATAATATTAATAAAATCAGAAAAAAAATATAGCATCGAATTTATGCTATGGATCATATCATTGTTAAAATCTGTGTTAAGGCTAAAGACATAATCGGAATCTTCAGTTTCACAGTTTGAAAAGGCGGCAAAAAACCCAGCTTTCTTAAAAGTTTTCTACAATTTTATGGTTTTAACTGAACTTCTATTAACGTTTTAATTTATTTCAAGTTAAGTTGGGGGGGGGGGGGGGGGCACGTGAAATGTTGGAAGTCGCTAAAATATGCAAGTGTAATATTTTATAAAATCAATAACGTTCCTGACTGAATTTTTTTTAAATTAAAAATGTAATTTTTTGTTGTAAAGTTATCATTTTAAAACCCCTTAGTAAGTGGGGCCCGGGGCGGACCGCCCCCTCCTCGCCCCCCCCCCCCCTGGTCCGCCACTGCACCAGTCTACAAAACAAAATTAACTGAAAATAACTGAAAATTAATTTAATTCTGCTTAAAGATGGCTAAAAGTATTTAAAAAATGCATTTTCATCGTGTTCTGAGCTATTCTAAAAGTTTCAAATGTCTATCTAGTCGGGAAGTTAGTTAAAAATCGGTTGCAAGATTTGTACTTGACAAACACACAAACAAGAAAGCAAGTTAATAAAAACATGGTAAAAATAAATTTCAACAAAGACTTTAATATCAATATTTTTCCAGCAAATACATGAAATACAGAAAGACTCAACAATATTTCGACTAGCAATTGCAATATGGGGAGGTGAAATGCCCGACTCATTTCTTGTCGTCGTCGTCATCGTCGCTGTCGTCGCTGCTGTCGTCCGTCTTGAATTCCACGCTGCGGGTCTCTTCCTCCGAGTCGTCCTTGTGCCCGTGAGACGAGTCGGCTGGCATCTTGACGTAGTATCCGAAAGGGGCGAACACCTCCTTGCCCTTCCACTTGGACGGGCCCCGGAACACCTTGATGCTCACTCCACCAAAGGCGTCTTCCTTCTCTTCGCTGTCATCGTCGCAGGAACACAGGTGGCAGACGGCCACGAACACGCACAACAACAGGCAGACCTGCCGGGGAAACGAAATTTTTGAAAATGAAAATAACGTCGCGACAAAACACGAAAAACTCTTTTCTCTAAGGCTATGTACACATGAGAGCGTTGCAACGCGCGCTTTCTAACGCGCGTTGCATCGCGCGTTGAAAAATACAACTGATCAAACGATTGCGTACACATACAACGCTCTCTTCTACTAGAACGCGCGTTGCAACGCGCGTTTGGAGAGTTCCACGCAGATCGCGGGACTGCAGCGCGCCTCGAGTTCCTTTGTGTTGAATTAGACCGTACACATGAGAGCGTTGCAACGCGCGCTCTGGGGCAGTTGACTACTGTTTTTTGACAGGCATATTTCTATTTTTTTTACAAAGTGCAGAATAAATAAGATATATATGAAATACATGAATTTTTCAAAATGAACTTATGCGAAATTTTCAAATGCTATTATTTTTAAATTTTTTTAAACATTTGAATTAAAATAAGGGAGTTTGGTGTTACATGAAAGATACGCGACTTCGTGCCCAATATACTAATGTATATTTTTCATTTTATGATTTATGTATTTTATTATTTTTCTGATATAGAACCACAAATATACATTCCCTGAGTACATTATAAATTTACATTTCTTTAAATTTTCTCTCCACTTTCTATCTACAGATATTTTTTTAATGTAACTGCACACATAACGCACACATGGGTGGTGTTGATAAGTCGGATATGCTACGATTGATCTATGAAAGAGACAGAAAATCAAAAAAGTGGTGGCATAGGCACTTTTTTGCTATGCTGGAAATAGCATGTGTAAATTAATACATAATATATATCGAAAAACATTAATCAGTCTCCCTGTTAGAGTACAAAATTCATGTAACATTTGTGTCAAATCGAGATCTCTGCAAGCTTTGTGCACAAAGAAAAGTTCAATCAAAACTTCATTCAAAATGCAGCATATGTAATTTTTTTTATATGTGTAAATTAAAAAAATATTTTTTTAAATATAATTAAAGTTAAATTCTCATTATATTTAAAATTGTTCTGCGCTTCACAATAAATAATTATATCATTTTTCAAACATTCTGATTAATTTTCAAAGTTTGAAGATTTTTGTAACCCTATAATACTGGCGGTACTTTAAAGTACCAATTCAATTAACTAGTAGTAATTAATTAAATTTTAAGAAGGTGAGTAATTATTTTACACAAATTTGTTAGTTAGTATTGAATTAACATAAATAAAAATTTGCGTGAGTTTTCGTTTATGAATTCATAATTTGGTACATAAAGGGTAAGGGTAAATAATATAGAAAATGTTTTCATTTCTCAATGTGATTACGAGTTTTTCTTCTGGAGAAATGCTATCCCTTACAACGTTCTCACTAGGAGCCAGGTCATCCTTAACTATTTCTAATAACTCGTCAAAGGATGCAATCGACATTCTTAAATAGTTAAAAAACTTGGGCTCATGTTTTCTTAGATTCGGGTAAAGTGTTACAAAAGAACCGTGAGTCAATCTGTCATTTAAAATCGGATGTACCCAGTATTTTCTTTACCTTCGTCTTCGTGCTTTATACCTACGGTACAAAATCCAAACACATGCTGCCTCTTCAACTTCCATAGCTATACTGGCGCTCAACGTGGCGTTAACGCTACTATAGTGTACACATTCGGTTTTTCTAACGCGCGCTTTAACGCGCGTTGCAACGCTCTCATGTGTACATAGCCTAAATTCCTTGCAGTGTTTCTAACAATGCTAAAATCTCCCCGATGTGGTCTGGATCGGTGGTTCTCAGCCAGAGTTGTACATTGACCGCATGATACAGTTTTAGGGCTCGGAAACACAAAATTCTCAAAATAAAGCACAACTTTATATTCATTGCTTAGGCCGTCTGCGCACGGGGCAACTCAAAAGAAACTGATAACTGACTACAGTCACAAACCAGTCCGTGATGAGTCGTAACCTATGTAATTGAATGGAGCCTTGGTGGCTCCATTCAATTACATAGGTTACGACTCATCACGGACTGGTTTGTGACTGTAGTCAGTTATCAGTTTCTTTTGAGTTGCCCCGTGTGCAGACGGCCTTAAGGGGGGAGATCACCTTGAAACCTTCAAAAAACTCAATCTTTAAACGTAGGATTACGTTCCTCCATAACAGTCCTCCGGAAAGGAAAATTTCAGACGCTAAAACCATCGGTCCGTCCGTCCGTCCGTCCTCGTGAGTTATAAGGCAGGAGACTGGGGTTATATAGACTGGGTTGGCAGCGCACCAGACCCAGTCTATCGCTTGGACAAGTTAAACAGAAAAGTACCAAGATGCGTCAAAATTTTGACATACATATATGTATATATATATATATATATATATATATACATACGTACATATACATAGATACATATATACATACAAAAGAGGTAAGCAACGATAAGTAATCCTATGTTAATAACCCGCGGTAGTTTCGTTAGAAGAGACTACCTGAAATTTTTTATTTAATTTTGAAGAATGGAATGTAAAGAATCTTTCAAAAAAAATTAAGTCGATACTACAATTAGAACCGATTTTATGGTCAAATGTATAAAGCTAATAGTAAAGTAATTTATAGAAACTTTAAACTTTAAATGGCTTTTTTCTAAAAATTGTTACTTTCAAACTTGTGCGCACTATTTCTTCAAAACTAATCGTCACAAATTGCTAAAATTTTTTAAACTTATTTATCTAGTATGTTTATACAATTTCTACCTAAATTTAGATAAGTACAAATTACTAATTTTTTTACAGCAATTTTTTGTAAAAAAATTTTATATTTCTTGTATTACATTACAATACATTTGCCTGAAAAAAATATTTTTATGTGAAATATGGTAATTATTTTAGGTGTAGATTAAAATATAACCTATGGACAGAATATATACAAATAATTTAATATATATCTCTTATAGTTTTTTAAAAATTCTACGCGCAGTGCATTGACCTAAGATTCATTATTCATAAAACATTAATTTTTTTTTTTACATAAAATAATTTCTAACAACCTCCCAACAATTCTGATTTTGTTTTCTAATACATAAAGCTTTCTACAATTCACCCTAGAAAAATTGGTTGAAATTAATTACAAATTAACTGTTTGTTTGTTTGTTGCCGTGTCTACGAAATAGTGCAGACGCACTATCCATAAAAGGGGGGGGGGGGTGCCATTGCCTCAAGAAAGTTTGGACTTCTACTTAATCCCGTAATTTTTTAACCGAGTCAAGTGAGGAAACCGAAAAACTTTGACCCTGCACAACTGTTTGCCAACATATTAAGCCTGATAGTAAAATCAGTGTATTTTTGCATGTGCAAAGGTGATCTCCCCCCCCCCCCTTTATACATATTCTAGAGCAGTGGTGAGCAAACTGTAGGTCGCGAAAAAAATTTGAGGGGCCTCGGATAGTCTGAAGTAAATTTATATCGTGTTGAATTATTTAATTAAAAAACAAGCTTTAAATTTTCCCTAATTGAACAGTTTTAATGTTTTTATTTATATTTTTATGTTAAAAAAATATGATATGGTATGTTAAATAAGGTGTCAAATAGTTTTACAGTAAAATCTCCATCAGAGAAAGGCTATACAGGTAACCCTCCTATAACACGGTAGATAGGTTCCTAGAAAATGCCGTGTTGTGTGAAACCGTGTTATATGAGACCCAGAGACAGTTTAAAAAAGGGGGGTTGCGTTCTGAAAACTTATTAAAAACAAACTTTTTTTAAATTTCATATAAGAAACTTAATTTTTATTAAAAATATAAATGTATGTATAGCACAAAACGAAAAGAAACAAAAAAATATTATTTTCATTTAATGCGACCTTAATTTAATTAATTTCTTCCTCATCACTGCTCAGTACAATCAAACGAGAAAGTTTTTTTGATTGAACGATATCATCTTCACTTTCAGAACCTTTTTCTTCATTTAGATTTTTTGCACCTTTTATCCTCTTTATAAAATCTGTAATTTTGGTTTATTTGCTGGTTCTTACAAGGTCATTTTAGATTCACGGTATGAAGATAGACAATTTTGCAATTCCCTTTTGAATTTTCGGCTTTTTTCAGCGAAAGGGTCTGCATTCGGGAAAAAGATTTTTCAGCTAAGCTTAGGCCTTCTTGTAATTTTATAGAGTTATAAATGAATAAATTATAATTTCTTTATACAGTTTCATGTAAAACCACTATAGTTCATTATTCCTTATTTTAAGGTAATCTAGTTTTTAAATGTGTTAAACAAATATCATGTAATCTAATGCTATAGAAGTACAGTGTTGTACAAAGGTTTTCGCAATTTTTTTTATCTCGTTAGAGCGAAACCGTGTTACAGGTTGCAGTGTTATACGACGGTTTCCGCAATTTATCTTATCGTGTTAGAGCGAAACCGTGTTATAAGATGCCGGAGGGCGAGTTGTCAGATGGCCGTGTTGTAAGATGTTGTAAGATGCTGTAGGAGGGCTACCTGTACTTCCATTGGCTTCCACCTATCTGGGTGAGTCTAGGATTTCAAAATTATTAGCCGTAACTTAACTCGGAAGATGATACGAAAGTAGCACTCTCACATATTTCACCAAATACTGAGTAAATATTATCTCAAGTCCTGGCTCACCCTTCTCATTCATTTTTTTTTTATTTTAGTTTTGTACAAATAGATGAAGTTTATAATTTCCAATGTTTTAATATGTCGCTTGTAATTTTGAAATCATGCTCTTTTATAATTTTAATTATAGTTAATTTTTACCTAATTGAAGTACGTATTAATATTTAAAAATAAAGTTTTAGTCGCATGAGAATTGCTACAACAATTGCATAAGGTATACAAGACATATTTTTATTGTTATTATGCAAAGTGTATACCCAAAAACTACAGTTATTGATTTTTAAACTACTTTGTCAAAATTTGCTCTTATTTCTTTTTTCGATTTTTTGTTAACATTTCTCTAACTTTAAAAAAAATTGCTTCTGCCAAAAAATTTTCATAGGGGGTCGATTCATTTTTTATTTAAGGGGATGGTGGACATTACAAAACGATTTTTGAAATTTTTACCTCACAGATATGAAATTTTGCATATATATTCATTAAAGTATAACTTACCAAACACCTTATAAAATTTTATAAATATCTAAAAAAAAATTATATTTTAAAAATTGAAATTATTATTATTTTTTCAAATGTTCCTTGCGATCCAATTTTTAACTTCCCCCTTTGATTTTGCATTGATATTGCTTATAAATACATTTTGAACAGAGTTATGTATTACTTTGGGCTTTCGTTGAATAGTTAAATTTTAGGAAATATTTTTATGCTTGTACTCTGAATTTTCGGGAATTTTTTGTACTTTTCTACACTTAAATTAAACTTTGTCAATCTGAATGATGTCGAAACCTGAAATGGACACATGACTTTATTTTGATGTATTAGAGATTTTTGATGATCGGTTTCATTTTGAGTAAAAGCCATTTACAAGATGTTTTTTCTCCTACCTTTAATACTTACTTATAAAATTTTATTAAAAATTTTATAAAATTTCGTCCAAAATTATGACGCAAGGAGCATTTCCTTGACTTGAAATTATTCATTTTGACTTCAAGACTTGAAATTACTCATTTTCAGTAAAAGCCATTTACAAGATGTTTTTTCTCCTACCTTTAATACTTACTTTTCTAAAGCCCCCAAGTTTTCATTTTACTTTTCACTACATATTTTAAATGCAGTTTATTCCAATATTTACATATTTTTAAAACATTAGTACACCCAAAAAAATTCTAATTTTTGTTCGATTTTTGGTAATTTGAAAGTTCACCATGTCCAAAGAAAGGGGATCGTGGTTGAAAAAAATTTGCGCACTAACTCTCTAGAGCTGGCCTGCACAACCTACTGCCCGCTAGAACTTGCTCTAAAAGCTTTTTGTGAAGACTCATAATACTATAGATCTAAAAAATGTGGAATATTATTTTTAGATTTATAATATTGCGAAAGTACTGTATAAAAAATTCTGTACTGTATAAAAGTTCAGCCCCCCCCCCCATTACCATAGGGAGGTGAGGGGGGAAGAAGGGGAATATAAGATCTCCAAAATTACCGAGAGTAATGTCGAATCCATAGTTTTCGGGATCGCTGAGACGAACCCAGTGTTTAGCACCAATAATGGCATCAGCTGACAGCGGACAATCGTGTGTTTAGCGCGCAGTAGTCAAGTTAGTTTTCGATAAAATTACAACATAACCTATAAAAACATGTCCGAAAAGCGTAAAAAGGAACAGACCATAGGCAGATGTAAAAAGAGAAGCGTAATTACTATGGAAACTAAAGTTGAAGTTATTAAACGACATGACAAAGGTAATAAGATTGTCGACATTGGGTGTGTATATACGGTATGAGTACATCGACAGTTAGAACTGTGATAAAGGATATAGATCGGACTATGCAACACGTGAAGAAATCTGTTCCTATGCAATCGACGAGAATCCCAAAGAAAAGAGGTGTTTTAATAGACGGAGAAATTATTGATAATTTGGATTGAAGATCTCCAACACAAACGCATACCGATAAATTTTGCGCTGATACAAGCGAAAGCATAACCTGGTACATTTCGACTTACGCGGAATGTTCTGGAACGAATTAACCGCTCAAGTCGAGGACTTACTGTATATAAATAATATAAATATAGAAATAATTTTTAAATAATTAAATAAGAGACATCATAAATGAAAATTGATAACTAAAAAGAACACAATTGCAATAGATGATAATTCCCAAACTTTGATATTAAAAAAAAAAACGAAAGAGTGAAAATATTAAGAATTATTATTATTAAATATAAATTGTATAGTTAGTAAATATAAATATAGAAATAATTTAATAATAATTAAATAAATAAGAGATATCATAAATAAAAATTGGTAATAACTAAAAAGAACATAATTGCAATTTTATTGCAATTATGTTATTTTGTGTATGATAATTATGTATGGTAATTTTCAAACTTTGATCATACTAAAAACGAAAGAGCGAAAATATAAACTTACTTTGCTGGAAATTCCCATTGCAGAAACCGGAGGATTTCGATCTGTGAACTTTTAATACTTCTCTTTCCGTCACGCACCGGCAACTTTATCTAATAAGAGATCGATGACTCTGATATTTACTTCTTGCTTATTCTTCACACAGTTTGAATTGATACACACACAAGAAAAAAAAGTCATTTTTTTTTGCAACGAAGGTAATTACTTTCCTCATAATCTAAACCAACTTTTACACTACCTTATTACCTCACTTCGTCAGACGAAAAAAAAAATGGGCGAAGCCGAAGCCTGGCACTTAAATATAAATTTCGTGAAATAAATAGATTAGTTTTTATCACTCCAGTAATACAAAACGAGACAAATAAAAGAAGTTTGACTCCATCGAGAAGAGGATGATAGTAGAACGTGCAAAATAGCTAGAAAAATAACAGCACTTACATCACTTACACTAATCATTTTTAGGTCTTGTTTTTATATCATAAAATCGGTTCTTCCTTCTGTAAGGATTCGTAACCATTACCCTAGTTATTTAAAACCAATTTTCCTTCTTTTTTCTATTTGATGAATCGAACGTTTTTCGAACTTCGAAGCTTAATTCCTGACTGTACGAGCTATTAATAGAATAGGATTGAAATCAGTTTTCTCTGGTAAGATAGAACAATTACCTGCTGACAATTTTAAAAGAAATATAGTTCAGTCTCTATGAAACGAAGCTCAATCGTTTTATTTCCAATGAAAAAATATGTTAATAATTAGAAATTAACTTTAGTAATGAAAAAAAATTAAGTTTGTAAAAATCAGGTGTGACCAACTGGCGGCCTGCTGGCCGTATCTGGCCCAGCAGGACTTTTAACCGACCTATGCCAAAAATTTAATCTATACTTATATATAAAGAGAGAGCGATTTTGTACGTGGAGGGTAATCTTCAGAACCACTGTACCTATTTGAAAAATTCTCTCACTGTTTGAAAGGTACATTATTCCAGATGGACATAGGCTATATATTATGTAAATGTGATCAGTAGAAATAAAGTTAGGAGCTTAATCCTAACAATCTCCATTGTTACCGCTACTGTCCTCTACCGCTTTTTGTGCCGAAGTCTTCAACGATCCTTAGCGTGGTGATATCTATACTTATATATAAAGAGAGAGCGATTTTGTACGTGGAGGGTAATCTTCAGAACCACTGTACCTATTTGAAAAATTCTTTCACTGTTTGAAAGGTACATTATTCCAGATGGACATAAGCTATATATTATGTATATCTTATCAGTAGAAATAAAGTTAGGGGCTTAATCCTAACCATCTCCATTGTTTCCGCTACTGTCCGCTTTTTGTTCCGAAGATTTCAACGATCCTTAGCGTGGTGCTATCGCGGTGGGCTTCTGTTCTGACGCTAGCGGTTCGAACCTAGCCGTTCTCCGGCACGCCTTTTTCTTTTAAAAAATTTATTTTAATTATTAACTAACATAAAATTAATTTAAGGTATTATTTAGGTTATTATTAAGGTAGAAAAAGATTTACAATTTATTGGCTATCAACTGGAAATTTATTGGTATAATATTTTGTTCAACCCGGACAAAGTCGGAACGGACCGCTAGTGCATGATAAAATTCTTTAAGCATGCTGTGTACTAACCCTATTGGGTTCGATCACCTCAATGTTAATCTATGGAGAATATGTGTCATTTATAGACAGCTACATAAATGCTGATAATCCAATAAAAATGGTATTTTTCAGATAGCCTGAACTTTTATGTATCTTGCAACAGGATTCTTTTTATAAATTTCGCCCACCAAAGGAATTTATGAGCGTTTAAAACACACTAGACCAAATATTTTCCGAAAAATAATTTAAATTTTAAAACATTATTTGCATTTTTTTTAAACTAAAAATGCCTCAAGGTGTAAAATTTCTTACGGAATACAATTTTAAAAAAAAATCTTTCAGTCCAAGTCGGCAATCCTTGGACACATTTTCTCCATAGGTTAAGATTGAGGTGATCGAATCCAATAGGTTTAGTACACGGCAGCCTTTTAAAAGTTCATAATTATTTACAATTATTTTTACAATAAACACAGTGTAATAAACATACAATTTTTAAAATTACAAATTTTCCCAAATTAGGATCGTCTAAATCATTTTCTACAATCGGCTTATCGTCATCGTTTTTAATATAACTTTTAGGCATTAAATTTTCGATATCTTCCGTAGCAGGTGTAGGGCATTCAAATTCCAAACGTTCGAACCCTTTTTTGCCATACCCTGGATAACTAATTTAAAACGGTTAATTAACGCCGCCCACATGGTATAGTAGTTAACTACGTGAGCTTCCAAGCATTGGGTTCGGTTTCAAATATATATATATATATATATATATATATATATATATATATATATATATATATATATATATATATATATATATATACATACAGTAAAACCTCGTTTATCCGGACTAACTGGGACCACAGGAAATCCGGACTATCGAAAATCCGAATAATCCGGGTAATATGGGTAATCAGCAAAACAAAATCCTTAACTAAGCAGACTTGTTTATTACGATAAAAAAACTATGTTTTATAACAAAATTAATAGTATTGTTTACAAAACATTAAAAAATATAAAAATAACTTTTCTGAGTCAATCCACGTCAACACCCTGTGACACTCTAGTAAAGCTTTCTCAAAATCAACAAAGAGCATTTTATTACCATAATTTATAGTACAATCTATGCAGGAACTGTACATTGAATCAAACTAAAAAGCGAATATTTGGCGTACTTATAGTTGCGCTCTTGCTACATAGTTATAAATTATTATCTACAGGGTGGCTAATAAATACTGTAACACTCCAAAAAATAAGAGTTAATTTTAATCGTTTGGAAAAACAATTTATCTATCTATTTGTGTGATTGGCAACTTTTTGTAAACGCAGACGATTTTTGTTTAAAGTAAAACATGCAGAATATTTTTAAAGATGGAAGCCAAAAGGTTAATGGTTAAACAGCTTTTTGATCGCGGATTTTCTGCTGTTAAAATATTTAAGCAATTTAAATGCCTTGGTTTTAATAGGACGTTTATATATAGGACTATAAATCGATTATTGGATACCAATAGCTGTAAAGATCGACCAAGGTCCGGTCGTCCACGCACTGTTCGTACAAAAGAACGTATCAAAAGAATTCGTGAAAAGATACGAAGAAATCCACAACGTTCTGCAAATAAAATGGCTGCAGAAGAGAACATCAGTAGCAGAACTATGCAACTTATCATAAATGAAGACCTGGGTTTTCGTCCTTATCGCAAAAGAAAAGTTCAAGGTTTGACTACTGCACAAATAATAAAAAGGTTACAAAGATGTAAGAAATTGCTGAACCGGCACGGTAGCAAAAGTGTTGAAAACAAAATTTTCTCTGATGAGAAGCTGTTTTGTACAGAACAAAGTTATAATGCTAAAAATGATGTTGTATATTCAGCAACCTTCGGGGATATACCTGAAAATCTTCGAACTGTTAAACGCTTTCAGAACAAGAATTCTGTTATGGTTTGGGCTGCAGTGTCACACAATGGATAACTGCCTCTGAAATTCATCGATAAAGAGGTAAAAATCAGTGCTGAATATTACAAACAGTAAGTATTGGCTACACGTTTATTACCACATGCTAACAGATTGTATCCCAAAAAGAATTGGATATTTCAGCAAGATTCTGCACCGTCCCACCGATCCAAAACAACACAGAAATGGCTCCATGCCAATTGTCCGAAGTTTATCAAGCAAGAAAATTGGCCACCTTCTTCACCAGATCTAAATCCTTTAGACTATTGCATTTGGGGGATTTTAGAGTCTAAAGTAAATGCTAAGCAGCACAGAAGTTTGGACTCCCTCAAAGCTTCCATACGGAGTGAATGGGACAAATTACCTCATAAAATGATTCGTGCCGCAATAGGACAGTGGCGTAAGAGATTATCTTTTGTAATCGATAAAGATGGTGGTCGATTCGAGTAAAATTATTTCATGGTAAACTTTCATGTATAATGTTCATAATATTGTTGTATTTTCCATTTTCTATTTCATCTGTGTGTAATTAAATGATTCGATATTTGTCACAGTATTTATTAGCCACCCTGTAATGTGAACATTAAATTAAAAAAAAGTCTACAAATCTGATCCGAAGATCAGGATTAACGAGGTTTTTACTGTGTGTGTATGTATATATATATATATATATATATATATATATATATATACACTGAAGAGCCACTGAATTAGGGATACCTACCTAGTAACGAGTTGGGCCTCCTCTGGCCTTGATAACGGCTGCCACACGACGAGGCATAGATTCAACAAGTTTCTGGAAACGTTCCACGGGAATGGCTTGCCAAATATTGGCTAACGCTGTCCATAATTCAGTAAGGTTCTTTGGTGCTGTGTGATGGCCTTTCACGCCTTGTTCCAAAACATCCCAAACATGCTCAATAGGATTTAAGTCTGGGCTTCTAGGTGGCCAATTCATGACAGAGAAGTCAGAGGAATGCTCATCCAACCAGCCAGTACCCAACCGGGACTTGTGAGAGGTACAGTTGGCTTGCTGGAAAACTCCTTTACCGTGCGGATAACAGCATAAACGGATGGAGGTGATCACCCAGCAACTCTACGTACCGAATTGCATTGAGGGAGGTTGGTACACGCACCAAAGATACCAAACTGTGCCACGAAAAATCACCCCAGACCATGATTGAGCCACCATGCCCTTGTACAGTTCCAGCCAGGCATGCAGGATTCATGGCTTCATGAGCCTGACGCCATATTCTCAGCCTCCCGTCGGCTTTAAGTAGTCGGAATCGAGACTCATCACTCCATGCTTCTCGTTTCCAGTCCTCTACACTCCAGTCTCTGTGCTCTCTTGCCCAGGCAAGACGTGCAGCCCGATGGCGAGTATAGAGCAATGGTACTCTCGTAGGTCGACGGCTCCCGAAACCCATACGGTGAAGCGAGCGTTGCACAGTCCATTTACTGACTGTACGACTTGCACCGTCATTAAACTGGTGGTAATTTGAGCTAATGTTTGGCTTTGGTGGCTACGTACAATACGCCTGAGCCGTCTCTCACCACGCACTGTCAAGGCTAATTGTCCTTTGCAGTTTGCCCGATCGCTAGTTTTTTTTCTACCATCCATGTATTCTTGGTATACTCTTGACACTGTCAACCTTGAAAATCCTAGCTGTCTGACGTTTTCGGAAATTGAATGGCCCATGCGTCGCGCACCTACGATTTGTCCGCGATCGAAGGCGTCTAAATCAGGCAGTTTACCCATACTGGCAATTCCAACAACTAATTCAGAACAACCACAGTACGCGCTATATATGCAGTTACCACAGCGCCCTCACTTGCACATACATGATGCGCAGCGCTACACAATTTGCATAGGCTTTGCTATCCCTAATTCAGTGGCACTACAGTGTATATATATATATATATATATATATATATATATCTTTATATATAAAAGGCAAAGTCTGTGTGTGTGTGACCGAGTTTTTGTCTGCTCGCGGCGCAGCGCAAAGACGGTAGGTCGGACAGTCTTGAGATTCGACACGAAGATGCCTCCCGAGGTCTCATTATGCACCTCGAAGCCCTTTTTTTCGATTTTTTAATTAGATTTTCCGTAATTAAATATTTAGTCGCGATTTGGAGCTCCCGGACGAGTAAAAGCCCCGTAAATCCTAACGTATCCGTCCAAGAATTTTTTTTTCCGGACGAGCCTATACGGGAAAGATGACACTATACGGAAATCACAATTAAAATTGTCTGTCTTAATTTATCGATTAATTGTGATTTTTTTTCGATCGCCTGTACGCACCCGTTTTTCGGAAAAAAACGCGATTTTGTCCGTGACCCTTTTTTCCAAATTGTCGAATCGATACGTAAATGTCGTTACATTTTTACGAAATTTTTATCTCAGAGACCCTAGACATCACAGTTTCGAAAGCCAGAACCAAAATTAATTTACAAATTGTAGTTATTTTTTAATAATTTATTTTATGATTCGGAAACTCTTGCGAGAAATCTCATTTTGGAGATTTCGTTCTTCATTTCCGGACGAAGGTAAAATAGGAGAAAAACCAGTTTTTCGACGTCATGCACGTGTTGGGGCGTTTGTTTTCTATGAGGGATTCGGTGGTTAAAGGAAATCGATTACTATTGCAGTGATAATCGATTAAAAAATCACATTTAGTAATGCCGTAATTTTTTTGGCCAGCACTTAGTTAATATCATATAATTTGTGGTGTATTTGTGGAAAAAATCTATGAAGATTTCAAAGAATTTCAGCATGTGGAGGATGTGATATATTCGCTTTCAAGGAAATCGATTACTATTGCAGTGATATTCGATTAGTAATCCTATGTCAAAAATTTTGCCAAAATGTGCCAGAAAGGATTAAATTTATATGGGTAAAATAATGTATCGTGGTGAGGAAAAGGATGACAGCGACGCCCATTAACAAAGGGTTAAGGCTACTAAAAAATTGGTAATTACATTACCCGAGCAACGCCGGGACGGGTACAGCTAGTATATATATATATATATATATATATATATATATATATATATATAATAAACTGTTGAACCCATTCTACTTCCGAATTAAAAAATTTTACATGCCGATAGAAATGTAAACCTATATACTGACAACATTTTCTCAGTTCGATGGTACTTAAACGACGTTGTAAACCGACATTAGAGGAACGATTCTTTTTCATTGAAGACCCCTCATTTTGGACAGGATGGAACATCAGAATCACTAGGAAGTAAACCTATATCTATTGCAAAAGCAATCGCGGCTGTCTCTGAATTAATGATGGACATCCATGCAAAAATAGAAAAATTCAAAAGTAAGGGATTCATTTCGAAAAAAAAAAAAAGAGTGGTAGAGCGATGATACTTACTGGAGATCCGTCCACGGGTGAAATGAAAAAATCATCGAGTTGAATTCTTTTATAATAACCACGATCACGTGATTAAAATGACACTGGTTGGCCCTTAGATAAAACCACATGATCACTATCTAACAAACCAGTTTAAAATTTAAAAAAAAAAAATCTAATGAGATTGACCACCATATTGAAGTATTCATCGCCAAATCTCCGGCGCAGGATACAGGACTTCCACCATAAATACACTCATATATGCTTTAAAGCCAATGAAAAACATTTAGTCGACAATGAGAACTGAATTTTTAGCAGTGCATGGGAAAGTATACTTAATTGAAATTAATATGCAAATGACACCACACTGTCTAGTGTGTTTTAACGTAATTGCTGTAATGAAAGAATACAGTCTTGAACGGTGAAAATGGCCAAAACGCTCATCGAAAGCGAAAATCTAATTGCAAATGAATTTGAAAAAATTTCACTTTCGAAATTACCGTATTCAGGGTCCTTGAAGACGTTGATGGTAGAATTCGTCAGAAATTACTGGACATGATGAAAGATTGTGCATATTTTCCAGTTTCACTGGATGGAAGCACCGATATTACAGGTGTACCTGTTGATATTTGTAAGAGCGATTACATATAATCTTGAAATATATGAAGAACTTCTAGAAGTTTCCTTTTTGCACGGAATAATTGTGAATCAGACATGATTTCTGTTTGTCAAGATAACTGCTTTTGTTTTGTTTTTTTGAAATGTTTCGTCTTCCAAAAATCAACTCTATTTTTTATTACATGATATAGGGTTTCAAAAAAGGTGCTCTTCAAATTTGCTACTTTTAAGTTATTGATTTCAAAAATATTTGATTTTACAAAGTTGCGTTTTGTATTTTTCGCATTTTTTGTAAAACCTATATACATTTTGATATCTATCGAATTAATTTTTCACTAAGCAAACATTTTTTTCAAGAATACAATTTTCTGAAAAATTAATAATTATAATGCGGAAATTTTTGCAGACCCTATATTCATATGTAATTTAAATATAAGGTGCGCCCATAAAGTAATCGGACAAATTAAAAGATCAAACGATAAATAAAAAAGGGAAAGAATAATCGTCTGGCTAGAAAGAGTTACATCTCAACTCTTGTTAAAGCCACTTTAAACTGATTATTTAGTCGTTTGCATATCAAAACGCCGTATTAATTTTCATTTACTGGGAAGGCATTGTACAAAAAAATTTGCTTTGGAATGGAACAACGTTGTAACATTAAATTTTGTTACAAATTAGGTAAATCTGCTACCTAAACTTTAGAGATGATTCGAACAGTATATTGTGATGCATCGTTATCAAGAACACAAGTGTATGAGTGGTACAACCGCTTGAAATGTGGGCAAGAAAGCATTGAAGATGAACCAAAGACAGGACGCCATTCAACTTCAAAGAACGAGAAAAATGTGGAGAAAATTCGTTCTTTGGTAAAAGCTGATAGACGTGTAACAACTCAGCAACTTTCAGACATGCTTGGGATAGGCAAAGAAATCTGTAGATTAATTTAAATTAAAAATCTGAAAATGAAAAAAGTTGTGCTCGATTTGTGTCTCGGATTTTGACAGAACAGCAAAATGAAGACAGAAAAGCTTGATGAGAATATTTGCTGACTACTGCGCAACAGGACAACAATTTCTTAAAGTGTATTATAGCAGGAGATGAGACCTGGTGTCTAGAATACGACCCAGAAACAAAAAGACAAAGTGCACAGTGGAAATGACCGTCTTCTCTCATACTACAAAAAAAAAAAAAAAATAAAAAGGCACGGATGTCAAAATCAAAGACTAAGGTGATGCTGATTGCATTTTTTGATTACAAAGGATTTATTCACCACGAATTTGTTCCTGAAAATCAAACAATTAATCAGTATTTTTACAAGGCGGTGATTTTTCGATTAAGAAACAGGATAAGGCGAGTTAAGAAGGAACTGTTTGATTCTGGGCAATGTTTTCTTTTACACGATAATGCTAGGCCCCATACAGCAATTTCTGTACAACAATATCTTGCTAAGCATTCAATTACAGTGGTAAATCACCCACCATATTCTCCCGACTTATCGTCAGCTGATTTTTTTCTTTTTCCGAAGCTTAAGATGGCCATGAAAGGACAGACATTTGAAAACATCTCGGATCAAATGTTACGCGTATTTTGCGAACGGTTAGTTCTAGCGCCTATAAACAGTGTTTCGATGACTTGAAGAAACGTTGGGAAAATTGTAGACTCCTTTGGCTATTATTTTGAAGGAGATAAATTTATTTGAAGGTGAGTAATATTTTTCTTATTTATAAAAAAATTGTCCGGTTACTTTATGGGCGCACCTGTGCGCCCATAAAGTAACCGGATATTTAAGTTTCGAATATTTAAGTTTAAATTACAAGGTCTTGTAATTTAAACTTAAATATTCAGTGCAATATGCAATTCTGATATTTGATGATGATAATTTCGCTTTCGAACAGACATCAAAATTCTCTCCTAAATTACACTTGGCTTGCCGTCATCTGTATTCTTCTCAAGTAACCCCCGAATTGTTTTGAGTTGGCCACCCCTGGTATAAACCAAACCAAAGCACTACTTTTAGTATAATGAAACGTGTGTTTCAAGTAATTCAATTCGCACATGTTTACAGAACATTATGTAACAAACTTAATTCAGTTAATACATAGTTAACAAGTATAAACTGCATGTATAAATATGTAAATGCATTAAAATCTAAAAAATAGAATTAATAAATCAATTAGATAAAAAAGTAAAAATATACCAATAATGAAGATGGCTTCCAAAATATTCAAAGAGAAAATAAAGCTTAATATGTTTCTATTAATTCTAAAACCGTAAAATAGAAAAAAAAGCAATTCTTTTCTGCACGGGCGGTTTATAAAAAGCGTTTCGTTCATGAAATTTCTTACCCATTTCTAAAGAAAAAAAAAATTTCATGTGTAATACTTTCTTAAAACGATCGAATCAACAATCGATCGAAACAACATTCGAATCAACAATCCAGTCTTTAGGATCTTACGGACAATTTTCCCGATGTACGTACAAAAATGCTGCAGGTTCGATTGTGCTATGACACTAAAAACAAACTTTCTTTCTCAAAGCTGGAAAATATTTTAACACATTCGCACAGATGATTATGAGTGCTTTGCCTACCGTTAAGCACGCATTAAATCTATACTTATATATGACGCGGTGAAAGGCAAAGTGGTGTAAGTCACATTTTCAACTTTTTTTATTTGAGGGCAAAAATATAATCTCCATGTTCAATTTATAGTGGAATTGCAAATAATTATTATTTGCAATATTGTAATAATTATTATCAATTATAATTTATTCAATTTATAGTGGATTTTTTTGTAGTTTTTGCAGTAAAACGCTTTTGACTTACACCACTTGACTTACTGACTTACACCACTTTGCCTTTCACCGCCTCATATAAAGAGAGAGCGATTTTGTACGTGGAGGGTAATCTTCAGAACCACTGTACCTATTTGAAAAATTCTTTCACTGTTTGAAAGGTACATTATTCCAGATGGACATAGGCTATATATTATGTATATCTGATCAGTAGAAATAAAGTTAGTGGTTTAATCCTAACAATCTCCATTGTTACCGCTACTGTCCTCTACTCCTTTTTGTGCCAATGTCTTCAACAATCCTTAGCGTGGTGCTATCTATTACTTATATATAAAGAGAGAGCGATTTTGTACGTGGAGGGTAATCTTCAGAACCACTGTACCTATTTGAAAAATTCTTTCACTGTTTGAAAGGTACATTATTCCAGATGGACATAGGCTATATATTATGTATATCTGATCAGTAGAAATAAAGTTAGGGGCTTAATCCTAACAACTCCATTGTTTCCGCTACTGTCCTTTACCGGTTTTTGTTCCGAAGATTTCAACGATCCTTAGCGTGGTGCTATCGCGGTGGGCTTCTGTTCTGACGCTAGCGGTTCGAACCTAGCCGTTCTCCGGCACGCCTTTTTCTTTTAAAAAATTTATTTTAATTATTAACTAACATAAAATTAATTTAAGGTATTATTTAGGTTATTATTAAGCTAAAAAAAGATTTACAATTTATTGGCTATCAACTGGAAATTTATTGGTATAATGTTTTGTTCAACCCGGACAAAGTCGGGACAGGCCGCTAGTACTTAATATAAAGGTTTCCCAAATGAAAGCGATGTTTTGGGTTTTTTCTGTAATGGTTTATGGTTTGAAATATGCGAACATACAAAAAGTAATAGCCATACATGAGCTATACAGATAACTGCTTTGTCGATCCAAGAAGCGTCCCAGCGATTCACTAGATTTTGGATACCTTGAGCGAAGAAATCCGTGGTCGTCTGCAGAACGTCATCTCGGAACTCTGCATCGTTAGCAAACCGGCGGCCTCTGAGAATCTTTTTCAGTGGGCCAATGATCTAGTAATTGCAGGGCGAGAGATCGGAACTATAAAAGGGATAGTTGTGGATCTCCCAGCGGAGGCACACCAGCAAATGTGCCATCTTCACACGCAGCAATCGATTCCATTGTGATGGTCAAGTGTGCTTCAGTATGTCTCGGCCTGTCCCGTGGCTCCACGCTCCTTACAAAATTCACTAAACCATCTGAACTCTGTGACAAATAATTATGCCTATACACATCCTTCATACGACCATAAATTTTGGCTTACTTACACCTACTGCCGTCAAAAATGGAATAACAGCTCGCTTCGTCTGTTTGGACGATCTATGATACGACCTTACGTAGTTAACTTGCCTTACACGTCCAAACAGCGCGCTGACTTTTTCTACGATTACAGCTTTGTTTCATAACACACAGTGTCATCTACTGGCGCAAACGCAAATCTCTGGGTATTTAACGACTGCCGCTATAACAAAGTCCCACTTTCATTTGAAGATACCCTTCTATAAATAATAGCTACCGGTCGACAACGTTAACGGAATAGCTTATCTTTTTCTCAAACTAATTGTTGTTGCAGTTTCTAATCCCCCCTGGCCGAAGGTATTCCATACCAGGTCCTTATAGGCTAGCGGGCTAAGGGGTGTGGCTCCGGTTTATAATGGCACCACAAGGGTCGGAGTCCTATTTAGCCAGGTGCCATATCCATTTTGACAGAGCACCCACCCACCCCAGGGAGCGTACCCTCTCCCACCCTCTCTAACCTCATAGAGGGCTTTCTTGTCTACGGATTTAACGTGCTCATACCCGGTCTAGACACGGAGGTTATTTTAATGGCGCTTGTCGGGATGCGATCCGAGCAACCTCAGCACCGAAAGTCGACGCGCTACCACTAGGCTAACTCGAGCCTCAAACTAATAAATTTCGCGGAGCTGGGATAGCCCAATACTTTGTTTGGGCGGCTCTCTCGACATCGGGGTCGTATGCTTCGATAGGTTGTTCGTAATTTTGAGTAGTCTCTTGGTTTGGTTGATTTAGGGACGTTAGTGTTCTTCAGTGGACGATTGAGAATCTATATATATAAAACGCGTAGGTATGCGGCACAAAAATCGACGATATTTCTACAATCCGAATGGCAACGGCTGTAACTACTGGATGTAAACATTAGCGGCTGTCCGCGTGTGGCTGGACGATAGCACGTAATTTGGTACAATTTAATTGCTGTATTTTACTCATGAATAATTTTAATTTATTTATTTAATATGATTAAGTGGAGATATCTGAATTGCGAACAATAATACATACAGAGAGAAATGTAATCTATACTATATTTTAGTATTTGCTGAATTTTCACTCCATTTTATAAGTGAAAATTTTCCCCAACAATTTCTTATTTGATGTAATGATAAAGTGTAGATATCTTAGTGTTGAAAAATAGTTCATACAGTGAGAGATATAATTTTTAAAATCATTGGTGTTGGGTTTCTCAGACTTATCTTTAACTCTGTTCTGAAGTAATGGAAATTCACATTTTTTAATCATGATGTTTTAGAATCAGCCTTATAGTGAATTTATCAATGATTATAAATTTTTTGTCTGAGTTTTCACTACCCCTTAACAACGTATATTTATGATGACAGGTAATGGTAACATTCCTTACATATGTTACTTTCAATTGAGTTGTTTTGCAAAAGAAAATATAAATCTAAAAGCGACCATGCTGGTCGCGCAGCGGCTAGTGTTTATCATATTATATGTAGTTCCATTTATTTTATAAAGCCCAAGGCCTTTCTATCGAATTCAAATCATGGTTTAAAAACAAAAATACTAAAAAATTGATGGATTTTGAGAGGAAAAATAAACTACCTCATTATGACATAATAAAAATTTCGACGTAAAGCAGCTTTTAAATTGGAGACACGTAGAATCCATAGTTAATAAAACTTCTTAATTCAGAAGTATAATATAAAATCTGAGCATAATTTAATTAAGTTTCACTTTGAACCTTTTCAGACACTAGTATTTTTCAGCCATCTCGAGTCATGAAACTCCTTTAAATCTTAAAAATTTTCCAATTCTCAAGTTTTATAAAATATATTAACATTTAACGTAAGAATGCTATTGCCACTGCTGTTACAAAAATTATTTCTGATGTTTATTACATCAAGATTAAAAGAGCAGTAGAAGCATAGAACAATTTATTAATACTCCTGTCATTTATAAGGTATATAAAAATATATATATAAACTAACTCTTAAGATCTTTTCAGATGAAAATGTTTGACGCTCCGCGGCTTTCATAAATTCATTAACATCCAAATATGAAAGTGAAACACATTCATGAACTAAAATCTGATACACAAACTAAAGTTTTGGGAGTGTTGTTTTTATTTCCTGACATCTAACGGAAAGTTAAACCACTATTTTTGCAATACATAACTATATGGCGTATATCTCTGAATGATTCATGAAAACATTATCCGAAAGTTTTATTCAGTTTGACATATTTCGACGTTTCAATTACACAAATTTAATCCAAAGTCATCTATCTGCGAACGTACAAGAAAAACATTGGTATCATAGAACTGTACTTTTTCAATGATTGCAATTAAGAACAAAATTTTTTATTATTATTATTGGGGGGGGGGGAGATAATTTCGTGCTCGCAAAACCATTCGACGTCGATTAGATGCAAGAGTTTATATTTCCCTCCAAATACACTATGTGCAAGATTTAAATATTAAAAATAAATTTAAATGATAAATCTGTCACAAACCAAACCATATTTTTCCCTTGCAAAGTATTTTCATTTAACTTTGTTTGGTTCGGTTTCATAGCAGGCATGTCAACCCACGGCCCTTGACAGCTAGTAAGCGGCCACCCCACAAGATCTCGATCGATCTTCCCAGACGAAAATATCCCTCGTTTTACAATCACGCCCTATTCATGCCGTCGTAGTTTTGCACTAGTTACATTTGCAAACAATCGTTTTCAAATACACTGAAGTGCCACTGAATTAGGGATAGCAAAGCCTATGCAAATTGTGTAGCGCTGCGCATCATGTATGCGCAAGTGACGGCGCTGTGGTAACTGCATATATAGCGCGTACTGTGATTGTTCTGAATTAGTTGTTGGAATTGCCAGTATGGGTAAACTGCCTGATTTAGACGCCTTCGATCGCGGACAAATCGCATGGGCCATTCAATTTCCGAAATCGTCAGACAGCTAGGATTATCAAGGTCGACAGTGTCAAGAGTATACCAAGAATACATGGATGGTGGTAAAAAAAAAAAACAGCGATCGGGCAAACTGCAAAGGACAATTAGCCTTGACAGTGCGTGGTGAGAGACGGCTCAGGCGTATTGTACGTAGCCAGAGAAGCCAAACATTAGCTCAAATTACCACCCAGTTTAATGACGGTGCCAGTCGTACAGTCAGTAAACGGACTGTGCAACGCTAGCTTCACCGTATGGGTTTCGGGAGCCGTCGACCTACGAGAGTACCATTGCTCTATACTCGCCATCGGACTGCACGTCTTGCCTGGGCAAGAGGCCACAGAGACTGGAGTGTAGAGGACTGGAAACGAGTAGCATGGAGTGATGAGTCTCGATTCCGACTACTTAACGCCGACGGGAGGCTGAGAATATGGCGTCAGGCTCATGAAGCCATGGATCCTACATGCCTGGCTGGAACTGTACAAGGGCATGGTGGCTCTATCATGGTTTGGGGTGTTTTTTCGTGGCACAGTTTGGGATCTTTGGTGCGTGTACCAACCTCCCTCAATGCAATTCGGTACGTAGAGTTGCTGGGTGATCACCTCCATCCGTTTATGCTGTTCTGTTATCCGCACGGTAATGGAGTTTTCCAGCAAGACAACTGTACCTCTCACAAGTCCCGGTTGGCTACTGGCTGGTTGGATGAGCATTCCTCTGACTTCTCTGTCATGAATTGGCCACCTAGAAGCCCAGACTTAAATCCTATTGAGCATCTTTGGGATGTTTTGGAACAAGGCGTGAAAGGCCATCACACAGCACCAAAGAACCTTACTGAATTATGGACAGCTTTAGCCAATATTTGGCAAGCCATTCCCGTGGAACGTTTCCAGAAACTTGTTGAATCTATGCCTCGTCGTGTGGGAGCCGTTATCAAGGCCAGAGGAGGTACAACTCGTTACTAGGTAGGTATCCCTAATTCAGTGGCACTTCAGTGTATGAAGCAGACGAATAGTAAAGTTAGATAAAACTTTCTGATGAGTATCCTTAAAACTCGCTAAGAATTGCAACCACTTCCTTCGAACCAGACATTGATGCATTACTTTCACAAAAACACGGTCAAATAACAGAAAAATCACAAATTTTATGTTGCCTTCTTTTTTTTTAATGCTATAACAAAAAAATTTTAAATTAAAGGAAATTCTGTTGCTTACAAGCATCGAGAATTTGATATGCGGCCCTAGACAATTCCTCATCTCTCAATGCGTTCTAAAGCAGAGATACTCCAAATGCGGCCCGAAACACACACTCATTATCAAGCAGGCGCATTTATAAACATAATTCTGGAAATGAGTGCCTGAAAAATACAATAACATGCCACCCGCTGCTCACATTGTTCGCATCAACGTTATCTTCGCGAATCAACCCATTCCAAATTGAAATATGCGAAGAACGTATACAGAAATCGGCTTACTGATTCTTAACCTCGACGACATATTGAGAGTAGCATGTAGCAAGTGTAAACCTGATTTGTCTAAAAGAGTCTAAAGTTTGGCTCAACATTAAAAATCACTCATCGTTGAATAAACGTTTGAATACATTTAGGTTTTGAGTTTTACTTTTTACCATGTTTTTATTAACTTGCTTTCTTGTTTGTTTGTGTGTGTTTGCCCAGTACAAATCTTGCAATCGATTTTTAACTAACTTCCCGACTAGCTAGACATTTGAAACTATTAGAATAGCTGAAAACACGACAATACATTTTTTTAATACTTTTAGACATCTTTAAGCAGAATTAAAATTATTTTCAGCTAATTTTGTTTTGTAGACTGGTGCAGCCATCTATCAGCCGGGACGGGAGCGAAAAGTTAAACGCAAGTTAACTTCCAATTAACTTCATTTTCTTTCAAGTTGATGGGATAATTCATCAAAAAAAAACTTTAAAAAGTATTTATTAATGCATAGAATTGTCAAGTTTATATGATTCAACAGAAAATTTAAAAACATGGTACACTGGTGTAAGAAATTAAGAGAATTTGCAGACTTGGTCGATTATTTCTAGAACTACTGTACCGATTTTAGTGAAATTTGATATGTACATACATCGATACAATACAAAACAAATAACCATTCAATAATTGTGATACACACGCATGATCGTGCGTAACACTCGTTGGAGTCGGAAAGTATGAAACAGCGGTTGCAGAATAAACAAAAAAAAATGGGTTAATAGACTGTGTTATTTTGCAGCAATCGGTTAATTTCAAATTGTAACAGTAAAAATGAGTAACCACCAACGTTTAGATTATGGAATGAGGTGGCGAATTGTGGGGAGGCTAGAAGCAGGCCAATCTCAAGTCCAAATTTGTAGAGAATTCAATTTAACACCCAGCGTCGTGTGTAACTTATGGAAACAGTTCCAGGATACCGGATCCATCGAGAGAAAGACTGGGCAAGGTCGTCCAAGAGCCACGACGGCCTGAGAAGATCGCCATTTGTCGATTATAGCGAGGCGTAACAGGAGTGCTACAGCTTCTCAGCTCTCTTGTGACTTGTATGCAGCCACAGGAACCCGTGTATCAAGGGTGACTGTTTCCAAAAGACTTCATGAGAGAGGGTTGTTTGCAAGACCTACTGTTTGCGTCCCGCTCACTTCTACGAACAGGAGAATCAGTTTATCATGGTGCAGAGAGCAGAGAGATTGGAGTATGGATCAATGGGCGACCGTTCTCTTCACTGATGAGTCCCGGTTCAGCCTAAACACCGATTCTCGCCGTACGTTCATATAGAGAGAACCAGGGACCCGCTATACCTACCCTCTAATGTCCGCACACCTCTCCATGTCTTTGAAAGAGGCACTGTGACTGGTGAGGTATAGGGATGAGGTCTTGGAGCCCCGAGTTCACTTTAATGGACGATAACGCGAGGCCACATAGAGCTCTTCTGGTCGACGAATTTCTAGAGGGTGAGTATATTCGCCGGATGGATTGGCCAGCCAGATCTCCAGACCTTAACCCTATAGAGCATGTCTGGGACGCTCTGGGGAGGGCAATTGTAACTCGCAACCCCCACCGAGAACCATCCAGGGAATGAAAACAGCGTTGCTGAACGAGTGGGACCAATTGCCACAGGAAATGATAAACTGCCTTATTTCAAGTATGAAATCACGCTGCGAGACCTGTATATCTGTAAGAGGGGACCATACCCCCTATTAACCCATTTTTTTGTTTATTCTGCAACCGCTGTTTCATACCTTCCGACTCCAACGAGTGTTACGCACGATCATGCGTGTGTATTACAATTATTGAATGGCTATTTATTTTGTATTGTATCAATGTATGTAAATATCAAATGTCATTAAAATCGGTACAATAGTTCTAGAGATAATCGACCAAGTCTGCAAATTCTCTTAATTTCTTACACCAGTGTATATAAAAAGTTCTTTTTATCTTGTAATTATTACATTATTATATTAATAGCTGAATACCCGTGCTTCGCTACGGAGTAGATTCAAATTAAATACAGCGGTCAATGTATGCAATTAATGGGGGGGGGGGGTACGGCCGTTCTAAAGCTTTTTTAAAAAAAATCTTTATCTAATTTTACCTGCAGAGGTGTGAAAATTATTAGAATAATTGCGATTTTTTTTCAGTTTTTCTTCATTCATTTTGTATATACTTGCAATATTTCATGAAAGGTAATTTGTTTTGTTGATCCAATCAATTTTCATGCCTTTAGAATAATTTTGGGGATATAATTTTGTTAAATGTTGCCATTTTTTAAAAAGAAAAATTTTGATCCAAAGTAATCAAATTGTTTGCATTGCATAAAGAATTTTATTAACAAACGAATTTAAAATACGAACTTCGAAAACGAATTTCTGCTTGCTGTGCTAGTATTTTCTTTCTTTTGTTGAGTTGGCATCGGTATTATTTTATTGTTAAAGCAATTCTTTTCGCTGCTTCGATTAGTTTTTAGCTTTTTTTTTTCGTTTGTCAAAGGATTATTGCGTGATTATGGGTAAAGGAAGTGACATTTCTCCTAGAAAACGAGCTGTGGCAAGGTGTCTCGTCCAAGAAAATCACTATACACAACAGGAAATCGCTAAAAAAGCAAAAATTTCTCAAGTATCTGTGTAGAATAAAAAGATCTTTGGACTCCAAATGTGAATATGGAAATTCTAGAGTAGGGAAATGCGGAAGGAAAAGTAAATTTACTGCAAGAACTGAAAGGAAATTAATTCTCAAATTACTAAATCTAACAGAAGAGCAACTAGTCATGAACTAAACATCTCTCTGCAAGCGTATGGAGTAAATGTATGCGATTCTTCTATCCGTCGAAAGCTCATCTCAGCTGGACTCTGTGCTAGTCGTCCTCGAAAAAAAGGCTAAAATCACATCTGCTATGGCAAAGAAGAGACTTGATTGGGCAAAAGTTGTGCAGGCAATTCGGAAATGACTGGAGCAAGGTGAGAAATATTAATTTTCCTTTAATTCATCAGTTGAATTTCAAGTTGTCCATTTCTTTTCCTGAAATCATGTTTTTTGCATACTCACTAAAGATACAGAACTATTTATAAATTTGATTAAAAATTTCTTTATAAGAATATTTCTCTACAAATTACATACCTTAAAGTATTTTTTATCTTTTAGGCATGTTTTTCTGGTGAATTAATGTTTACAATATCAGAAGAAAGCAGTCAGTATGTCAGAAGTACCAGTGAAGAATTTTCCCAAATTGCATAGCACAAACTGTTAAACATCCTACTAAAGTAATTGTTTGGAGCGTAATGTCTGCTCAAGGTACTGGACGTTTATACATTGTAGAAGGCATGATAAACCAGTATCAGTATAAAAAAGTGCTTGAACAAAGACTAATTCCACAATTAAAACACCAGTTTCCAAATGGAGACTTCATATTCATTCATGATGGAGCTCAGTGCCATAAAGCAAAATCTGTGACCAAATTTTTGGATGAAAAAAATATAAAAACTCTTCCATGGCCTGGAAACAGTCCAGATATGAACCCAATAGAGAATCTTTGGGCCATCGTTAAGAAAAAATTAAAGAAATGCAACATCAAACAAGAATGGTCTGATAGAAAGACTCATCCAAATTTGGTACCATGACAACGAAATACAATGTAATTGCCAAAAACTCATACAAAGTATGCCAAGATGTATCGAATCTTTAATAAAAATCAAGGGGATGCACACTAATTAAATGCATCAATATTTTTTTAAATAATGAATTATTTCTTTAATATAACAGGATTTTAATGTAAATTTCACAATTCTTCTAATAATTTTCACACCTCTGTAAATACGTGGAGTTAAATAATCCAACAGATATAGATAAAAAATTATACTAAAATAGACAAAAAAACAAGCAGAAATCAAGCACTCTGGGGTGTGTAGGCACCGATTATATTGCATTAGGATTTTTCTGTGCTTGCTTGTAAGGTGCGTTGAGCCCATACAGTAAGTTGTGTTTGTCTTTTCATTTTCTTCTTGACTAATTGCTTCTTTGGGGGACTCGGGGCCTTGGGATGTATTTTGGGCTTACCTGCATCCTATTCAGAAAGTTCCCCTTGAGGTAATTGACATGGTTAGGCCCCCTGATGACGTGACCTGTCGATTACCTCTGTCGTTTTATGGTTCAGTTCCGGCTCTTATACAGAATCTTGCCGTTGGTGCGTGGATGCCCAGAGTGCTTGATTTCTGCTTGTTTTTTTGTCTATTTTAGTATAATTTTTTATCTATATCTGTTGGATTATTTATTTGTTTTTTCATTATGGGGATATGAAGCTTCTGCGCTATCCTCTATTGAAAATGTTTTCTTTGCAGGATATGTTTTATGTTATAGTGATTTAGCAGTATATGCTTGAATTTTAATTTTGTTTATTTCTATGGTTTACTTTTTAATTAATACGTGGAGTTAACTAATTGATAGTGCATTCTTTATCTGAACTCTGTACTCAGACCTGTCAACCTCAGTAAGAGCAAAATCCTGCAATATTCTACCGTGCATAAAATAATCGACATAACACAAAACAGTATAGTAAAAAATCATAAAAGAATTATTATGTATACTTATGGTTTATAGGATATCTTTAATAATATTACATAGTTCAAAATATTTCCTTACTGTTCAGCACATCTTGAAATTATAATATTAAACAAAAGTTATATATTTGAAATTTACAATCGTACATTTTAATGTACATCATATTTACACTAGCAGGGACCCCAGGAGTCTATATTTTGAGTACTTCTATTTCTTTTTAATGTTTTAATTAATTGCAGAAAATCTTGGAATTTTTGTAGAAGTTAGTGTAGCTGATTTTGCTTTTTTTAAAAATTTATTGTCAAATCATAACAGTGTCTTTCTGGTTTCGACTTGCATATTAGCAAATTTTCTAAGGTTTCCCTTCACATAGATGACCTAAACTAAGTAGTAGTTTCCTCTATGTAACTAAAAATCCGGTAATAATAGTGTCCATTCCGGAAACCTGGAAGATGCATTAAAAATCCGGCATTGCCAGGGTAAATCCGGAAAGTTGGAAGGTCTGCGTACTTATACTGTTAGAGAGAATGCTAAAACTTTAGAAGAAAAAAAATCAATCAAAACCATGATTCAATAAGAGCCTAGCTACGGAACGATCAAAGAATTTAAATTACAAAATATTTAATCTATGAGAGGTAGTGATCGATTTGTTGGCTACCCCCGACTCAATATAAATAGCTAAAATAATATATTAAAGCATGGCGTTCTAAAGGCGTTATATTTCTGGAGTGCTGATTTCCTTTTCCCATGAAAGTACCTGAAATGCAAACACTGAGCTGAAGAAAATTTCAAACCTATTAGGGGGAAAATTAGATAACATAAGGATTGCGATTAAAATAAGCAACACATGGTTTCGGCTTCTCTGAGGAACATCTGTCACAAGAATATTTTTTTTTTCAAAATGGAAGTAGACATGGAAGGCTGTCAAATGAATTGACTGTAATCCAATAATCTGAACACTCATGAATTAAGTTTAGAAAAACTTCAAGTTTTGGTACATATATGTAGAATTTAGATGTTCTGGTAAAAACAGAAATAATTACAGAAACCTGATGTAGTGCAACTTATTGCCAAAAAACTGTCGCACTAGTATTTTAAATAACAAAAGCTCTGCACTAACCTTAATATTAAATATATAAAGCATTTCAGAACTCAAATTCATTAATGAAAATTGAGCAGCTGCTACAAATCAATATGTTGTTTCTTATAAAGCATCTGTATTCAGGATTTCACAAGAACACTTTTTAAGAGACCAACTAAAAATCTTGCACCAGAAATACAAAAATGTATACTTAATTTTTTTTACACCTTTTAAAGGAGAAGCAAATAAAGACTTTCTTCAGTCTTTTTGAAAAAAGGGAACAAATCCTGCACTTTCTTTGCATTAAACAATGTTATTTACAGTAAAAATATCTAGAATTAAACACTATTATGATGAGTCAAATAAGACCTCTTTAATGATATTAAGAGCTGAATGACTGTGATCCTAAAACTGGAAAATAAATTTTAAAAATATACTTTAAAAAAAATTTTAAAGAGGGCCACATAATCACTAAATCTAGATTTCTTTTTCAACCTTTTTCTAGAAAAATTTTGCTTTTCATAAAGAAAAAAAACATGCATAAAGTAGTACTTAGGTCACCTGGAGTTACACTGATGTTGTCGTGCACACGAAAAAAAGACAAATACAGAGGCTGTTTACACATTTTTTAGACGATGTATATTGTATTCACAAAACTAAATTACATAAAATTTTTGTGTTTTAAATGTTCTATTTGACATTCCTTATTCTGAACTATTTTTCGACACCGCATTTTCCAGGATAATAAAGAAGAGGTATTCTATCCCATTCCTCCTGAACAGCTTTCCAGAGTCCTGTAAGGGTTTTGGGACGACATTTGGATAATGCAGATTTTAAAAGTTCGAAAGCACAAAAATCCATACGTGATACATCGGGAGATTTAGTAGGGATATCAGTGAAGGGTATGGCCTTGATACCAGTTTTTTGTTCCATTTCTTTTAGGAAATTTACAGTGGATTTTGATGTGTGACTGCTAGCTTTGTCCTGATGGAGTCTCACAGATTGATGGCACTGTGGGTAAAGCGATGGTATTTCATTCAGAAAAATTGGCGATAAAATATGTACCCGATAGTATTTGGAGTTAATCTTGACATTTTCTCCACTCTCTTTATTTTTAATTTGCCATTATAAGAAAAACCAGCAACAATCATGAATCCCTTAGAAAAACTTTCTTTTGATTCTTTGAACCATGTACTTAAATTTTTTTTTCTCCCCTTTTATGATAATAAATGGCTCTTTTTTTGTTGCAATCATTTAAATACACCCATGATTCATCTATTGTGACAATTGTTTTCCATTTTTCTTTGGATAAGTGTTTCTCATATAGAATTCTGCAGCGTGTCCTGCGTTCAGCGATATGATTTGGAAGAAGACGATGCACATTGCATTTTTTCGCTTTCTTAAGATTTAAATCAACGTTTATCATTTTGCTTACAGTGGACACCGAGCATTTTAATGATTTTGCAACTGTTCTTCGACTAGGGGGATTTTCTTTTAACATTAAACAACATACCTTTGCAATAGTCGAAAATGTGCGTTTTTTCCATAGATACTTGTTTGGAATTTTGTCCCACTTGAGGCTCCACTTTGACGTTTATTACCTTTTTTGTTGACGATATTACCTATCGACGCTTTAGATATCACAAAACCATGACTCTCACATCGTTTTTGGATAATGGAGTATGCATATTTCTCTTCAGAAAGAGCATAAATGTAGCCTTCGAACCACTGCTTTGTTAAAAACGCCATTTTGAATAAAAATAAAACTTTCAAGCCGGAGAAGATAATTTTGACTTTTAAAAACATAGTACAATTGCAATTATTTCTTTTGCAGCAAACGATTTTTTTATTACCGCTTACCAAAATCGTCTAAAAAATGTGCGAACAGCCTCTGTAGAACCAAAAGCCTGGATAACAGCAGCTGCACTATCCATAGAAGAGGGGTACTATTGACTCAAAAGAGGTTAAGACTTCTACCTGTTGATCCGTTGAAGGTAAAACAACATGCAACCAATACAGTAATCATTACAGTATCGGTTGCATGTTGTTTTGTTTTTCCCAGCTCCTAGTGGATAATGTTCATGTCACATCAGTACATCAGACTTTGATATGTTTATATGGTAAGAGCACAATTGACAGTTTCTCAAAATTTTGATCAAGTAATTATGTAGATACAGTTAATTGATGCAATGTTGGCATCCTTGTACTTTTACGAGTAATGAATAACATTTCCAGTAGCATGTCTGATTCACAATATGGAACTAATGATTAAGGTGCATTATGGTGAAAGAAAAATGGATCAGGGTAAGGGAAATGAAACTTTGAAAACAATGTCTTATATTATTATCCTGTATAATAAACTGATATGATGCAAAAAACCAAATATAGAGTAAAAACACAAACGTGTTGATTCTCATATTCCCCCAGATTTTAATATTTCCTTAGTTTTTCTAGTAATACTTGACAGTTGGAACCCCCATATTTGCAATATTTATATCTAGTTAAATATTCCCCAAAAAGCAAAAATAAGTTACCTTTCATTTGGGATAAATACCTACAATGTAGTACATAAGTGAGCGATACTGGATATAACAAAGAATATAAACAGTCAAAAATAATAAAATAATGAAGATAAAAAGCAAGGATCAAATCTATTCATGACTCACTCAGTAAAAGAATTTCTAGATTTTTAAATTCAAAAATGACCATCACAAAATGGTTAAAAAAAAATTATAATGCACTGGATGAATTATTAAATGAGAAAACTTTACTCAGGAATAGTTTTATTAGTATATGGATATATATGTGCGCATCAAACAATTTAATAACAGGTATAACAATCAAAGGTTCATATAAAGAAAATATTCTCCCCAAAGCAGCCATTTTTACCAAGAAAAATTGCATTGAAATATCAATTACAAAAATTTTTATTGTGATTTACATGTAGATCCTACTGGATAATACAAGACACATTGGCAATTTTTCTAAAATGTTTTCCTGACGACTTTCACATTTTTCATTTAAGGAGTGTCAAATAAGAATTAAGAATCTGAGAAATAGGATCAATAGATTTAATTGCTAAAAGAAAAGTGAAACACTGATATAAGTTATGAGACAGCTATAAAACCAATTTCAAGCCATTAAAAAAAAAATAGTTGAGAGGAACTGGAAGGAAATTTTAGTTACAGAAAAAAACGTTAAAAATCTAAAAGTAGAACATAACTGAGTGTGTGTGTGTGTGTATATATATATATATATTAGTATTTTAAGAATTTTATTACTCATTCTAAAAAGTTAATAACATTTACTTCTCTCTCATCTTAAAAATTTCTGAAGAATTATTTCTTCAGTTGCTTAAATAAGTTATTTTCTTCCGTTAAATCTCTGTCCATTAACAACAGAGAATATATTAAACATTTACAGTTTCCTCAATTCAACATTTATAACTAAGAATAATTTAATGAAAATTTATACAAAAATTTGTTTGAAGATACCATTTTGAAATTCTGAAGCACATGCATATATTAATTTTTAAAATACTTATGTACAGGTGGAGAGTTTTGGAAGTCTTTACCTTGAAGAGTCACCACTAAGAAAATTAGGTATGTGTATAAAAGTTACAAAATCAAAATAATTTACAAATTTAAGAAAAAGTAAATTATATATGAAATATTTTCTACAAATTCACACAAAGCATAAAAAATGTACATAATTTTGTCTGGAACTCTATTACATTGCATCTTAAGATGACAATTATAATTTTATAGTTACTTTAATAGTATGTTTACACTAATTGGGCCTTTTCAAGGGTTTAGAGCATAATCATCCTACCAACATATAGTGAAGTTGAGTATATGATACCAACCTCACTTAAACAAACAGTGCATTTTTCTTAGAAAATCTAACATTTTAAAATATATGAAAAAGAAATATTGAAAAAAATTAAATGAAATGAAAATCACTGTTTTAAATTACTAAGTAAGCAAAACTTAATATTCCCCCGCGAAGTGTACACACTATTTGGAGAGGTCACTTATACAACAGACCTTACAGTGAACAACAATAAAATTTAATGACATGCACAGTTTGGAAGTGAACTAAACTTTGTTATACCTTAACTTGAAACTCTCTTACATTAACTACTTTTGAAACAACATGAAAAAGAGTGGGGGGAAGTATTTGTGCATGATTTTACCTATTAATTCCATAAATTAAATCTTGACTGGTTGTGAATGTAAAACATAAGTAAACAAACAACATACCTTGATAAACTTCTGTAAATTACCTCATAATTTATTCAATTTTGGACACAATAAATTTAAAACACAAGGGAATTTAAAAGAAATAAAACAAGACAATTTTTATTCTACACCACTGTGAGCTTTGTTAAAATTACAGAAAAGGAACCAAACTTCGGAAAAAAGAACATAGTTTTAAAAAATTAACATTTAAAAAACAATTTAATCACAGCTCTTAAAATGGAGACAATTTAGCAACTATAAATTTAAAAAAAAATTTGGAATTCCTTAAAAACATGAAAAATCCATATGTACATGACAGAAAATTAATCAAGATTTTGGTAACACTCTTTTATTATTCTCATATACAGGAGAACACAAGTTTTAACCTACAGTTTTAGAAAAACCACTTATAATATGGCATCATTTTTATTGCTACATACAATATATTTCACATAAAACTAATAAGAATTTTAAATAAGATTTGTTTTTCTCAAAAATGCATTACAAATGGAAGTAGTAATTGATCCAGTTAAAAATACAATTGTCAAAGTCACTCCTAAGTGTCCGGTAAGAAGATATGATTTTCCAGCAAAGTTTCTAGTTTAACCAACTATGAATGAGTACCGAGAAAAAAAAAAAAAAAAAGTATGATTCTTTGAAACTAAGCAACAAAGCAGTCAACTTTGACAATGGAATTTTGTCACTTGATGTTCAAGAAAGGGATAAGCTGCTTTAGAAAAGAAAAACACAGAGATCTTTCAACGTTTCCAGTCTACATGGCAGCTTTTTTTTTCTGTTACCCGTGTGTTAAGCCGTTGATGGTCAGGTCGGCTAAGAGAGGTGCAGAGGATTTCTTGCTGCCTATTGGATTTCCCCAACGATTTTGGCAAGGAGGTCCAAATTTCAATTGAAATTCTGATAACAACCAAAAAAATGTATGCAGCGGGCGCTTTTGCGCTCAGAAAAATGAAAAATTGTCGCTAAGTGGTGAAGTCCATTTGCATTTTTTTTTATTTTAAGACTGGGCTGCAGTGGTATTTGGTAGAGTGATGCTTGGAGAGGAAATGGGAGATGTTGGCATACCAGTGATGTTACTTGAACTCAAAACTGCATTGGCTGGAAAAACAATATTTTGTTAATAATATACAAAACTCAGAAAGACATCATCAGAATCAAATTATTAAGAGTTAGGGTAAAAATTAGAAGAACACATTCATAAAATAGAAATGTTACAAGAGTGCCACATTTTGCCCATCCACTGATGTATGCCCAACTCTACTTTCTTCCCCTTCTAAATTACCCTACAGATGATCTTTACTCAATTCTAATCAAACACTGGCTAGGGTTAGGATTCTCAACCTCCTTCATTTTCAGGGTGTTTATGATTAAGGAGTGTGACAATTGATGAAGGTAAAAAGGATGTTTTCTTTGATCAAATCAAAACTTTTGAATCTACTTTTGGAATCGAAAGAAACTGATGAAAAATTTTCCATACGATAAAAAATCTTAAAACAATAATGAATCTTCAGACACAGTAAACAGCTGCTGTAAAATTTTTTAAAAATCCATTGCAATTATCCTTGCCCCCCCCCCCCCCCCAAAAAAAAGACAAATTGAAAATGTTAAGTATTTGCTAAGGGTGAAACTTAAGTCACCTTTTGTTAAATTCTGAAAAACAGTTATGCCTAGAGTAAATATAAAATGCTAGAAAAATTTTATTTTAAATAATTTTAAAAAATCTGTTTAAATAATCAAATTTAAAAGCGAATTTTAACAGTTATAAAGCATAAACTAATCATGTACCCTGATGCTAAAATGCAGAATTTAATTTTTGATAAAATATGTGAACTTACTAACATTAAAACCAAAGTCAACCCTTCGATGTTCTTTTTGATATAACCCAACCAACTTATCAGACACATTATCAACAAGTTTTAAGTAAGAAGGAGCATTTCTATTTTTTTTTTTTTTTTAAATAGAGGATAAAGCTGATTTTTGGACTATCAAGTATCATTTGTAAAACAGTTAAAATTTTCTGCAAGTTTGTCTTCCTCCCCCTATTCTCCCTAGTAGCCATTCTTATGAAAGTGCCAAACATCTTCTGGTAGGTGGTTGCCTAAAATTAAACCTGTAGAATTTTTTTTCTAAATTTTTTGGCAACATTCCTAGAAACTTGTGAGAGATTCTTCATTAAATATCTACATAATCAAACCCCTAGTTCAAAAATACAAAAATTCTTTGAAATACTAGATGTTATAAATGTAAATCCCCAGCACAGAAATAACTCAATATTAAAGGCTATGAATTTAGCACAATTTATGAAATGAATGCAAACAATTCTTTGTACCTTTTATAAGCAGCAAATATTGATGGGCAAAGTTAACCTTGATCCAATAATTCAGATATTGGACAAGTAATTACAGTTAAGAATATCTGTGCACTTGGTTGTTATACAAGGATAAATTGTTTGCCTTTGGCAAAATATAGTAGGATGTTAAACATGGTGGATGGAAGGACAAATCCTGTTAAATGTATAATTCAACGAAACTTGTAAAGCACTGGAATGCCTCAAAGACCAAACTTGCACGATAAAAAACACTAAAGCAGAAGAAAGAAGTATGCCTACCAAATGCAAAAATCTCAGGATAAACAATGCAGTATCAATAACAAATGACATCAACATAAAGTGGTACAGGTATTGTCAATGTAGTCAAAATAAAATAATGATACCAAATCGCAAGTTGCGAAGAGAATTTTTTATTTTTTTCTCTTCAGGTCACAAAAATACTGTCATTTCTTGCTAAATATAATACCTTCTTTAGAAATATTGTCTATTACAGTCTGGGAATCGCCATACATTCACAAATTAAGAGAAATTTTGCTTGATCTAGTGACAGAACTCTTTTCAAAATTCCTCAAACTATCTGAAATTAAAAATAAAGACTTACTTAATGTTGATTATCATTCTACTAAAAATTATAAAAACTGTCTGATATTCCCACAGCATGAGTCCCATATTCTAAAGTTAAAATATCTGTAGGCAACAGTTAAATTAATGCAATAACACCATTTCAGTAAAAATCTGTTTGGGAGAGGGGGATAGCACAACAGGGTAAAAAACAATCATAAAAAATATTTAGTAATTATAAAGCACATACAAGCAAACACAACAAATAATGCATAAGCTAGAAAGGAGCAACTGGAAAAATTTTAATGAAACAGGAGGATTAGATGCATTTACTCCATACTGAAAAAAAAAATGGGAAGGGGAGGAAGAGATCATACACCATACTAATAATTGGTAAAATAAAATTTTATCAACCTAAAAGTAATTATGTAAATACAAGAAAAAGGCATACGATAAGGCTAAATTTAAAGTAAAGATATATAAATAAAGAGAAAAATTGATATAGCAAACCACAAAGCATAATTTTATTTAAGACTGCTGTTGTGAAAGATTTTACTTTTCTAAAAATTAGCTACAAAAGATTCATAGCATTAAATGTTCCACCAGTATTTTAAAGGTATGTTTAAATCTCACCCCCAACTTAAATGTTGTATCTCGAAATTGCAGCATTAACTGATGAATTTGACTAAAAAGATTATTTCACAACACACAAAGGAATGTCCCGTTTGGCACTATACCCAATATTTATACTGCACCAAAAGAACAACTAAAATTCTGTTTCAGTCTCGATATCCATTTATATAAATATTTTAAGAATAACTATATGCATGTAAACATATAAAGAACTTTACAGTTTTGTTTTTTTTAATTACAGATTGTTTTTAAGATGATTCCAACTACTGATAAACAAAAATGACTGCAGTACAAACAGGAATAACAAATTTTACATTTAAAAATAAAATAAATTTTAGTATTGTCTGTCAAACAGAAAATAAGAAAAACTAATAATTCGGAAGACAAAACATAAAACTTTGATATAACAGCAGTTTTACTCGTGTTCATAATAAAACAAAAATGTTAAGTTCTCTCTCTGTTGATGCAAATAGTATACTATTGCAAATGTTGATAATTATATAGATGCATGTGTGATTAAGTTCAATTGCTTATCGTCAGAACTTGTTAAATCCTCATTTCCCTTCATCCCAGTAAGTGAATTTAGTACCCTAAGCTGAAGTAATGTAAAATACTAGAGTAAAAGGTATCTTACCAACAGCAGTAGAAGTTATAGGTGGGGGTGAGTTACTGTGACCAGACATGCGTTGTGTCTCTACAAATCTTGCCTGCTGTTCTTTGACAACATTGTCTGAAGAAAAAAAATCATAAAATTAAAACTACTTGAAAATACTCTAGTTCACAACTTGTAGAGAAACAAAATTACTCAGAAAAGAACAGTAGTAAACATTCTTAAAAACAAAATATTCAATGAAAAGTAGATTCAAACATGCTTAACAGGTTGAATGAAATATAATTATTAGACACTTAAAGATATATATACAGTTTTTTAATGTAATACTCATTCAAAAGGTAAAAACACTTCTTTAGCAGTTATGTTGAAAAAAAATAAACGCATCCCATAGAATGGTGCATTATAAAAAACTTTAGCCATCAAGTCTCACAATATTTCATAAATTCAAAATACTAAAATGTGAAAAAGGTAGTTACACAGTTACACACATTTACTAATCCATTCCTCCTGGGCCAATTACTAATATAAATAATACCTTTGAAGGTAAAAAACTCAGGAAATGCCTGATTCAATCCAAACCAGTATTGCCAAATACAATTTCAAAAATGTCTCAAAATCATAGAAGTGGTATGAAAATATCACATACTTTTACAACCATGACAAAAGTTTGAAAATACATAACATTGTGCTTAGGCACAGATTTTGACTGTACCAAGATATAAAACAATATAAAAAAAAAAAATTTTTAAGTCAATTCCTACTTAGGTCAAGGCGGGGAATTGCACTGATATTGGCTCGATTCTGTGAACACCATTATTGCCAAAGTTTTCTCCCATATAAAACTAAAATTAATTAATTAAATTTAATTAATAAATTAATATTTGAAAAACTGTATTAACATCAAGTGTCATCCACTACAAGTTTTAAAAAAATGTATTTGAACTTAAAGGGATGAATAAAAAGTATTTTATTAACGATTGAAAATTTGAACAAGATATATAAGCTGCCGGAGAGGGAGAGAGCTTTTCTTTCCACCTCCGTTCGGTAGATGGCGGCACCATTCTCGAAATTCAGTATCAAAACTAAAATTAATTAATTGAATTTAATTAATGAATTAATATTTGAAAAACTGTATTAAAATCAAGTGTCATCCACTACAAGTTTAAAAAAATGTATTTGAACTTGAGTGGATGAATAAAAAGTATTTCATTAACGATTGAAAATTTGAACAAGATATATATACATATTATATATATATATATATATATATATATATATATATGTATGCGGCGTATAATATATATATATACATAGGGAGAGTGTGAACCAATAGTAAGAATTGAAAAACATCCAGAAGAAAAGAAATCACTAGGAGTAAACTTCTCTCTTTTAGTATAAAACGGCTCTTTGCTATCATCGCCATGATATGAACCTACGACAGTTTTACAAGACCATTATAGACACACAACTTCTAGTCAACTAGTTTTTTGTTGTTGTTTATTTAATGGAATAATACTGTGTCAATAATACTAAGCCATTTTAAAGCAGTACTGTAAATAATTTGAAATTCTTTTACAGGGTTTCTACTGAACTTAATACAGTATTGCAAAGATACATCATGAAAGATCAAGAACTCTAAAATTATTTAACTCAAGAGAAAAATGCATGGATATTCAGTAGTTCTAATTAACTCTAAGTATCACTGGATATGGGCAGGGGGAAAAAACTAAAACCAAAGGAATGTAATACCTATATCTCCACAGAAGTTAGACGGATCCTTCAGCCATAAAAAAATAAGCATCCAAATATACTTACAAAAGTAAGGATGATCCATAGCTTCCCTGGCAGTGAGCCTTTCTTGATGGTCGTACCGCAAAAGTTTGTCCAAGAAATCAAGAGCTTCTGGCGTTACAAGGTGTTCATTATCACTGTGCATAAAGCGTTCCCACCGTTTACGAGAATGTCTAAACAAAATTCACTAATATTAAAGACTTAATACAACACAGTATAATACAATTTAATAAGCCTTTTTTTTGTACTCTAATATTAGAAAAAGTCACAATTTAAGTTTTTAACACAAACCTTACACATTTACTAGCTAATTTCATCACACTAGCCGATTTCTTTCAAAATTATAAAATAGAAAATATGAATTATATTAATTTTCGTTATAGAATGAAATTATGTAAGCAAGGAGAAAAAAATAATATGACACAGTCTAAGTATCCCCATTTAAAAGTTTATAACAGGGGTCGACAACCTTTTAAACTAGGAGGGCTATTTCAGAAATGCAGGAGTTTAGCGGGCACTACTGGGTGACGAGGAGAAAGAGGGGGGGGGGGGGGGGGTAATATTTAACATGAAAATATTAATGTGGCATAAATTTTTAATACATAAATTCAAATTTTAATTTAAACAAAATAATCTTAAAATTTATAATGCAATATTTGACATTTCAAATCTGCGGCCAACTTGTAATTTAGCACATAAGTTGAGTTCCCAGTTCTCAGGCATTGGTCCAAGTGTCAGTGGGGCTTGATTGGTACTTTGATGTTAAGTATTTCATATTAGAAAAAGCTTTATGAACATAAATTCTTGGTATTAAATTCTTCCAATAAGTAATCAAAATGTTTGACAAACTAATAGGTGGTAGCATTTCAATCATAATAATTTTCTAATTTTAAATTTGGGAAATGTGATAAATTATCTTTCTCAATATGCAATTTCCAGAATAACAATTTATCTTTTAATGCATTTATTGTACTTATAGAAGCAAGGGGAGAACGACTCTGTCAAGAGATCAGGCTGCTCAGTTTTTTTATTTTTATGGTTTTGCAATTTTTAAATTTTTTTTACTAAAATTATTCATTACAAGTACGAGAGTTTGCTGTTCAATTATCTAAAAAATTTTGAAATTTGAACGATGGACACCTAAAAACTGTTTCACGGGCACCGCGTTGACGACCTCTTGTTTATAAGATTAGCAAATCTTTTTTATTACAGGGCAGTAAAATCTAACATTTTAACTTTATTGTGGCTGCACTACATAAAAAAATTTGCCTCTCAGTGGTTTAAGAATTTAGCCCATGTACACAAGTAGGCCAAAAATGACATCAGCAGAATTTTGATCCAAAAGAAATTTAGGTTTAAATGCTTTTCAACTCCTAATGAACTATTGTAGAGATAGGCTAATTAAAGGGGTTTCAAGAAAAAATAAAAGAAATTAGCTAAATTCTTCATTTCCAAAAATTTTTTTTTTTAATAAGCCATACTAAGTAGCATCATAAAGAAAGTTACATGAGAACTGTAACAAAAATTTAGATTAAGTATAAGGCTGTCACATGATACTTTCATATTATCAAATGTGTCCACAATTAACACAACAAAAATAAAACCATTTCTTATTTCTTACCTTCCTAGAATATCATTAAATCTGCTATCGAGAACTATCTGGTATTTTTCAAGATATGCACATAGTTCATCAGTGCCCAATACTTTGACAATTCGTACTAACTAGAATTCAGATCAGAAAAAAATAAAGGGTTAAGAAAGACTAAAATATGTAAATTCTAAAACAATAAGTTTAACATTTAAACTGAATTATATAAAATGCAACACTCATGACATTATATGTTTATCATATACATTCACTTAGAAACCACATAGGCTAACACTAGTACAAGAAAATTAGGGGGATTTTTGCTAAGAAAAAAAAAATTGGGCAGAACTGGGGAAGAGTAGATTTTTCTTAAATAAAATTTCAAAACATAATGAAATTCTTCTAAATGCTAGCAAAATTGTATGAACAAAATTGGACAAAAAAAAAAAAAGAAAATTACAATAAGTAAAAAATTTCTGAGCACCATGTAAAGTTAATTAAAATGTAAAATTAGATTCATTCATTTAGCATTCAGACTGTTACAAATTTATAACATTTAAAATATTTCAACCTCTAGTACTATTTTCATCCTTCCAATATTATATTACGGTTAAATTAAACATTTAATCTTCAACATCTAATCATTAACCAACCAAGAATATCTGAAAGATAAAAGAAACTTTTTTCATCAAAAATTCAGCAGCTAACACAGTTACTTCATGACACTAATTTCTTAAGAAAAAGACTTTTTTAACAGTAAGCACACAGAACAGAAATTAAGTGAAAACAGTTTTATAAAACTATTCAAAACAATTATTGAGGTATCCAATAATGTAACTAAAAAAATTTAAATTTTCAAAAAAATTAAAAATATATTTTATCTTTTTTATAATTGTAGCTTTAAATGATTGCCATAAATTTCTTAATCATGTTATATGGTAATGCCCTGCAAAACAATAGGGCTTGTTCAGAATTAAATTTGAAGGTGCAACTAAACAGTTTAAGGTTCATTTCCCATATTTCTTCAAAATTATTACAGAAGATTTTAATTTCCACAAGCAAGTAGTATCTCACTGAATAGCATGAACAGACATTAACAATATTAACACTCATTTTCAAAAGGATTTCCTATCATTTTGATGGATTCAGGACTTTTCTTTGACAATTTATAATTTTTGTTTCCACACAAAAAATTATTCACAAGCAGTTGTGAATGTAATAATCCTACATCTTATACTTAAAAGAAAATTTTAAAAATTAATATAACATTCATAGAATCAGAAGAGCTTTGCAATCAGTAACATTGCCACATTTTAAAGACTGGATAAGTTGGTAACTATGAAATCAATTTCCTCTAAATCAAACATAGAAGGAACAAGAAGTTACTTTAAGTGATTGATAAATAAAATTATATAAAAAAATTAAACAAGCTACTACTTTATTCATTGGTCAGACTGGATAGCATACATCGGTAAAAAAGAGTATTTGTGCAAACATAATACAACCAAATTTAATAATGTACATATGCAATCCTAACCACAAGAAAAAAAGAAAAATAAGTGACAAATGATTACATCTTATATGGCAGAGGTGGGGAACCTTTTTTACCATTAGAGGCCACATGTAAATTAGGTAATAATAAAGGAGGCCACATAAGTTGATGTACCTATAAATGCGACTTTTATGAAATTATTATAGTTAGGTATAGTTTTAACAACTTGGTGCATTATTTGGAAAAATAACAAAAAAATTAAGTCCTTATTTATTTATTATTTGACTTAAAATGCTACAATATAAAATATTTTTGTATTCAAATAAGGGTAAAAACTTGTTATAACATTAATCATTATTTTTTTTATAAAATTATTAGATTCATAGATACCACTGTAATATTTTATATTTCACTGTTGGTATTTTTATTTATGTACCATAGGACCATAGGAGAGTTGGTTAAACTGCACTACCTGGGCCACGCCCTCAAAGCACACACACACACACATATATATATATATATATATATATATATATATATATATATATATATATATATATATATATATATATATATATATATACACAGTCGGACCTCTATTTTGCGAACTTTTCCTTGGAACCAAGAACATTTTGTGAATTTCTTCGTAAAATAACCTCCAAATAGCGAAGCGCATTCTCTATTTAACAAACTTTTTCTTATGATCCAATATTTTTTTCCTCCATATTTCTCAAAATATTTCTGAACATTTCAAACTTATTCTTTCTTTTAACACATTCCGATGCGAATTACAGTTTGAAGAAAATATGCCTGATAGGGGTTTTTAGTACATTGCAAAGATGCGAGACGTATTATGAGAGAAAACATTTTTTCAAACAAAAAACTTAGACAAAATTTTAGACTTTATCAGTTATTAAATTTAAGGACACATGAGGTAATATGCTTAAAATTACTTGTTATAATAAGTGTGATAATGTCATTAAAATTCATTAATTTTAATATAGTTTTTTTTTAAATCGAAAATACAGTGTATTGCCGGACAATGTTTTGTTTTATTCTTGTTTTCCTTGCAGATTTCTGTTTGAGGGTTAAGATATATAAAAGAAATAGACATTGATTTACAAAATAAAGGTGCGATTAATTACTTTTATTAATAATATTTAGTGTTTATGAATTTAAAATATTTTTTGTGTAGTTTAAAGTATTTTAAAAGGTGAATCTCTATTTAATGAATTTCCCATATAACGAACTTTTTTTCGGGATTTAGCAACTTCGTTAAACAGAGGTCCGACTGTATATATAAAAATATATATATATTTTTAAATCTTCATAAACTACATATTTAAATACCACTTCAAATAAAAATAAAATAGAAGTATTTTTAAATAATTTTAACATTATAAAGAAATACAATAGAAAAATAATAATATAAATTATAAATAACTGACATAGCAACAATTCCTAAAATAATTTTAAAATCCGATGGAAAATTTAAGCTAGTGGGATATTTGCAGTTGTTTCTTGCTTGAAAGTAATTGAATATTTGGATCAAGCTTTGTAACGTGAAGCCTGTGTACATACACTCATGCTGCTCTTTATTTAATCCTATTGATTTGCAAATTGTTGTAATTTATAAAATCAAATATTAATTAATACAAATGCTAGCTTTTATGAAGGCCACACAAGAAGATCACGCAGGCCGCACGTTCCCCACCTCTGTTATATGGCATACCTGCCATGAATACTAAATAAGAATCCCATTTTAAGTAACAGTACACTACACAGTGGCACACCCAAAATTTAATCTTGGGGCGAAGTTGAATGGATAAAAATATTTATAATGCAAATTCAATATTCATAATGCAATTTCTATTTCTTTGGGGGGGAGGGGGGGGGGCAGGCCCATTGGCCCACCCCCTGGGTGCACCACTGACACTACATTAACACATTAACTGTTAAGCCCCTAGCACAGAACAGGAAATTCATCCAGTACAACATTATTACTTTAGAAGCAATGCTATTCTGAGAAATAGAAAGCATTTCCCTTGACCAATGAGAAGGAGCAAGCATTCCTTCATGTGCAATGTCCTTCATGTGCATTCCTTCATGTCAAAACTTATCTGATCGATCTTCTCTTATCCCTCATTGCAACCCTGTGTGTAATGCTGAGCAAATTTTTGCTGCAGGCTTTACAGGTCCAGTTCTTTACTCTTCATTTGTTAAAATTTCATTTCTCATATTTGAGCTCCAACAGAATTCAGAAGCATAAGGATTTTTAACGTATTTACATATCCTATCTTATAACTGGCAACTATCATCCATTGAGGATTTCCCATCATTTTTGATTTTTTTGTTTAACTTTTGTTTTCTATTAAAGCTATAGCACTTAGACATACATCTATACACTATAAGAAAATACACTATGTTTAACTTAATGGAACAAATGATTTTTATGAAAATGTCTCAAACAGAAACATGATTTAAATCTCATTTAACCGGATTTTATGCATACATATAAGCTACAACTAGTATGATAAAAAAATGTTCAGTTCTCATGTATGAATGTACTTTTAATTTGAAAAAAAAAATTCAAACTTTAAATATAAAATTAATAATCAGAGTTCTCAGTTTTTATCTGGCTTAATAAACTAACAAACTAATAATGATCTTATATGGTTCATAGGAAAAGCAAAATCTTTAGTATTTTACAAACTATAGAAAGCACCATGAAATGTGAAACAGGAATTTAAATTTAAAAGTTGATAAAAGATCAATTTGGAGAGTAGTTTAGTTATATCTTAATCAGCGTTGTAAAATATACAACCAAATGTGAACTAAACATAAAAATATAGTTACTACAATACACAAAAGAGTACCTGATCATAATTGTCATGGCCATGGAAAAAAGGCTCTTTTCTGAATATCATACTAGCCAGCATACAACCTAAACTCCACATATCCAAGGAATAATCATACATCTGAAAAACAAAGCATTAAAATACTTAAAGTAAAGGTTATTTTCATACATAAAATGCAGTAAAACTAAGTTCTACAGTTTAATACCTATGTATACCAAAAGAAATAATTTGAATTACACCACTTATAAAAGTAAAACCAATAATTGATCTAAAAATATGTATGAATCTCATACATATTTTAGATCAATTATATGCGAGTTTATAATTAGTAATTTTATTTTTAAATGGTAGCATACAGCATCAAAGAGAAAAGATTGGATTTAATATGCAAAGAATTTTTTTAAACACTGTAATAGTAAGTACTGGATTAAAGTATTTTAACTCATACACATACTCAAGAGCTATGTGTTTTGTCCCAGTGTTATTTACCTTTGTCTCAAATAACTAACATATGAAAAATGAATGAACTTAAGTGATCAATTCATTCAAATTAACTAAAGAAGACAAAAATGCTGCTTACAACCTTTAAAAAAAGGGGGGAGAGCGAATCTTGCTAATAGAGGGTTTTATTATTTCTAAAATTTTAAGTGTAACACATCTAAAACATTAGTACTCCACTCCACGTTGGATAAGGGGAAAGGCTTGATAAAGGAATAGCAAAATTTTACTAGCGGTAAAGTCTAATTCTTTCTCATTCAATTATGAAAATTTAACATGGAAAATAAAGCTGTTCACACACTAATAGTTTTATTCTAAGACAGAAAAGAACTGAGACTAAAAAAATAACAGTTGCATTTTACAATAAAATATTTGAGAGTTATGCTAATAACAATTTAACCAGGATAAACTTTCAAAACCATGGTATAAATCTAAAATCTTTTTGATATCTTTTACTATTTATTCATATTTATCATGATAATTCTAAAGTTCTTTATTTTTAACCACAGTTTTCAATTTTTTTAAATATTTTCCTGAGAACTGTTTATCAATAAACAACAATTACTGTAGGGTTTGTATTCAGTATGAGAAACCAAAAATAGAAAGTTCCTGAGGACTTTTTATGGACATTAAACTTTTTAAGGATCTTAAAAATTAATAAAAATACGTTTTACTTCCAAAGTTTAGACATTTAAATGAAATTTATGTATTAGAATAAAGACCTTATATTAATTCCCTCAAAACTCCATAAATTCATAAAAAATGAAAATTGCTTTTATGCATTCTAGTTAATACAACCCCTTTCAGTTAACTTTTTTAATTTATGCCACTTTATGTTGTAACAGTGTGTGGGGGAAGGGGGGGGCTAGCAACCGATTATCTAATGCGAGAAAAGGGAAAGGAAAATTAAGATTTTCGAAACTGCAATTTTTAAAAATCAAATGAGTTTCTCATCCTAAATAAGACTGTATGATTCTAAAACTTAATTCATCAACAGATGTTATGAACATTTGAATTGTGAATTCAACTGCATTATTTAGCTAACAAATTTGCAGTGTGGAATGGACGAATAAAAAAGACAAGTGCCTGTCGCTTTACGAAAAAAAAAAGTAGTTTCAGCTTCACAATATGATGACAATCAAGCAAGACATTGTAGTTTTGACTATTCTTTGAAAAAGCAGCTCTTATGAAAGCCAGACCATCTAATGAATATAGCTTGACAGTTTGAATTTCACTCTAGGTGCTGCATTGGGATGCATTTTACTTTTTCCTAGGTTCCTACGATAGGTATTTATTACTAGGTGCAATGAATGCCTCAGCAATATCTTGAAACTAGTTCTCTCCAACTCGATCCTTTGAAGAGATCTTTCCTTAAAAGAACCCTATTGGCAATATGTGAAGACATGCTTTTTTTTTCATAGTACACAGACACCACATGACATGGTCAATTTACAAGCACACACTCACAAATATAAAAATAGACAGATAAATACTTCTAACAGCTCCATCAGGTTAGCATTATGAAGTTATGGTATAGCATCAATACTTAAAATCCAATTTAAAATATTTTGAATCTACTTGTGATACCAACACCATGACCTTTTGCAATTGTCCTGCTAACAGAGCCATCCACACACACACACATTATATATATACATACACACACACATACAGTTGGCTCTCTGTTTAACGATGCTCTGTATTTAAAGACTATATTTCCCAGTCCGTCCGACGTTATGGGAAATGTTACTTTTTCACAAATTCTGTTTAAGGACGATTTTTCACGGTCCCTTGAAAGTCGTTAAACAGAAAGCCAACTGTGTATATATATATATATATATATATATATATATATATATATATATATATATATATATATATATATATATATATATATATATATATATATATATATATATTTAAAAAAAATACAAATCAGACTTTTTAAATGTAATCTGTCATCCTGCAATATTCAAAAATCAGCCAACTGCGAAATTGTGTTAAAAACTTCACACTAACACCATTGTAAAAGACTCTTAAATATAACAAATAAACATACACATGTCTCTTCAATACACTGACAATATGGATCCTTTTAACATTTACCTTACTAGATGAAAAAAAAAGTTATATGCAATAAGGGTAAAAACACAGTGGAAAAGAGATATTAAAAGACAACAATTAAATGATACAAGAAAAACAGACTGTTCTTCCTTCTTAAAATCAACAATCACAAATGAAGCCTAATTCAGACATGGCTAGTTGGTTGAATGAGACTCTACAGTCACTTTGCATGACGGTCAACAAAATCAACCTGGACTTCAGTTTAAATCCGGTTTCAAACAGTTAAAACTCCCTTATCAACAACAGGACCCAAACCTGCTGAATCTCGTTCATATGCCATCTCTTTGACCTTTTACAATTGTCCTGCTAACAGACATGAGAAAACCCTTTTAAAGTCATGCTGATTACTCCATCCCCCACCCTTTTAATTTTATATATAAAAAAACATTATATAAAGAACATCAGAGAAGAAAAGAACTTTTTAAATCCATTTTCATCACATTATTTCCATTGCTGTAATATATATATATTATATATATATATAAAAACAGTTCCGTAATTGACTGACTGACTGACTGACATACAACGCACAGACCAAACCACTGGACGTAGGGCTGAAATTTTGCATGGTGATTCTTCTTATGGTGTAGGGGTGCACTAAGAAAGATTTTTTTTTAATTCTTAGATTTTTTTAAATTAAATTTTTAAGCTGTTTTAGTAATTTTTTTAAGTTTGCATTTAAAATAATTTGAGGGTTATAAAATTTATATCACAAGAAAGATCATAAAAGTTCCTTTAAAATGAAATCTTTTTCTAATCTTTACCTCCATTTTCTGATTTTTGGTGAATTTTTAAAGATTAATTTTTAGAATTTAATTTATTAAATGCTGATTACGTGATTTCTTTTTCTGGTACTTTAAATAAATTTATCGTCGTGTGATAACAACGAAATAGACCAAAAAAAAAATATTTTTTTCTTGCTAATGCAGCAGACAATTGGACATTATCCAAAATAATATTAAAATACAGTAAAAGATATGTTCCTCAAACTGTACTATATTCTTTAGTATGTCCTATTAGATTTAATTTGAATATTTTCTTCTAGATTATTTTGTCTTTAAAAATATCCCTTATAATTTTTTTATAATATATATATTTTTTTTTACATCAATTGTATACATTGATAGTTGTATTTAATATAAATATACATATTTATTTTTTTTGGCATTAATTGCATACATTGACCATTGAATTTAATTTGAATGTACTCCATAGCGAAGTGCGGGTTTTCAGCTAGTGCTATAATAAACAGATAAAGGATAGAGGTACGGGAGGGGCTAATAATAATATGCTGCTCTTTCAATCATTTTTTAAGCCTTAAATGAACATATTTACCTTTATGCCCTACCAATTGAAACAATACAGGGAGAAAAAATGCTTTAAGAAAACACTCTATTTTAAACACTTTGCTGACAAACAAAAAGGTGAAAAAGGCAGTCAGGTTTGGTTCTCCCTTGAAATCTCTACACATCCTTTCATACATGGGGTCAGTAAACTTATAGGTTTATCAAGCCCTCTTCTAGAAAATGCAAGAGGATTCAATCGTCCTTTTGCTTCTGCAGCAGTTAAAATTACCCAGCACTCCGATATTGGCTGGGTTATATTGTTATAGTTCCCATTCTGAAGATAGTCATTTTTTCAATAAATTGCTATCCAAGTAAAGCCACTTGTAGGCTAGTTGATAAACAATTAAATGGGTAGTATTCAAAAGAAACTTGCCCAGAAATTTCAGGATTGATTGTTTTAATCCATAACACACGCTGTCACTGTTCACCTTCCTCTTTAACACCAAAATCTCAAGTCTGTAGGAGGATGTTGCAATGGATCCAATAATGGCACTGATAGTTTATGATTAATGAAGGGGGAAAAGAAGTATTTCTCTCTCAACATTGAGCATTACTTCATAACAAAATGTTTTAAAAAAGCCAGTACTACTAAAAAATGAAGACTTGAAAGTAAGTGGAAAATTTAAGACCATGAATGCAAAAATACCTACTATTTAAAGACTCTTAAACACAGAAACTAAAAATTAGGAGTTCTTAAGGGCTTTTGAGGACCATTCAAATGCTGTACTATTTTGAAGCTCTTTACCTGTTCAGCCACAAGCTCTGGCCAGTATCACTCAATTATACAGTTTTATCATTATCCTTTCCCTAAAGGGTAGACAGCATCTATCCTAAGGAAGTACTATCGAAAAAAATGGGCTTGAAACACCTGTTGCCCCCAGAATTTTTACCCCCAATTTGTGAAAGAATATTGCCAATTCACCACCATTGTCCCTTACTAATGATCAACAATGGCCCCTTTCTTCGAGGGGCAATGGATTTGCTTGGGAAAAGGCAACCTTTACATGTAACAAACAAGGAAAACAAAAAATTTTGCTACTAATTGCTGATAGGAAGTTTTCTACTACATGAACACCATAATATTTGATCACAAAAGTTAATTTAATATATGAAATTAGTCCCTCATCTACTTTGGTGCATATTTATGTGTTTCCACAACAATTTACACAATTAAGATAATCCATATCTTTATGCTTCACAACATTTAAAAAAAATGAAAATATAAATACAAGGCCATACATAACATATTAAAGACTTTCCCTTTAGTCATACATCGAAGCATTACTGCATAAAAAACAATTTGTTGCATATACACTGATAACACAAAACAAAATGTATATAAATAGAATAAAGGCACAGGAATTCACAAAACACACAAATGCAATTAATATTTTATGCAACAATAAAACAGACAGATTGACACATCTATTAGGTGGATGAAAAATAAGTAAATCTTAGAGCACCCATACCTGATAATCAACTAGAAGTTCAGGTCCTTTGAAATAACGTGAAGCTACTCTGACATTATACTCTTGACCTGGATGATAAAATTCTGCTAGACCCCAATCAATAAGACGTAGCTACAAATAAAACACTACTTAAAAGGGTGGAAAATTACATAATTTAAAACAATTACAGAACACAAAATTCAGGTATACATCTAATTCTTAGCCTTTAAAAAAAAAAAAAGTCGACCGAGTAATATTAGTTTCATATTCAGCAAGATGCAATCAACATTAAGAAGTTAAAGCAAAAGCACATTTTACACTGTTGTCCATTTTTAGAATGAGCAAGATATGTGTGTTTGAATACATCATGTATAAAAAAAATTTATATAGATAAATAAAAGCTGCAAACAGAAATAATAATCAATTTATGGTACTTGACAGCACAGAAAACAATGATAAGTCGCTCATTAGATGGAATGATCAGTGCATAAGAGCTCTCTAACTAGTAGTTTACAACAAAACTGCATATGCAAGTTAACTACTACAAAATGCAATCCTGAGACAACATAGCTAGAAATAGCTTAAATGTATAGAAAGAGATTTGAAACAAATTGGGAAACACAAAGAATTAAAGTCCTTACCTCAAAATATACATATTACATTAGATCTTTACACATTAAAAAGGAATTATTTTTTACTAAACAGGAAAATAAATTAACATAATAGAGAATTAACACTTACAAAAACTTGTGGAAACACAAACAGTAAAAATAGTGGCTTCTTAATAATCCACAATCAACAACCAAAGTTGATTGTGGATTATTAAGAAGCCTCCTTTTAACTGTTTAATAGAGAATATCTAAGACTTATTAAATCTTGTGTGAAATCATAAATATTGAGAAATATATATTATTGAAAACATTAGAAGTAGCTTCAAATATCTTCTCAGCTCAGAACTAAATGAACAAATCAAGACTATGTTATGACTTTACTTCTAAGACATAAGAACTGACAATTTTAATGAAAATGGAATTATTTAGTTATGCATGTTACCTATATAATTAAAATCAATCACGTAAAATTGCCAAATATTTTTAAATAGGATCCAGATGAACATGAGATACAGAAAATAACATTCTTTTGATTTCATACATATAAAATGAGTAATCCTTGAATATAAAACAATATTTCTCAGTTAAGATATTGCTTAAGCTTTCAACTCATCCCCCCCCCCAATTATGTCCTTAATATTTCACACATTTAATAACTTATTTTTAAAATTAATTTTTCTATGCATTTCCAAAATATATGAAAGAACAAAAGCTAAATAACATAAAGCTAATGTTTGTGATTAATACATAGAAAAGGGTAGAACAGGCTACACTATAAATGGTATTAAAATATATCCATCCACATATAAAGTACTTTGAAATATATATAAGGTACAGGCAATATATATATACACAGGCTTACCTTTCTCTTTTCATGATCTATCATTACATTGTGAGGCTTAACATCTCTATGCATAATTCCCATACTGTGGCTATAATCTAGAGCCTATAAAAATATTGTTTAATCAGTAACATTAAATAAATTTATATACACGTTTTGAACAACAAAATTAAATATACCTTTAGAAGCTCGTACAAATAAAACCTAATGTCGTAGTCACAAAGTGTTTGATAGAGTTGCTGAAATGGAAGAAATTTACACTATTTCAATTTAAAAGTGGCATAAATGATATCAGTTCAAATCAGAAAAGACAGGAAACAAAATAGACCTGATAAGAAAAATAAGGTTAAAATATTGAAAACAAGAAGATATACCTTGAAATCTGTGTTATTAACATGTTCAAATATTAAAGCAGGTGTCCGAGACTAGAAAGAAAGAAAGGTGATTAAAATATGCAAAATGAAAAAAATTACACATGGCAGGACTACTAAGAAATATTACTTACAACAAAATCTTTAACAACAGCTTGGAGTGCAATAATATTAGGTCCACCTCTTAGATTTTCCAATATTTTGATCTCTCTCTTTATTTTCTTTTTTTTCACAGGCTAAGGAAGAGTAAAAAAGTAATATAAAAACAGTATAAATCGTACTCAATTCCTATAAATATTCAACATTAATTTAACTGTACATTTCACCTAGAATCCTCGTATAAACAGATACAATCATGAACATCAAAAAATAAATAACTGTCAAACCTAAAAACAAAGTTAAAAATCAATTTTCTAATCTCCGGAACATTTGAGTTGAAAACAATAGTAATAACTTACACATTTTTAAAAGCATAAGTTTTCTAATTTTTTCTAACTGGTAAAAGAAAAAAAAATTCCCAGAATTAGCATTATTTCTCATTCAAACTTTTATTGGAACATGCAGGATTTTTCTCAACTGTTAATGTGAGTACATGCACAAGTTTAATTAGTGTGAGTACATGCAGTACTCACACTAACTAAACTTTCGTTTCCAATGTTGATGCAAAAACTTCTTTTTTCTTTGGCATGCTCATGCAATCACAGCATATTTGAAGAGGATATAGAGAACAATTTGAAATTTTTGACAACAATGCTGCAAATGGGAAAGGAAAAAAAAGCCGAAAAGCAGAATCGAAGAGCACTTCTATACCAGTAGGTAGTAGGATACAGAGTACAATTTAAAACTTTTAACTTCAGTGTAACCAGATAGAAAAAAATGACAAAGGAGAGAGACAAAAATCTAAAAGCACTTCCAGACAGGCAGGTATCTCTGAGTAAAAAATTAATCTTTGCCCTGCAGTAATTTAGTTTTAGAGATGAGATTCACCTGCTGCTTTTAAGACTAAAATCTAATTAAAGTTAATTTGATTGAGAACAATACATTTTCATCTCAATACATCTTAGATTGTTTATTCAATACACATGTAAAAATCTGCTAGCTCAGAATATTAATAAAAGAAAATAAAGTCAATTCAAATCAAATTACTGCTGAGGAATAAACAACTCATTTATTTCTAGGTGAATCTACAGATATTTTTTTAAACAATCTTTCATGAGTCCTGCTTAGATTTAATCTATACATTATCCCTTGTTATGATTTTTCTCCATCCCTAAGAACAATGTACAAAAGCTATTTTGTTACACAGGGTGGAACAAAAGTCTTGCCCTGATTATAAAAATTCATTACAAAATAACCGTTCGGTAAGAATTCTCCATAAGACTTGTTTGCAGTATTTGAAGTTCACGTGATGCTTCATGAGTTGATTTAGTAGGACTCCATTGAAACGATTGCCGAACACGATCATTAGTTGCTTCACTCACACTAGGCCTGCCACTTCTGGCAAGATCCTTAACGCTGCCTGTTTCTTAAAGCCTTTCATACGATCACTTTATTGATTTTGTATCAGGAGGGTTGTGTCCATAACAATGTCAAAATTTACACTGAACTTTAATTAGCGATTTCATTTCGTGAAACCAAAGCACACATTGGGTTTTCTCTTGAATCGACG